>BSBK01005583.1:600000-919494 GCA_027943335.1 Chamaecyparis obtusa | reverse complement strand
TTTGGATAGAGAAGTGGTATTCTTGATGCAGCTTTAATTTCCTTATATTGACTGATTTCTTCACACAGAATTAGCCATTATTTTTTATATCAGTTTTGTAAGCTTCTTTGTCGATTCGCATGGGCTATCAGACAAAAGGAAAAAATCCTATTTGTTTCCTCTCTTCTTCATTAAAAAAACACTCCCTATAATCAAATCCTTTACCAGGATGAGTCCATTCTAGCAATGAATTTATTCTGACAATCAAATCTTTGGGGAATAGAGAGACCATTACAAAATGAACAATCTCTATAATTTGACCAATTTGTAAACCCCAAGCCATTAACATTGCAGCAATATCAACATTTTACCTTCCATCGATGAGTAGCATTGTGAAATTCTTCACCCAATGTTCGTTGAACTGCTTGGACAACATTGTTAGATTTGTAGAGCAACAAGTTTTGTAAATGTATATCCTCTACTCTTCCAAATAGTGCTATTTGTTGTGTGCTGGTTCGAAAAGTAAATGTAGCTTCCATTGCTAATTTTCTGATTCTCATAAGTGTTACAGTGTGTTCTAATGTATTGTGCAAGTAATTGATATTGTTATTGATCGTTTTAAAGTTACGATAGCTGTTATTATATTAAAGATTTTGTATAAGATTTTGAGGAGTATTAATTAATGAAATCTTTGGTTGATTTTATTCTAGCAAGTTGTAAATGTTTTGACAATTATGATTATATTTGTCATGGTAGCATATTTAATAGTTATCATTTATTTAATTTATTATAAACATTTTCATTAAACCGAAATTATTTTTCGTTTGAAAGGCATGATCATTGTGTAAATTTGTAAACTATTTTCAGAAATTATATTTTTTGAAATTTAATACGAAATATTAATTAGTGTATGGGCCTTTTGGATATAGTAGATGAATGATGCAAAATTCATACTAGTTATTTTATTGAGATGTCGGGTATCAATGTTCGGTGGTGTCAAACCCGAATCGGATTTTATATATATATATATATATATATATATATTTATGATATTGTTAGAAATATTTCTTTCAAATTTATGATATTATAAGAAATAAACAACCAATCAGAATATATCTTTTAAACTATGCATCAAACTAAGGTTCATCTTATCTTTTAATCGAGCAGGACACGTGTCAACAAAGCATGATCCTGTGATGACTATATTTCAATCACTTTTTTTGAAGGGTTTACGCCTACCATCGATGCTTCTTGCATCTGATGGTTCTTTAACACTTCATAACCCTGTCGACTTACTTGCAAATTGGGACACTTGTAAGACAGGCGTGATCCTGCGATCATTAACAAAGTTCCATTCTTTCTTCACTGGATAACGTGAACCATTAGATCCTTGACAAGATATATGTATTTATCCTTCTGATAAACTTCGGTCCCCATTTTCATGTGACATCATCACAAGACACTTGGTCCAAAGGCGTAATCCCGCGATGACTAAACTATTTGCAAGTTTTCATTAAGGTTTCACACCCACTGTTGATATTTCTTCCATTTGACGATTCTTTAACATTTCGTACCCCTGCAGACCTACTTCCAAAACAGGACATGTGTACGACAAGGGTGATCCTGCAATCATTAAAAAACTTCCATCATTTTTTTTGTGGGATAACGCCAACCATTAGATCCTTGCGAAGATGTATGGCTTTATCCTTCCGACGAACTTCAATCCCAGTGACATGTAACATCATCGAAAAACACATGGCATAAAGGCGTAATATCTCTTTCGGGTAATCATGTTAGATGGTGCCAAACCCAAATCAGGTTTGGTATCAATTGTGCACTCTTTTCAAAAATTCTATGATTTAAAACGTCATCTAGAAAATTCTTTTCATATTGTGTTTGTTGTTGTCGGATATTGATGTCATGTTATGCAAAATCTGATAAAGTTAAGTTCCGCATTTTTTTCAACTATATATATATATATATATATATGTTTTCATTGACATTTTGGGTATTCATGTAAGATGGTGTAAAATTATCTATTTTAGGTATGATACAAATGAAAGAATTGAAAATTGAAATTCTAATGTTTTATTTCCATCATATTGATTTTGATTAAATTTTTGGGTATTGATATAAGATGGTGTAAAATTCAAATTGGGTTCCGTATGAATTGTGCACTATTTTTGAAGTTTCTATTATTGGAAACACAATGTATACAAAACTTGTGATAGTGTTTGGGACTGTCAAATTTTGATGTCCAAGTCCACAAAATCTGAAAACATTAACTTTTGTGTCGCCCTTTCCTCTATTTGTATTTTGGGATTTCGGGTGTCAATGTTAAATGGTGCGAGAGTGGATTTATGTTTTGTAGGAACTGTAAATGTTATGTCAAAATAATTTTTAGAGTTGGTTTTAAGGATTTCAGATATTGAAATAGACTGATACTAAATCCGAATGGATTGTTAGAAATCTAATTATATTCAGATTATATTGTTATTAGAATTTAGTTAATGTATGAGTCAGTAGTTTATAATTTTACTTGTATAAAATCATAAAATAAAATATAAATATAGATTTTCATAATTATCAGTAATAAATAACATATTACTAATGTATAATAAGTTAATAAGAGAAATATCAATATACAATTATTTGTATATTAATTTTGTTTGTTTTATGTTTCAGATTTATAATGTTGAAGATTAATGATCTATTTTAGATGTGTATGAAATTTTAGAATTGAAAATTGAAATTTTAATGTTTTTCTTTTCTTTTTTTTCTTCTTTGAGATTTCAAGTATTGATGTTAGATGGTGTAAAACCCGAATCGGGTTACTTAGCCATTGTGTACTCTTTTTGAGAATTCTATTATTGAAAACGTAAGAAATGATAGTATTTCAATAAAGTTTTTTTAGTATTGATGTAAGATGGTGTGAAACCCAAATTGGCTTTCGTATGAATTTTGCACTCTTTTCAAAGATTGTATTATTGAAAACGTAATTATTGGAGTTGATGAGTAAATATCACATAGCTCCCAAGAACACCTGCATGCAAACACCTGTCACAGAAAGAGAGAGAAGAAGCAAGAAGCTATGAAGGCCTAAACACATTGATCCACGAGAGAGGAGAAATCATTCTTGATGTGCAAAAACAAAATTTGCAATTCAATAATGAATAATCTATTATAAAGTTATGAAAACAAGAGGAGATCAATCCTTATAAAAGAATATCAAAACTCTAAAAGGGTGAACAAACCTAGGTTGTATGATAATAATTAATAAAGCAATTAATTATTATGTCTAAATTTTATCTTAAGTATAAAGAGATAATAAGTGACTTAGTAATTAAATCAATATGATTTAATTAATAAGCAAACACTTTATTACTCTAACACCCCCTCTTAAGATAAACTTTGGGAGAAGCTAAAAACTTAAAAAGAACTACTGAAAGTAAATGGGTCCCGGCAACAAAAGGCTTGATCAGGTACCCAAGTACAAAAGAGAGTCTCTATAAAGTGGAGAAATAGAGAAAACTACATGAGAAAAATTCTACTCCAAAAAGAGACAAAGACTAGTCTAAAGGACTGAAGAAGCCTCCAAAACTAGGAATGTTCCAGAAAATAGGAACAAGGATGAACATGTATAACATCACTGAAGTAAGAAACTACAAACTCTGTCAAGAAGTAATTGATGATCTGAAGATCCTCCACTAAAATATGACCAAGTAGAGAAGACTATAATCTGCATGAGTGCCCTCAAATGACACTACTTGAATCAGGAGGCAAACAAAGGCAAACAATTGAAGTCGAAGATATAGAATACTATAATTTGCATGAGTGCCCTCAAATGACACTACTCAAATTAGGAGGCAAACAAAGGCAAACACCTAAACTCAAAAAAACAAATGGCATAAAAACACCAAAAGTATGAAGAGCTGATCAATCAAAGCTAGAGAAGAGTGCATCCAAAAAATAGGAAAGAAAGAGTGTCCATATGGTAAATGATCCATCTCACAAGAATGCATAGGTACCCAACCACTGTATCTACCTAGTACATAGAATCAAATACTGAATACATAGCTCACACTATCAAACCAAGGAAGTAGTAGAACCAATAGTAGCAACCCCCCCAGTAATGTCATTGGAGGAACGCTTACATGACAAAAATAGATGGCAAATAAAGGCAAACATCAAACCCCCCTGACACTCTATAATGGAGTGCAAGTACAAAGAACATGAACATGTGCAAGATCCCATACATGCAATAGAAGGACACTTTATCTCAGTTCATGTGCATAAAAAAATGCTACAAAAGTGAAGTATACACTGCTCAAAGAAGAGCAAAGGCTGTTGAAACAAAATAATAGCCTAAGACGGGTCATTTCTCAAAAGGAAAAGATCCTAGGACCTGTAACATCCAAGATATCCACCATATTGCAAATATGCAAGAATCTGAATAAAATGTATTTGGAGCAGAATCTAGAAAAAAGACTCATCATTAGAAATCTCTCGAAACAAGTTTTTAAACGATATATCATTCACCCAAAATGGAGTTTGGATGCGTCAAATAGAGCTCACAGAGTGCAAAACTAAAATTTTGGCTTTGACAATTTAAAAAACCATCAAAAAAGAGAAATTAAAAATTAAAATCTCCACATTTGGATAGATCTCAAAACCAGCTTTTCGACGATATCTCGTTTACCCGATTTCAACACCGTATGCTCAAGTTATGAGCAAAACACCACAAGTATGTTGAAGGGCCCAAAATTGGTGTCCAGATGTGCTAACATGTGTCGTCGTCAGCACTTCATGGGGTTCAAATTGACAACCAAATGGTTGTCGCAGCATAAAAGGCCCCTGGGGCTAAAAAACTAGGTCCTTGGTCACCATACGACCAGGGGCTGAGGCTGCATCTGCTACGGGATTAAATTTGACAACCAAATGGCCGTCGCCGCCCAAAAATAATAATATTTAAAAAAAAATTGTATGTGTACCTCAGGATGTGTGCCAAGTCGTATGGATTTTTGCCTCAATTTGTGTGCCAAGCTAGTAAATTTTTTTCTCTATTTATGTGTAGGGTAGTAAAATTTTCCCTCAATTTACGTGCTAGGGAAGTACATTTTTTGCCTCAATTTATGTGCCAAAGTGGTACAATTTTTGCCTCAATTTGCATGCTAGAGCGATACAATTTTTGTCTTGATTTGTGTACTAGGGTCGTATGGTCTGGCATGCAAAAAAATTTTTGCCTCAAAATGTAACGACGTCCAAATTTGACTTGTCTTATATGGAAAAAGGGGGTTTTGGGCGTTGCGAGCTCAATGGCGAGGTTCGTTTGGGCCCAAAGTGCACGAAAAAATCAGTGATCACCTCGGGATCCATGTCGGGGCTGGTTGCAAAATTTTTTTGCCATAGATTCCAACTTTGTCCAAATTGGAAAAATTTTATATGGATCTAGGGGTTTTTGGATGCTCTGAACGCAACCGTGAGGTCCGTTTGAAGCTAAGACAACCATAAAAAGAGGTCCCCTAGATCCAACAGAAAACCATCTAAAATTGTAGATCTAATGAACATGGCCGAATCTTTCAGGAAGAGGACAGGGGCAAAAAGATCAAAAGCTCTGATAGCATATTGGAGTTGATGAGTAAACAACCCATATCACCTAAGAACACCTGCATGCGAACACCTGTCACAGAAAGAGAGAGAATAAGCAAGAAGTTATGGAGGCCTGAACACATTAATTTACGAGAAAGGAGAAATCATTCATGATGTGCAAAAACAAAATTTGCAATTCAATAATGAATAATTTGTTACAAAGTTATAAAAAATAAGAGGAGATCAATCCTTATAAAAGAAGATCAAAACCCTAAAAGGGTGAACAAACCTATGTTGCATGATAATAATTAATAAAGTAATTAATTATTGTATGCCTAAAGTTTAGCTTAAGCATAAAGAGATAATAAGTGACTTAGTAATTAAATTAATATAATTTAATTAATAATAAAACACTTTATTACTCTAAGAGTAATGTGAAAAAAGCTTGTCAGGTATTAGGACTATAATTTTTTTGCTCCAGGAGTCTTTTATCATCACGGGATCATGACCAAGTGCTATTTGTCTGAAGCTATCAGTGTGATCAGATTTTAAAGTGTGTGCTAACTATCCAATCAAGATTAATCTGGCGCTCAATATCAGATGGGCCCAGTTAGTAAAGATGTTAAGGTTCAATCACATTGATGTAAGATCGACGGTAGGTGTAATGCCTTAAAACTATTGTGAATGACCTTTATTCATCATGGGATCGTGACAGCTGTCCGATGAACATGTAGATGAGGGACCTATTTTAGTGGGGCCAGAAGTACAATTTAATGAAAAACATAGGATTTGATTTAATCTGACGGTAGGTGTGAAGTGTTGATTAAAAGTTGGAAATAATTTAGTTATTGCAGGATTACGACTTTGTGTCACGTGTCTTGTGATGATATCATATGTAAATGGGACTAAAGTTTGTCAAAAGGATAAAGATGTGCATCTTGGCAAGGATCTAATAGTTGGTGTTATCCAACAAAAAAATGATGGAAATTTTTAAATTATCGTGGGATCACGGTTATCTTACACCTGTCCTGATTTACAAGTAGGTCTGTAACGTTATGAAGTATTAAGGATCCATCAAATGGAAGAAGGATCATTGGTAGGCGTAAAGCCTTGAAGGAAAAATTACTAAAATATAGTCATCAGTGGATCACGCTTTGTTGACATCTGTCTCATCTAGTGAATAGTCTTCACTGGTAAATTGTATGGTAGTCGTCTGATGCGCTAGGAAAGTAAAGATCAACGACCCAGTTTTTAAATTTGAAGTAAAGTCATAAACTTCTTAGTGACATTGTAGCGCTAGATTTGAAGATCAATGGTTTAATGGCATATCGTGCAAAGTAAATGCAAAATGGTGGCAAGGGTATAAGGCCAAAAAACATTAATTTCAAAGGGCACATTGCCTTCGAGGTCACAGACGAAAGGCAATTTTTCTTTGCATTTTAGTTGCAAGCATTTTTGAAAGGTGTTAGGTGAATTCTGCTATTTTTTTTTTACATTTGTAATTGTGATGCTAGTAAAATAGAATTTTTAAAGGGTTAGGGTCCTATTTGTGTTAATATTATGCATTAGATTATTAGCTCTGAACTCTAGTCGTGTAGAGAGTTCAAGGGACACATTGACTATAAGGATAGGGTAGTTTGTGACGACTTATTACAATTATTGCCTCTGTCTACAAATGACTCATCAAAGTTAAAGGAGTGGTGCCCAAGAACTCTAGAACGAAGGTGGGTGAGGGATTTTTTGATAAAGGAATGTGGACAAGGGACCCGAATGTTGGAATGATTGGGTTGGCCCTTTTTAAGAGTTCTTATTCACAAAGAAATGCGTATACCTCTAATAGTAATGTATGGCAATTTGATGTTGGTAAGTCTATTGTGCTTGGTGTTTTCATCGATGCTGATATTCTCCTGCAAGTGGCAAAGTGTTATAATCCGGTGGCAAGAGTGGTCAGGGATGTAGATGGGCATGTTATGATAAGCATAATCGTGGATGAAATAAGAGATGTGTTTCAATTATGTGATTCTTTTGTGCTCTTGGACCAAATAGATTTTGATAATTTTAAGATAGTCTGCAATGCATAGAGGGATTATTTCAGGATGGGACCTTTGAGATAATTCTTTGACAAGGTTGGTATTTTGTGTGTGGTTGGTCCAAATACTCCTGAGCCAATCAGGTTAGATTTTTAGCTTAAGAGCTAGAACCATGTATAAGTCAGTGTCTCAGATATTTGGTGAAGATGAGGAGACACATATGGCAATACATTATATGTTTATGGTGGTTTAGATATTGCACCCTCATCTTGCAGTCATTTTCTATTTTGCGCCTTATGTTACTGATTTAATTCATCATGGTTTAGTTGGTATTCAGAACATGAAGGTTGATAGGCCATTTGGATTGTACTCTATGCTTATGCACATGTTCTTATACAAAGGTGTTGATTATTTTAGTGAAACCATGGAATTAGTACAAATGAGAGATGGTGAGCCATTGTCAGTTCAATTATGGAGTACTGAGTTGTCATGGGACCGTGCTGATTCTAGTTTTATCATTTTTTACAAAAAATTTGCTTCTAGGCTTAGAGCACTATTATTTTAGAAAACCCTAAAATTCCAAGGGGGTTGTTGTTACTGATCAGGTCCAAACAATATGCAAAGGACATCACCATAATTCATAATTGGGGTGATATTATATTATATCTAGTATCCATAGTGATTAGAGTATATGGATTCAAAGGCACACCATATTTGTTTCCATGTCAGGTCCCCTTGAAGGTTGGATTGGCATAAATTTTAAGGCAGCTTGGTGGATTGCAGGAATTGGCTTTAACATGAAAGAATAGGGGAACTTTATTTCTGACTATTACTATTGCCCACCAATTTTTTATCACCAAGGGTGGATGGGTGCATTTGAATATGTTTTTATAGCCTTACAGGTTAGCTACTGTTATTGCTAGATGTGCAGATAATGAGAGGTTCATCAATGGAATGTTCAAGGATAGAAAAAGGTGTGTCTCCATGGAACACCAATTCAATTTTCTTGAGGATATTGTGAGGAATGAGTTTAATTTACAAGAACATGAGATAAAGAAAGAAAAGTAGTTAGTATACAAGAAGACATTGGACTTTGTCCAAAGTTTTGACAAGAGGTATGACCCATTGAAGGATTTCCTTAGCCTTGATCATATTAATATTAAATAATCAATATTAATAATATTACGCCTTATGGCCTCTGCCATCTATTCTCCTGTCAGAAGTAGTAATCGAAATCAATTTTATATTATGTTTGGGATATCTTGATTATCTTAAATTTCTTAGACATATGGTCAAGGAACTACTATTAATTGATTACAAAC
Source organism: Chamaecyparis obtusa (assembly GCA_027943335.1). Classification (NCBI taxonomy): domain Eukaryota; kingdom Viridiplantae; phylum Streptophyta; class Pinopsida; order Cupressales; family Cupressaceae; genus Chamaecyparis; species Chamaecyparis obtusa. The sequence continues at coordinate 910,574 of BSBK01005583.1, read as the reverse complement.
ATAACATTTTATTTATTTATAACTGATAACTTAATTACTCATAGTTCTATTGTTACTATTTCAGTGCTAGGAAGCATTAACTGGTGGTCCTCTCACTTATGGTAGGATTCGATACTGATCCTCGTTTTTATCCAAAATGATCTCTTTGTTATATATATATATATATATATATATATATATATATATATATATATATATATATATATATATATATATATATATATATATATATATATATATTCACTATTATATATATCTATTATGATTTCCATATTACCAATATATATATTTATAGATCCTTTATTTCCAAACATATTCTGTAGACCAGTATTGATCTGTAAGTAATTTACATTATACTAAATATGTTGTCAGACAATGCCTGCCAACACTAAAATATTTTACACTATCCTTCTGTCTATCTTATAATCCATATTGTTTATATTTTATATCCTGGGATCCTATTTTATTATTCCTTCTTCCATCGGTGTTTGTTATTGCTTTGTTGTGGTAGCACTAAGGTCTGAATTGACCAATTCTATTTTTTTCTCTTCTCATGACATTAACGTTTCCATTTATTTTCCCTCCCCTATTCAATGATTGAAGTATTTGTTTTGTGGTATTTCCCAAGTGAATCTGTTCAAAGACTTTATATCTTTTGAGGTGGAGAAGGTCCACCTCTTTTGAATAGATGCCTCTCGCACCTTGGTTGCCATTAGTAGTAATCATAGATATCATTCGAATATTATGATATTATTAATATTATAATATTATTGTTAATTAAGGGAAATCTGTATAATATCATAATTACGAATGTTTTGATATTATTAATTTAATATTATTATTAATTAGGGAAATCTGTATAATATCATAATTAGGAATGTTTTGATATTATTAATTTAATATTATAATATTATTAATTAAATACAGATAATAATATTATAATATTATTAGTTATGGAAATATTATATTGATTAATAATATTATTAGCATTGATATTTTTAATATTGATTTGATTAATATTAATATTGATATTTTATTGGTAATATTATTAATATTGATTATTTAATATTAATATGATCAAGGTGTCAATTGTTGACTAATCAATTAATATTATTAATATTAATAATCATCACGAAGTCCCCAACTAAGGCCTTTAATGTTGACTAATCAATTAATATTATTAATATTAATAATCATCACTAAGGCCTTTTGGCAATCTTTCTTTCTTCAAGTGAATCATCACTAAGTCCCCAACTCTGAACTGCAAATCTCTCCTCTTCCTGTTTGCCTGGTGTTTGTATTTCTCTGTGGTATATTTCAGTCTATCCCTAACTTGTTCTTGAATATCTTTCATCACTTGGGCAAAGTCTTCTGCTAGAGCACTCTTCCTGTCCATATCCTTCACATCTCTAAACTCTAAGACTCCCCTTGGGTGGCTTCCATAGACAATTTGAAAAGGTGTTAGACCTTTGCTCCTATTCAGTGAATCATTATATGAGAATTCTGCCTGTGGTAGAATTGTGTCCCATGAACCTATATTCGGAGTGATTGTTCTTGGAAGTTGTGTTATATCTGCATTGCCTAGATGACCTGTTCCTGCAACATTCACATCACTAGAAGACTTATAAGCATAAATGTCAGCCACATTGAAGATAGGTGAAAGTCCTATGTCAGGTGGAAGGTCTATTTTGTAAGCATTGTTTCCACATTTCTTTAGGATTTTGAAAGGGCCGGCCTTCTTCATCATAAGTTTGGTGTGTTGGCCTTTTGGCAATCTTTCTTTCTTCAAGTGAATCATCACTAAGTCCCCAACTATGAACTGCAAATCTCTCCTCTTCATGTCTTCCTGGTGTTTGTATTTCTCTGTGGTATATTTCAATATGTCCCTGACTTGTTCTTGAATATCTTTCATCACTTGGGCAAAGTCTTATGCTAGAGCACTCTTCCTGTCCATATCCTTCACATCTCTTAACTCTAAGACTCCCCTTGGGTGGCTTCCATAGAAAATTTGAAAAGGTGTTAGACCTATGCTCCTATTCAGTGAATCATTATATGAGAATTCTGCCTGTGGTAGAATTGTGTCCCATGAACCTATATTCGGAGTGATTGTTCTTGGAAGTTGTGTTGTATCTGCATTGCCTAGATGACCTGTTCCTGCAACATTCACATCACTAGAAGACTTATAAGCATAAATGTCAGCCACATTGAAGATAGGTGAAAGTCCTATGTTAGGTGGAAGGTCTATTTTGTAAGCATTGTTTCCACATTTCTTTAGGATTTTGAAAGGGCCGACCTTCTTCATCATAAGTTTGGTGTGTTGGCCTTTTGGCAATCTTTCTTTCTTCAAGTGAATCATCACTAAGTCCCCAACTATGAACTGCAAATCTCTCCTCTTCATGTCCGCCTGGTGTTTGTATTTCTCTGTGGTATATTTCAATCTGTCCCTAACTTGTTCTTGAATATCTTTCATCACTTGGGCAAAGTCTTATGCTAGAGCACTCTTCCTGTCCATATCCTTCACATCTCTTAACTCTAAGACTCCCCTTGGGTGGCTTCCATAGAAAATTTGAAAAGGTGTTAGACCTATGCTCCTATTTAGTGAATCATTATATGAGAATTCTGCCTGTGGTAGAATTGTGTCCCATGAACCTATCTTCGGAGTGATTGTTCTTAGAAGTTGTGTTGTATCTGCATTGCCTAAATGACTTGTTCCTGCAACATTCACATCACTAGAAGACTTATAAGCATAAATTTCAGCCACATTGAAGCTAGATGAAAGTCCTATGTCAAGTGGAAGGTCTATTTTGTAAGCATTGTTGCCACATTTCTTTAGGATTTTGAAAGGGCCAGCCTTCTTCATCATAAGTTTGGTGTGTTGGCCTTTTGGAAATCTTTCTTTCTTCAAGTGAATCATCACTAATTCCCCAACTCTAAACTACAAATCTCTCCTCTTCCTATCTGCCTAGTGTTTGTATTTCTCTGTGGTATATTTTAGAATGTCCTTGACTTGTTCTTGAATATCTTTCATCACTTGGGAAAAGTCTTCTGCTACAGCACTCTTCCTATCCATATCCTGCAATGTGAGATGCATCATGTGTTTTCCTACAAGGAATAAAATGGGCCATCTTGGAAAACCTATCAACTACTAAGAAGATTCTATCATGTCCTGCCTTAGTTTTTGAAAGGCCTAATACAAAGATGCATAAATACTAGTGTGCCATAGTTGCCCATCTATAACTAGTGAGATGCACATAACTCATGTACCTCATGCTAGTGTGCTTGGATACCTTGTATACACTATTTTTCATTACACTAGACATTATCCAAATAGTGAGTATTTATATAAAGTGCTATAACACACAGGTGGTCCTCCTTTTACACCAATTAATAACAGTGACAACCCTCACAGGCGGTTGGATAATGTCTAGTCTAATCCAAGCACACTAGCATGAGGTACATGAGTTATGTTCATCTCACTAGATATAGATGGGCATTAATGCTCAATTGAATGATACGTTCCCATAAAAATGTGAACTCCTATTAATCTACAAACTCTCATGTTAAACAACTACAAAATAAAGTCAACATAGTTCCTTTAACACAACCAAAGTTAAAATTCAATCCTCAAAGCATCCCCCTCTTTCTCATCACCCGACAAATCAACCGGCCACAAACAAGAAGAAGGCAAATAGCTAGCTGGCTAATAAATTGGGAGATTGGCTTTAGATATAATCTTTAAGTATTATTTTTGGCATAGTTGTAGATTGCTTAGTCATCTCCTATGAATGTCACTGAAATATTATGAGGCTTATTCTTTCTGTCTTTAGAAGTGGAAAGTTTTATTGAAAGGTTAATGACCTCGAGAAAGAACATGTTTGTGTGAAATAAGACAGAAAATGTGTGATTGTTTATAAACAGTAAACAACAGCGACATAATATTGTTGTGCTTAATTTGATAATATATATATATATATATATATATATATATATATATATATATATATATATATATATATATATATATATATATATATATATATATATATATATATATATATATATATATATATATATATATATATATATATATATATATATATATATATATATATATATATGTCACTTTTTCGACCAACAAAGAATAGACATATCGACAAGAAAGCTATACATTCGACGTTTCTTCCGACAATTTTACATCGCAATTTTGATCAACATTGGTCGCAGAGATAACGATATAGCTGGCAATTCTTCTGGGTTGGATAAATGATTTTGACGTCACTTCCGTCAGAAATTCAACCACTGTTGACGTCGCAATTTTGATGGATATTTCATGAGTTATATTATCGACTAAAAAACTCCAACGACCATTATGGTCAATTAGCTGACCAAACAACGTCTAATATTCGACTAAACCTCGTCGAAAAAATAGCTAAAATTTACTAGTGGCCCTTCCCACAAATTACTTTAGTGGGGTGGACCTCTACATCATATTCAAGGATCTTAGTTATCCAGTTGGCCCTGTTCTCTATAATAACCCCTTCCATTATGTACTCACGTACACTTGAATGAGCCACATACACCATGGCCTTATTGCTCGCTATCAAATGCCAAAACTTCTTTAGGCCATTGGAAATTGTGAAGGCTTGTTTTTCTAGAGTTGTACTTGGCTTCATACCCCTTTAGGCACTTTAGAGTTTTGCAATGGAAAGCAACAAGATATTCACTTTTAACTTCATTTTTTTGTGTTAGAACGGGTGCAATACTATGTTCGCTCCCATAAACATCGTACATGGTCAAATTGAAAATTCAAACTTCACGCAGCATTGGGAATCTCACAATTGGAACTTAAATATCTTTCAAAGCTTTTAAACCAAAAGAAGTTTCCCAAGATTAAATCAAGTATACATATGTCACCAAAATCTACAACAACCCTTTTTTTTTCTTTTTCTTGTAGCAAATAATACTATAGAAACCTTGATTTTGGAATCAATAGTGTAACAACAATATAAATTATAAACCTTATAGAAAATACTTTTTAAGTCTCATCTTACATCAAAAAAAAGAAATCAATTGTTCGTTACAATCCACGCTCCTGGGTCTTTTGTTATTCATACCCTACTCACAATGACACACAAGGATCCCTAAGAACAAATCCTGCCATTAAGGTAACATAGAATCCATAAAATAAAACTATCTGCAGTAACAAGCCTCCATACAAACTCTTGCAAATTAACGTGCCTTCAAATCTATTTTAATTATCCATTAAATCCATGAGCCCTAACTATGCAAAGTTTACATTGATACTTAACAGCTTGAGGCTCCAACCCAGAAAACCCAAGTCCCCACTTTAAAACATCAGGTATTCCAACCCTTCCAATGAAACCCACAAAAGAAGATATCCACCACAACTGAAGACAGCAAGATAAAAGTGCACGGAATAATTTTCTGCACTGGAGAATATTTATATTCAAACCCCCCCCCCCAAAAAAAAAACCCTTCATTAAACATTTCTCACCTCTTTTGAAAAACCATATTTTTCATATAGATCTCCACACCTCACCTCACACACCTCTCATTAAGATTTGTCGTAGGTTCTTTTTTTCAAATTTAATGATTAGAAACATCTACTATCCAAAGAACATAAGAGCACAAGGAAAGAATTTCTCAAATCACAAACAACAATTTATAGATTGAAACAAATTGGATCTTGCTCTTCGAGATCATACTTGAAAACTACATGAAGAAGACATCAATTACATACACCAAAATTAATTCCATTGTCCATTTGTTTGAAAACTTAATCAAGGATAACAGAAGAAACATCTCCTTCAAATATCTAGATACTGAAACACCTAGTTTGAAGGGCATGGCTACGTTTGTTTAAATAATTTTATTGTGATGAATACTGCGCATTCTAAATTATATAATACAAAATAAACGACACTAGCTCACATAAAAGATGGGTAGAATAGAATCACCCCAAAAGTCAATGCAAATGTCCACCGAAGAAAGGCACTTACACCACCATACAGCTAGAGCCAGGAGAAAGGAGGGTCAGGGTCAAGAGGGTTGCCCTATCCCTTCAGGAGTTTGTGACCATCAGGAATAGGCTCCCAACCAGTGAAATAATAAATTGGAAAATAGATTTTAAAAATTAAATGCATTATAAACTAATTAATCATAAATGACAATTTGTGCTGCCCTTACTTGCAAATAACCTTTTATCTTGATGTTCTTTTTTCAAAAGATTGCAATCATTTTGCAGAGACTTCTTTTTTACATCATATGGGTATAAGATAAAAGGTTTGTGTGGTCTTTTAAAGTTCTGGAACAAGGTCTCCAATGAAAGGACACAAGATGTCAAAAGAAACAATAGAGGCTCCAACAAAACTGCTTCTTGTGCTCCTTACCCCATTGTAGCTTTTCATCATTTGTATAATTGATAAACATTAAATGGTTTGAGTGTGGTTTTTTCAATAATTTAAAACTTAGAAGTTGCTTTTAGGTCATAAATTGAAAAAATGATAAGGTGATCTTTTAAGTTCTAGAGCTTACAATAACTATTTTATCATTTACTTCATTAAATTGGCAGGAGGAAGTGTCCATCTAAATGAGAGCGGGCATCAGAGGAAATACCTTGTAGTTGCCTGGTGGAGGTGGCTCTTGTAGGGAAATGTCTACCCAATTTCAAAATGTATCAAAGAAAACTACGTACTGAAAAGGTATTTAAGTGAAAAAAATACTCCCCTTCCTAAATGAGAAATAAATAGATGTAGTTGTACTACTAATTTTTCATTTTTCACTACCAAACAATATTTTCCACAGCAACATTCAAGCTCATAACAATGCATTCTATTTATATCTCAGTAAAAGAAAGAAACATAGGTCTTGAAATGAAATCAAATGAATGGGATCATCCTTCCCTCCATATAACTCCTCAGACCTGCAACTATCAAAGAAAAAAATACACGGTGAAACAAATGTTAGAAGGGTCAGTTTTCTAGGAACCATCAAACTAATAAAATGTCTAGATCTTGCATTTTTAGATAATAAATGCATTTTCGGTGGCTTCCATTTCCAGGAAAATACCACATGACACCCCAAAAATACTAAATGCCATAGCAAGATACCCAAGACACAAAGAAGTAGCCTAAAAAGGGAAGATAATGAGTATTTAAATAAACATTTTTTTAAAACACTAAAAGCAAAGAGATATAAACCTTGACAAACAAATAACTGAATGCATGAGATGCAAGTTCTCGACAGACAACATATAATAAGTTAGCCAACATAAAACAACTGTATTGTAGAAATAGTATAAACTCCTCAAGTTGAAAATACTGGAAAATAGGTAAATAGTATTCTTATAACAACCAAAAATTTATGTTTCACTTCATTGTGTACTAAAACTTGTATTCACATCAGGTGTGAATTCGCACTTTCTCTATAATGTTTGAGTTATGAAGTGAATTTCAACCAACTAAACAAAATAGAAGCTAGTATCCAGAATTTAAAATTAAATTACTAGTACAGACTCACAATTTTGCATATATGGGGACTCAGCTTGATGAAAAATTTGTACAGCTGTGGTACTGGGTAAATAGCATTCATTCCTTTGCATTTTCTTCATCTTTTGCTTCATTCACATTGATTGTGGAATTATACTCTTGATCACACCCAAGATATGAATCACACATGAAATATAGTGTATATGTCTTCTCTCCAAGCTCTGAAGGTGCAGTAAACTCAAGCTTGACTTTAGTCTTCCTCTGGAGTGATACCCTCTTGATGGCCAGCAACTGATTTCTCTTTAAATCCCCAATTACTAGCCACCAACCTTCTTCCTTTGCTTTGGGATACCTCGGTGCATCAACTGGACCTAACTCTTGTCTACCTTCAAGATCTCTTTCTAGAGTGACCTGCACTGTTACATTTTCTCCAGCCCTCACATCATCACTCTCAACTATATCATATGCTAGATCAATGTTTGGGAAGCGGTTACAAAAACAAGAAATGTCTAATAGCTGTGAATCTGTCATCTGTAACAATTCACGCCTTTCATCATCCTCCATCTCAACTAAATCAAAAACAGTTTCAATGTTTTTCCCTGGATTTTCATGGCACTTCTTAGCAAGTTCCTTGGTGAAATGTGGAAGATGTAACATAACAGAATCACAGTCCCAGAGACCTTGTGTAACCATTTGGCTCAATTCCATTTTTGCAAGAGCTGGATTCAACCATCCATTACTGGAAATAACATCCACCATAGCCTGAAGAAGCCAGTTAGCAGAAAGAAGCACTTCTCGTTGATCTAGTGCTAGGTTGCCAGCTATGACATGCCTTGAGAAGTGAGCTTGCAACAATGCATTTGCCTTTAAATGTGGATCAGTATATTTTGGTTTGTCGATAGCAAACTTTTGATGATTTATCAATTTTCTTATAGTCTCTTCTTCACCTGGTCGTATGGGAAGCTGTGAATACTCTGAAGCAGAAGCAATAATTTCAAGAAGCCCTTTTAGCTTTGTCTTTGCAGTCAAGGATGAGCTGAAGAGTTCAATGGTGGTGTAGCTAATGTAGTAATAAGATGCTATCATCCCTAAGTTCAAAGGAGAAAGATACATATCATCTATGGCAACACATTTGCTTGATTCCAAATCACTCAATGTGCTCTCTATAAGGTCAGAAAGGTGATCTGACAAATGCCTATGGCTGACACCCTGAAGATTATAGTAATTTGGATTCTATGTGAGTCTTCAGTAGAAGAATGTCCAAGTAAGACTGATGAAGGGTGCTCCCCTTAATACCACAAACACATAACAGAAATAGAGAAACAACAACAATAATATGCAAGAACAAAAAATTGGCTTCTTATTATCTCCACAAATGTGGAATTACAAACTTTCAGAATTACAATATGCAAAGCCACATGGGCATTCCCTTACAATATTCTGTAGGACAAAGCCTCGAATCAATACTCAGATCTACTACCCAGAACTGCCCTAGACAACACTGCGGGCCTTCTTTATATAGACATTTTCCACCGCCCGAGACGGTTCCAGAAATTTAGCCCTAAGGGCCGACCAAACTTAGATTTATTTTATTTTTTTATTTATTACATCAAAGTCGGCTCAAAAAAACTTTTGAAATCCGAACAGAAATTTTGAAGGAAAATTATTTTCCGCCATTTCAGGTGACCCAACTTCCGGAGACCATAAGTCATCACCAGTTGACCTGATTGACTATTATAACCCCATTTCGGAAACGTCATGAAACGCTCTACAGACTTGACCCGCGCAAGCGCCCGTCACCCAAATTTTTGACCTCATCTAGGGCCTCTAAAGCCTTCAAAACTGAGTTCGAAATTTCCATACCCTGCTGCCAATACCGAAAATCTTCAATATCTTCAAAACTAGACCTGATCTAGCCATGAAACTTTACTGGCAGGCTGATATGACTGAGATGAACCTCCACATGTAGAGATCAGAACATTCCGAGATTTATGACCAACTTACTAAAAATAGCAAGTTTCCATAAATAGCAGCTCTGCACAAGATAGCCCTTATTGAATACAAAAACAGAAATATTTTTGGGTGATGCAAGATTGCTCTTACACCCAAGATGCTCCTGCATCAAAGACAGTCTACAGCATCCTGCTTACTTTCAATAGTGCCCACGACAACTTCAGCATTGATATGATCATGGAGAAAGTGATCAAGATGACTCTCAATAGGAAATGGCTCATATAAGAATTTTTTATAATATTCTTTACGAGGTACATGGCATAAAATTACACATTTTCCAGCATTATCAAGAAGAGGTCTACTAGTACACCCCATCATTTGGAGAAGATCAGTAATAGGATAGTCTGTGTGAGCATTTTACCGTCCATCATAATACTGTGTACCCATGACAACCACCAAGTATGTTGACACAGACAACCCCCAACTCATCAAACTGCTTGCAACACACACCTGAATTGCCCCTACACTGAACAACTGAGCTACAAGTTCCTGTTCTACCAAAGTGAGACCTTCATGTAAATACCCAATTCCATTAGACAATGCATGGCTCAAAGTAGGTTCTTTCACTTTGGCAATGAAAGGATTCAAATCTTCTTTAGCAAATTGAATAAACTGGGATCTTTCCCCACCATCTGCATTTTAATAAGTTAATAAATCAAGGGCATTAATCTGTGCGTGTTTTCTTGTTGGCACGAACACTAGAGTTGGTTTGCCTCCCTTCGTATGTTGAGTTATTGATGTGTAAGTTGGCTTGGTCATTGACTGCATTTGAGCTTCAAAGTTGTCTATATCAACACCCTGAATATGAATCTCTAATGGTATAGGACAGACACCAGGGGGAAATTAAAAAGCCCATGTGCAGTAGCTCCAATCCACTCACCAAGATCCTTAGCATTTGCAAGTGAAGTAGAAAGAGAAACAATTCGAATACAATTTTCAATTTGACTTGAAATATACCTCATTCTAGAAACAATTACTTCCAAGATGGGACCACCTTATCCACCAATTAAATGAAGTTCATCCACAATAAATAAGCTGACTTGCTGCACCTGCTTACGTTGTTTCCATCTGCAGGACAGAGCATCCCATTTCTCAGGTGTACTTATAACAATCTGACCTTTCTCAAGTAGCTTCAAATCAGTTGCAGTCTCACCTGCCAATTCAACTACTTTCCATCCCAGGCCTTTCCCAAACTTCTGCTCCCATTCACAATATTTTTCCTTTGCAAGTGCTGCTACAGGTGCAATGTAAATAGATTGAATTGTACTCTCTCCACCTTTTTGATGCAGTCGCAGCAAAGCAAACTCAGCACAAATAGTCTTACCACTTCCAGTGGGTGCCGCAACCAAAACATTATCATCTGAGCTATATAGGACTGTAAATACCTGTGTTTGAATAGGATTGAAGTGTCTGAACTGCTGATACAGAGCTTCATATGAAGGATTTCTTAATGCAGATACAGGAAGTGGCTGCAAATCTAGTAGTTCAGTTGGGGGTGGATATTTCTCTGGCAGAATAAGATGTCTAAATGAAACTGGCAAAATAGTCTATGATCCTAGCCATTTGTCAGAGACAACACAAATAAAATACTGGGGTGGAAGAGGTTCGTGTATCAGGACAGTGAAGCTAAGGTTATGATCATCCTCCACATACTGCATCTTCAACATAAAATATTCGTGATGAAGTATAAATTCACCATCATTGTCTTCCACTATAATCCAGAAAGGTTCAACATATCCATGAATTTTCTCATCCCACTGAAAATCTGGAGTGATTGTTAGTTCCACCTTCAACACTGTACATGTTATTGGTTGAACATGGGTAGAAAGATCTAACTTTGGAAACTGATGAACAAATTTATGAATGGACTTTCCCATTTTTGGAAAACGAATAAGCTCTCCAATCTCCTGGGCAGAAAGATCATAATATCGATCCCAGGCTAAATCTTTCTTCTCAATTTTTGTCAAGATGTCATTTGGAATGCCTTTAAATTGCCGGAGTGGAGTTTGAACACTCCACATATGCTTTCCAACCATCTTGCATAGATTAAGTGCTTTCTCTGTTAACTGAGCCCATCCTCGTTTTAGGACAATCTCAAAAAGTGCTCTTAGGAGGCGGCCTGCACTCTGCAACACATAACCAAAGAAAAAAAATATTTAGAATTACACAGCATGCATCATCCAATGGCTTCCATAACAAACTACAAATATATTGCTGAATAGTTAATACCGATAGAGTGTTAAAATAAAACTCATCATTAGTTAGAAGCAATTTTTAGTTGGAATTCTTCTTTACAAATTCTAAGAGGAGAATTTATTTCAAATCCATTGTTGCATTCTAATTTTAGAAGAAAATAAATAAACTGTTATCTGTATAGAGACAACCCCTTGATCTGTCCTGAAAAAGACAAAAAAGCTCATTGATAAGGTTATATCTAGCTGTGAACCCCATAATGTGTTAGCTATATAAAAGAAAAAATAGACACAAATATTGTGAACTTGAGTGTCTTCTTGTTGAAAAGTTGAAAAGTTGAAAACTAATACACCCTGAACTAAAACACAACATATTGACTGAAACATGCTGCCAGATTAAGTTTGCTAATTGAGAGTAACATAAAAATTGTAAAGGTAGGCAAACAACTGTAAACACTTTAAAACTAGATCTGCTATGTGTTTTCAAAGAATTGAAAAAATGCCTGAAGTGGGGGAGAAATTTCAATCATTAGTGGGAGAAAAAAACAGTGGGAAAACTAATGTATCAAGCCATTTGCTTACTGGACTATGGACCCTTCTAAGTTCTAACCATTTGCAAGGGATCATTCCTTTCTTTCGCAGCAGCAGAAGCTTGACATCTCTCACACAACTTCCCCTTATTTGTTGTATTTAAGTTTTACTTTTTACCTTTTTTCATCTTTGGAATCTTATATTTGTTTCCTTCTAAAACCTCCTTCCTGCTGGATTTGATATATTTGCCACTATTTTACCAGCTCATTTGTCATATTGTTTGCTCAAACATTAGTGCTCATTGGCATCTACAGGAAGGTTACCAGAAATATCAAATATGTACACATTTCTCCCCATTGCATAAATGGTGCCCTATTGTATCAATTGGATGAATAATTACTCTCCCTTTCGACTATTACAGAGGATAATAAATGTTTGTTCAACAAATTGTCTTCTTTAAATGGAAGTTCTATATTATTGCTCCAGGATCAGTCAGTCATCAGAGGCAGCAAAAGAGCAGTAGTGTATCTTTGATTCTCAATGTTAGATTTCTCTAAGCCATGTGCTTTAGGGCCCACATTATCATGAACCACATGAAACTTGTTTCCAGCATTTTCCATTGTGATTTGAAACAGGTCTCTCTGTTAAAAAATGTTTAGATGGTTTTAGACTTAATGGTGGCTTGCCCGTGCCAGTTATTTTAGATGATTATATAGTTTTCACATATATTTGCAATGAACCCATCTTTTCTATGTAAATAAAGCATGTCCATTTTCAGTTTTAAATTTGTGTATTTAGTCCTGATTTTAGACTTAATGGTTACTTGTCTGTGCCAGTTATTTTAGATGATTATACAGTTTTTTCACTTATACTTGCAACGAGCCCATCTTTTCTATGTAAATAAAGCGTGTCCATTTTCAGTTTTAAATTTGTGTATTTAGTGTTGAAGGGAGAGACCAAACTAGAGTTGTTTCTCCTACACTTGAGCCTTCAGTTTTTTAACATTTGACAGGATGGAACTAAAGTCACAAGGGATAGGTAAATAGATAGATTGTAAATAGCCAGGACAACTCTCAGAATCACCAAAACTAAGTTTTCTTTTGAATAATTTTTTTTATAAAAAACTTAAATGATTCTAGGAAATTTGTGGTTAAATTAAGCATAAAATATACCAAAGTTGGAACACTCACCGAGTTTTCATAAAAACTCGCCGATTCTTTTGCAAGTTTTAACGAAAAACTCACATGTGCGTGACTTCCAGCGTTAAAATGAAAAAATGGCACAGTTCAATCTATTTTTTTGTTTGCAGCGACTTGAGCGAAGAGTGGAGGAAAGTGGGCTTCCAAGCCCTTGTTAGGTGATTGCTTTGCTATTGGAGGTGGATTTGAACTGTTTTTAAAAAAAACACATTCCCAGGTAGGTTTGCTGAATTTGTTTTTATATTTTTTTAAAACATTGTAGTCTTTTTTTGTTGAATCTAAATGAATACAAAATCATTTATAAGTAGTTAGAAATGATTTTGAATCATTAGAACAAGATTCAACACTATTTTTGACAAGTTTTGTTGAATGATGAATCTATCACTTTTTTTTGGGAAAATATCTAGTTTTTTTAAAAATATCAAACCCTACCAGTTTGTTTAGTTTTTTTTTCTAACTTTGAATGATGTGTAAAAATATTGAAACTAATTTAGATAGTTTCTAACTTTGTTTAATTCCTTTTCTAAAATATTTATTTTATGTTTTTAATTTCTATGTGTAGGGCAGCAGTTAATGGTTAACCATTAAATCAGCATGGAAAATTCAGAGGAAGTGTGGCCACTAACACCATGCCTTTTTAGATTTATAGGCACCCGGCCTAAAAATGCTAGAGATAAGACATGGAGGTATGCCTATGAAGCACCGAATGAGCCTGGGAAGGTGATTTGCATAAATTGTGAGAGAGTAATTTCTGGAGACATAAACCGTCTCAAATACCACCTTGCAGGCATTAGGAAGGATGATACAAATCCATGTAAAAAAATACAAAAGAGATAAAAAGATTTATTAATGCCCTATTTGCAGTCGGGGAAGAGAAAAAATTGCAAAGGGAAAGGGAAAGATTAGCTGTGAGGGCAGCCGTAGTTGAAACTCAAGGTCCTCCTATTAACATTCAAGAAGAAGAAGAAGAAGCACTTGAGAGCATAGTGAGCTCTCTTTGTGGCCCACACATTCGCAAATAGAGTGTCTCCTCTTTTACCGCTTTTGCTTCCTCTAGTAGAGTGTCTAGTTCTTCACCACCATGAGCATCAAGGATAGGCAATTATTTTGTGCCCAAGAATACACCTGGAGAACAACCATCATTAGAGGACACTGGATAGAACAAGGAGGCACATGAGAAAACTAATATTGCATGTGTTGATTTTTGGTATTTCAACAATCTCCCATCGTGTGTGGTTGAGAGTCCCTATTGGCTAAATTTGGTGACCGCAATGACAGTTTCGGGAAAAGGGTACAAGGCCCCTTTCCACAAGGATTTGAGTGGGAGGTTAGTAAATAATTGGAATCCACTTGGTTTCATTTTGAAATTTTAATTGTTATTACTTGTTTATTAAATCAAAATTGTGTACTAAGACTTGATTTCACTTTGATTTTGTAGGTTGCTTGTATATGCAGTTGATAGGGCAAGAGTAGTGGAGGAGCAAAAAAAGAGTGAAGTAAATATGGCTGCACCATTCTTTCTTATGGGTGGACAGATGGAGAAAACTGAACCATTATTAATTTCTTGGTTGCTTGCAAGGACGAAGTGGTGTTTTGGAAATCGGTTGATACCTCCAACAAAGTGAAAAATTCACAAACATTGGCATTAATGTTGGAGAATGTTGTCATGGAGGTGGTGGGAGTAGAGAATGTGGTGCAAATCATCATAGATAATGTGGTAGCATATGTGGCAGCAGGTAATTTTAATATTTATGTTGCACATGATTATCATTAAATGTTAATAAGTGATATTTAATTTAGTTTTTAGGTAAAATATGGAAACTAATTATTGAATTTTTACTAATATGCCAGGTAGAATCCTCCAAGACAAGCACCCCACTCTTTTTTGGACACCTTGCATAGCACATGTCCTTGACCTTCTTTTGGAGGACATAGGAAAACTTGATTGGGTGACTCCAATTGTGGAAGATGCAAGGCGAGTCACAAAGTATATCTACAATCACCCTTGGGTTCTAAATTTGATGAGACAATTCACTTAAGGGAGAGATTTGGTGGGACCCACAGTCACAAGGTTTCCAATAGTTTTCTTGACGTTGCAAAGTATTATTGAATTTGATACATTGACTTCTTTGAAACAAATGTTTGTGAGTCAACCATGGCTTGACTCAGCTTATTCAAAGAAGCCTGAAGGAGAGGTTGTCCGCGCATAGTCTTTGATCAAAATTTTATGGACAAGGCTTCTAAGATTGTGAAGGTAACTTCAAGAATCAAAACCTTAATTCTTAATTATTCTTGATTCATGTCTCTCATTATTAGTTTGTAACTTACTGTTACTAACTTCATTAATTAATCTTTTTGTAAACTAATCTGTATTTTTCAAATTTCAATTGCAAATGTCTGAGCCCCTGGTTAGAGTTATGCACTTGGCTGATGGGGATCAAACCCCAATGGGGTGTCTTTATGAGGCCATGGATAGGGCCAAAGAGGCTATAAAAAATTACTAAAAGGACTCAAATATGATCCCATTTGGAAAATTGTTGATAGGAGGTGGAACAATCAGCTCCACCAACCCATTCATGCAGCAGGGTACTTCCTCAACCCTCGTTTTAGGTATGATGATTCTTATTCAGATTTTTCTGAGACTTGATCTTAGTTTGCTTTTGTAGGTTGTTTACTAAGACTTGGTTTCACTTTGTTTTTGTTTCAGATATGATGATTCCTTTTCAAATCCTAATGGAGAGGTCATGGAGGACCTCTCTATATGCATTCAGAGGATGATACCCAATGTTGCAGAGAGAGATTTTGTTGTGACCCTACAACAAATCTATGTGGAATCAACGGGTAAATTATTCTCTTCAGAGTTGTCAAAGAGAGCAAGAGGCACTCAAACCCCAGGTAAAACATTTGCAATTTTTCCATTTGATAAATTATGTTTTCGCTTGTCTCTTTTCTTTCTAACTTCTCAATATTTTATTTTGCAAATGCTTGGTGGCAAAGTTGGGGTGGAAATACCCCACATCTAAAGAAATTTTCTCTCAGAATCTTATGTCAGCCTTGTAGCTCATCCCATTGTGAGCGCAATAGGAGCTTATTTGAGTCCACCACACAAAGAAGAGAAACAAGTTAGCCCAAAAATGCCTCAATGACCTTATATATGTGCAATACAATCTTAAGTTGTGCTTGAAAAAGGCATAGGAAGCACTAGGCGGTCCAATTGATTTGGACGTATAGATCCTTACTCTGATTGGACGGCACAAGAGCAGCCTCCATTGTTTACAGAGGATGACATCGCTGATTTGGAGGCAAGCTATGTAGGAGGAGGGGGTGGATTTGGTTTCACATTGGATGGCATTGAAGAGGATGATGAGGAGTCAGACGTGGAGTCATTGGCAGCTCTAGGAGAAGATACATCTAGGATGGAGAGCAAGCCACACACATTAGAAGAGATACCGAACAAGGAGGCACAGTCACGCTCAGTGCAGTGTTCTACATCTAAGACTAGGCCCTCTACTTCTAGTTCCTCTCCCTTATTTGCTCGTAGAGCTGGGAAGTTGAAGATGTAATTGTAATTTGTAATGATGTATTTCCTTCTAGTTTTGTAGAAAATGTTTACTATTTTGCTTCCAGCCATCAGCATTCCACATGAGAATGTGATTCTGTACCTATTTTATGTTTATATATATCTGAACTTAGCTTGTTTCTTTTGCTTTCTAATTAATTAACTCATTGGATGCATCTTCTCATTGAATTTTGCAAAAAAATGCATTTATAATTAAATTTAAGCTATTTTTAAGTTCCCGAATTTTTTTTTTCAAGGCTTGGCGAGTTTTTGCAAGTTTTCCATCTATGAAATATACAACTTCATTTCCTATTATTTTCAAGACTTTCGCATCTGTTGAATATTTAGATGTTTGTAAACTGCATATATTTTCTTATTAAAACTGACAGATTACTGTTACCTAAACCTTTTGATGATTAGAAATTTGTTCTGGCTACTAAATCCTTGGAAAAAAGATCTGCCCTAAAGACTGGCATTGTGAGGTCTGATGAAAAATTATTAATTAATAAATTATTTACATTTTAACAATCATTCAATCAATCAATTATAGTTGGAAGAAGATAACATAAAATTGTGTCATTTTCAATCTATTGGGAACAAATTCAATTTTGCTTGTGTGGGAGATGAAAATTGAAATTGGATAAATTACCAGTTTTTTTTCCTTTGGGTATTAAACATATATTGGCACTAGGAGAAAACAACAATTTTGTTCTCTTGTGCCTGTTTGAGAAGCAGAAAGATAATCAAGTACTGGCTATTGGGCTATTCCAGACAGATATTGTGTATGGATTATTTCTTTATTGATTCACCTAGATGAACCAAATGAATAGATGATTATTTGAATTACTTTCACCTGGCAAAGGTGCACAATTTGGGGAGGATAGAACCTTAGAATGGGCTGTAAGGCTAGAAACAGAAGCATGAGGGTAGACATGCACAGCATCCTCACAGCTACAGGGACCTTAGATTTTTGTGGACCACACTAAATGTTTAGGTCATCCACTTATATAGAGGCACAAAATGGTTATTACACCAAGAGGTGTCTATAGTGGCAGCACAATTGTTGGTTAACATTTTGAATTTTGATGAAACTTGATTGAAAGATTCCCAAATAGAAATAATAGAAAAACAACAGTATCTTCCTCAAACTTCACAAATGCATGTATTCAAATCTGAGTTTTCTTTGATAGACAGGGCTTTGTTGTTTATGCTTGCTAAGATCATATATGACATACAGAAATTGCATACAAATCATAGCAGAGATATAAATAGGAAGTTTGCTTTAATTTGCAGGACAGAGCAGATATCAACATACAGGGTGCAGAAAACAGATGAAGCAATACTTAGATTATTGCATATACCTTAAAAATGTAAACAGCAACAACAAGAGAATATATATATGCTATCTTCTTTCAGTCAAGAGCAGAATCAACCTCCTATCACCGATAGCAGCTAAGTCAAATTGAAAATCATATTCAAATTGTTGCTCTTTCTACTTCACTTGCAAATTCTAAGGATCTTGGTGAGTGGATTGGAGCTACTGCACATGGGCTTTTTAATTTCCCCCCCGGGTGTCTGTCTTGTACCATTAGAGATTCATATTCAGGGTGTTGATATAGCCAACTTTGAAGCTCGAATGCAGGCAATGACCAAGCCAACTTACACATCAATAATTCAGCATGCGAAGGGAGGCAAACCAACTCTAGTGTTTGTGCCAACAAGAAAAAATGCACGGCTTACTACCCTTGATTTATTAAATTATTCAAATGCAGATGGTGGGGAAAGATCCTAGTTTCTTCAATTTACTGAAGAATATTTGAAACCTTTCATTGCCAAAGTCAAAGAACCTACTTTGAGCCATGCATTGTCTAATGGAATTGGGTATTTACATGAAGGTCTCACTTTGGTAGAACAGGAACTTGTAGCTCAGTTGTTCAGTGCAGGGGCAACTCAGGTGTGTGTTGCAAGCAGTTCAATGAGTTGGGGGTTGTCTTTGTCAGCACACTTGGTGGTTGTCATGGGTACACAGTATTATGATGGATGGGAAAATGCTCACACAGACTGCAAAGACAAAGCTAAAAGGGCTTCTTGAAATTCTTGCTTCTGCTTCAGAGTATTCATAGCTTCCTATATAGCTAGGTGAAGAAGAAACTATAAGAAAATTGATAAATCATCAAAACTTTGCTATCGACAAACCAAAATATACTGATCCACATGTAAAGGCAAATGCATTGTTGCAAGCTCACTTCTCAAGGCATGTCATAGCTGGCAACCTAGCACTAGATCAACGAGAAGTGCTTCTTTCTGGTAACCGGCTTCTTCAGGCTATGGTGGATGTTATTTCCAGTAATGGCTGGTTGAATCCAGCTCTTGCAGCAATGGAATTGAGCCAAATGGTTACACAAGGTCTCTGGGACCGTGATTCTGTCCTATTACAGCTTCCACATTTCACCAAGGAACTTGCTAAGAAGTGCCATGAAAATCTAGGGAAAAGCATTGAAACTGTTTTTGATTAAGTTGAGATGGAGGATGATGAAAGGTGTGAATTGTTACAGATGACATATTCACAGCTGTTAGACATTGCTTGTTTTTGTAACTGCTTCCCAAACATTGATCTAGCATATGATATAGTTGAGAGTGATGATGTGAGGGTTGGAGAAAATGTAACAGTGCAGGTCACTCTAGCAAGAGATCTTGAAGGTAGACAGGAGTTAGGTCCAGTTGATGTACTGAGGTATCCCAAAGCAAAGGAAGAAGGTTGGTGGCTAGTAATTAGGGATTTAAAGAGCAATCAGTTGCTGGCCATCAAGAGGGTATCACTCCAGAGGAATACTAAAGTCAAGCTTGAGTTTACTGCACCTTCAGAGCTTGGAGAGAAGACATATACACTATATTTCATGTGTGATTCATATCTTGGGTGTGATCAAGAGTACAATTTCACAATCAATGTGAATGAAGAAGAAGATGAAGAAAATGCAAAGGAATGAATGCTATTTATCCAGTACCATAGTTGTACAAATTTTTCATGAAGCTGACTCCCCATATATGCAAGATTATGAGTCTGTACTAGTAATTTAAATTTAAATTCTGGATACTAGCTTCTATTTTGTTTAGTTGGTTGAAATTCACTTCATAACTCAAACATTATAGAGCAAGTGTGAATTCACACCTGATGTGAATACAAGTTTTAGTACACAATGAAGCGAAACATAAATTTTTGGTTGTTATAAGAATACTATTTACCTATTTTCCAGTATTGTCGACTTGAGGAGTTTATACTATTTCTACAATACAGTTGTTTTATGTTGGCTAACTTATTATATGTTGTTTGTTGAGAACTTGCATCTCATGCATTCAGTTATTTGTTTGTCAAGGTTTATATCTCTTTGCTTTTAGTGTTTTAAAATAATGTTTATTTAATTACTCATTATCTTCCCTTTTTAGGCTACTTCTTTGTGTCTTGGGTATCTTGCAATGGCATTTAGTATTTTTGGGGTGTCATGTGGTATTTTTCTGGAAATGGAAGCCACCGAAAATGCATTTATTATCTAAAAATGTCAAGATCTAGACATTTTATTAGTTTGATGGTTCCTGGAAAACTGACCCTTCTAACATTTGTTTCATCGTGTATTTTTTTCTTTGTTAGTTGCAGGTCTGAGGAGTTATATGGAGGGAAGGATGATCCCATTCATTTGAATTCATTTCAAGACCTATGTTTCTTTATTTTACTGAGATATAAATAGAATGCATTGTTATGGGCTTGAATGTTGCTGTGGAAAATATTATTTGGTAGTGAAAAATGAAAAATTAGTAGTACAACTACATCTATTTATTTCTCATTTAGGAAGGGGAGTATTTTTTTCACTTAAATACCTTTTCAGTACTCAGTTTTCTTTGATACATTTTGAAATTGAGTAGACATTTCCCTGCAAGAGCCACCTCCACCAGGCAACTACAAGGAATTTCCTCTGATGCCCGTTCTCATTTAGATGGACGCTTCCTCCTGCCAATTTAATGAAGTAAATGATAAAATAGTTACTGTAAGCTCTAGAACTTAAAAGATCACCTTATCATTTTTTCAATTTGTGAACTAAAAGCAACTGCTAAGTTTTAAATTATTGAAAAAACCACACTCAAACTATTTAATATTTATTAATTATACAAATGATGAAAAGTTGCGAAGGGGTAAGGAGCACAAGAAGCAGTTTTGTTGGAGCCTCTATTGTTTCTTTTTACATCTTGTGTCCTTTCATTGGAGACCCTGTTCCAGAACTTTAAAAGACCATACAAACCTTTTATCTTCTACCCATATGATGTAAAAAAGAAGTCTCTGCAAAATGATTGCAATCTTTTGAAAAAAGAACATCAAGATAAAAGGTTGTTTGCAGGTAAGGGCAGCACAAATTGTCATTTATGATTAATTAGTTTATAATGCATTTAATTTTTAAAATCTATTTTCCAATTTATTATTTCACTGGTTGGGAGCCTATTCCTGATGGTCACGATCTCCTGGAGGGATAGGGAAACCCTTCTGACCCTGACCCTCCTTTCTCCTGGCTCTAGCTGTATGGTGGTGTAAGTGCCTTTCTTCGGTGGACATTTGCATTGACTTTTGGGGTGATTCTATTCTACCCATCTTTTATGTGAGCTAGTGTAATTTATTTTGTATTATATAATTTAGAATGCGCAGTATTCATCACAATAAAATTATTTAAACAAACGTAGCCATGCCCCTTCAAACTAGGTGTTTCAATATCTAGATATTTGAAGGAAATGTTTCTTCTGTTATCCTTGATTAAGTTTTTAAACAAATGGACAATGGAATTAATTTTGGTGCAAGTAATTGATGTCTTCTTCATATAGTTTTCAAGTATGATCTCGAAGAGCAAGATCCAATTTATTTCAATCTATAAATTGTTGTTTGTGATTTGAGAAATTATTTCCTTGTGTTCTTATGTTCTTTGGATAGTAGATTTTTTAATCATTAAATTTGAAAAAAAAAACCTACGAAAAATCTTAATGAGAGGTCTATGAGGTGAGGTGTGGAGATCTATATGAAAAATATGGTTTTCCAAGAGAGGTGAGAAATGTTTAATGAAGGGTTTTGTTTTCTTTTGGGGTTTGAATATAAATATTCTCTAGTGCAGAAAATTGTTTCGTGCACTTTTATCTTGCCGTCTTCAATTGTGGTGGGTATCTTCTTTTGTGGGTTTCATTGGAAGGGTTGGAATACCTGATGTTTTAAAGTGGGGACTTGGGTTTTCTGGGTTGGAGCCTCAAGCTGTTAAGTATCAATGTAAACTTTGCATAGTTAGGGCTCATGGATTTAATGGATAATTAAAATAGATTTGAAGGCACGTTAATTTGCAAGAGTTTGTATGGAGGCTTGTTACTGCAGATAGTTTTATTTTATGGATTCTATGTTACCTTAATGGTAGGATTTGTTCTCAGGAATCCTTGCGTGTCATTGTGAGTAGGGTATGAATAATAAAAGACCCAAGAGCATGGATTGTAATGGATAATTGATTTCTTTTTTTGCTGTAAGATGAGACTTAAAAAGTGTTTTCTATAGGGTTTATAATTTATTTTGTTGTTACACTATTGATTCCAAAATGAAGGTTTCTGTAGTATTATCTGCTACCAGAAAAAAAATGGTTGTTGTAGATTTTGGTGACAGATGTATACTTGATTTAATCTTGGGCAACTTCTTTTGGTTCAAAAGCTTTGAAAGAGATTTAAGTTTTAATTGTGAGATTCCTAATGCTGCGTGAAGACTAAATTTTCAATTTGACCATGTAAGATGTTTATGGGAGTGAACATAGTATTGCACCCGTGCTAACACAAAAAGATGAAGTTAAAAGTGAATATCCTATCGCTTTCCATTCCAAAACCCTAAAGGCCCTAAAGGGGTATGAAGCCAAGTACAACTCTAGAAAAACAAACCTTCACAATTTTCAATGGCCTGAAGAAGTTTTGGCATTTGATAGTGAGCAATAAGGTCGTGGGTATGTGGCTCATTCAAGTGTACGTGAGTACATAATGGAAGGGGTTATTATAGAGAACATGGCCAACTGGATAACTAAGATCCTTGAATATGATGTAGAGGTCCACCCCACTAAATTAATTTGTTGGAAGGGCTTAAGTGAGTACATTGCGAAAGGAGGTGAAGCCCCAATCGAAGAAGAATCTCTAGGATAGGCTCTTGTGCACAAAGAAGTTGCGAAGATTGTCTTACTGAACCAATCAGTAGTGTGGATACCTTAGTTTCTAACAGGATCCAATTCAGATAAATGGGAAACACCTGTCAATTATTCCATTGCACAACCAAAGGTTCTATAGATTACAAAGTGTGGTGTATGCTATAATTGAAGGAGTTCTCTTCAAGAACAATTTTGATGGTGTTATTTGATGTGTAATCAAGGATCGAGCAGATAGAATATTAAATTTATTCCATAGCAGTCCAGTAGCAGAATTAACCTTGAAATTGAAATAAATTGGAATGGAATTGAAAACATGTTGTTAGGTAGCAGAGGCTAGATTTTAAAAACACACATTTATACCTTCATAGGTCTTCTTTGTGTGAAATGCTCATGAAGATGTTGATGTTGAATTTGTAGAGTTGACTTTAGAAATTGTAGATCATGGATGCTATCATGAATGCACGGAACTAAAAATTATTCTCTCTTCAATGTCTTGGATGCTTGATCACTTGCTCTTAAAGACTAGAGGTCCATAATGTCGAGAGGAAAGCAACAGTTTTATGGGAATTGAGATGGATCAAGCATATTGGGCATAAGAGGCTAGAAACACTAAAATAAGACCTAGGTGAGCAAGAAATTGTAGAGGGATGTAATTTTATGATGTAACATTTAGCCCCCACTTTAGCGAGAGTACAAACCTACATTCATACTCTCAATAAAGTAGATCATAGAATTGGAAAGTTTTTATCAAGGTATTAAGGAGACAATGAACACCAAGCCCCCAAGTGACTTAGGACCTTAACAATCTAATAACAAGACAAAATGAGAAACACATGAAAGGAAAGAGAGATCAAAGACATGACTGTGTTGGCCTAGTAAGGTTAATCTTTCTATGAGTCATGTAGATAGATCATTGCAAATAAGAATTGAAATAGTCTAGCAAGTTGTGTTATGCTAGTCAACTCACCTAAGGATAACCAAACAAAGCATTGTATGTAAGGAAATTCGCTAGAAACAAATGCAAAGGATAACCAAGCAAAACATTGTATTCAAGGAAATCCATTAAGAGAAGATTGCAAAGAAAAAGACACAGTTTTCTAAGGTTGGGATCCCATGGAAGGAGGGGATTCTTAAAAAAATAGAGCTGGAGCTACTTGCTACTTCTTAGGAATATTTTAAAGCTAGTGGTCCCATAAATTTTGTAGTCTAGTTCAACTTAAAATTTAAGCTCTAATAAATCATCTCTTGGATGCTCGCTCTGTGCTCTGCTAGGGTTTTTGCTTTGCATAGAATTTTTGCATTCCTTGTCATTCACACATTCCGTAGTTATTGCGGGAAATAGTCTAGTATTTATGGCTTCAACCACTTCTCACCAAGCAGTTGATGTTGGTGCTGGTGTGGTTTCGGATAGAAATGGCGCCGCCAAGAAAACATCCCCGCAAATTTGTTCCCAAAGTGTTTCACGAGGTATGGCTCAGCCTGATATTGTTCTTCCCATTAATGAGTTTAATGATGCTTGCACTTGGCTTGAAACACATACCCTTATTGGCTATTTTCTGGGTCGCAACCCTCCTGAACATGTTATCAGGGATTGGGTTGCGAAATCTTGGATCCCTCATGGAATCCGCCTTGATGGCATCCAGAACCTCACCAAAGGCTTTTTTTTGTTTCACTTTTCCAATCCCTCCCATGTGGACACCATTTTTTCCAAAGGCCCCTGGAACCTCAGGGCCTCGCTATTAATTTTCCAACGCTGGTCTTGCGACTTCTCTGTCTTAGATGACAAGAAGCTGAAAGTCTTAGTGTGGGTAGAGTTTCCTGGTCTTCCCTTACCTTGTTGGCCTTTCATGCATGTCATAGCGCATAAGCTCGATAGGGTTATATGTAGCAAGCATAACTATTTTCTTAATCCATGGCCCCAAAAGAGGCTTTGTGTTAAGGTTGACCTTTCTAGGGACCTCAAGAAATCTATTGAGATTTAGGTTGGTGATACCACCT
This sequence comes from Chamaecyparis obtusa, assembly GCA_027943335.1. Taxonomy (NCBI): domain Eukaryota; kingdom Viridiplantae; phylum Streptophyta; class Pinopsida; order Cupressales; family Cupressaceae; genus Chamaecyparis; species Chamaecyparis obtusa. Next base: position 885,374 of record BSBK01005583.1, on the reverse strand, counting down.
TCACCCAGAAGGTGCTTTATCTCAACCCTCCCAATCCTTATTACCATTGTCAATCTGCAGAGCATAAGATTAAGGACTACCCTCTCGTAGTGCCTTATACCAAGACTCCTCCCAAGGATTTTGGTTCTCAGCCGGCTGAGGCTGGAAAAAAAGATGAGGGCAAAAAAGATGAATGGGTCACAGTCGGCCCCTGTAACAAGCCACACAAGCAACCTTCTTCGGCTTTCACTTCCCATCTGCCACCTTTAGATAACGCGCTTTCTTCAAAAACCCCGGTTATCGAGGTTTCAAACCCTGCTTCTCAGGGGAAAGGAGTTATTGACTCCCATGATATCAGTCCTTCAGCCCGCTCACCTTAAGCGACCGCAGAGATTGCTTCTTCTAATTCCTTTCGTCGTTCTCGCAGCCCTTCTGGGCGTGCTGAGAATAGGTTTGAAGGCATGCAGGAAAAATGGCGTAATATATCTATGGATTCTTCTGGGTCTACTTTTGCCCCAAGTTATTTATCTAATAGTTTTGCTTCCCTTGGGGAAGGTGATGGAATGGATGACACTGTTATTCCATGAAGTACATCTCATGGAATGTTCATGGGTTGACAAACCTACATAGAAAGTTTTCTGTCAGGGATTTGCGTCGTCGTATTAGTCATATGGATGTTTTATCCCTCCAGGAAGTTAATATTTCTGGTTTCATGCTTGATGTTGCCTGTAAAGTTATTTGGCCTACAAGCCTTGCTCTCTGTTCTTAGCACGAGGCTGGTCGAGGTGGATTTGCTACTTTCCTTTCTCCTCGTTGGCATTCCTTTTTGGTTAGTCATGGCTCTGACCCCATGCAGAGAGTTGTTTGGGCCACTTTCATTATTGAAAATCATTCTTTTGGCATAGTTAATGTTTATGCTCCCAATGATGTTGTTGAGAGATCTCACCTGTGGCGCTGGCTTACAGATTCTCTGCTGCCTCCTACCTGGCTTGTTTGTGGTGATTTTAATATGGTGGAGATGACGTCTAACAAAGATGGCCTCTTGCCTTTTTGATGAACAGCTGGGGAAAGAGAAGGCCGGTACTACATGTGTAATAAATTAGGGCTTTTTGATCCCAATGTGGGTCATCGCCATTCTAATGGGGTCTGGCACACTTGGTCTAATTATAGGGCCTCCTCTGATAGAATTCATAAAAGGCTTCATCGTGCTATGATCTCGGCATAATATTTTTTCTCTTTTTTTGAAATGAAATTTTTACCAGTCACTCCTCTTGTTGATGTGACCTTGTCAGATCACTTTCCCATCCAATTTAATATTGTTTGGTAGACAACTAAGGCTAGGCCTCCCACCATGCAATTTTTCTTTAATACTTTTGTCCTTCACCATCCGTCTACTATGGCTCACATTCATCGGGTTTGGAACCTCAAGCCTAGACCCACTTAGTTGATAGGTTGGATACAATGGTGGAATGACGCCATCAGATGTACTACTCATTTTTTGTGCATTTATGGTAGACAGTTGGCCAAGTGTCATTGTAGAGCCTATGATGTCAACACCAAAGCCTTACGTGTTTCCACTGAGGCCTTAGCCTAGGACCCTTTCAATCAAAATCTGCAACTTAATCTTGCTAAGTTACGTCATCAGAAACAAGTGGCTGACAATTATGCTGCCAGAGGAGCCCATATAAAAGCTCGTCTCCACTGGTTAAAAGTTGGAGACCAAGCTTCAAAGGAATTTTTTGCTGCCCTCCATCCTCGTCATACCAGTATGGGCATAACCAGAATCAGAGAAGGCCACATCCTCCTCACGAAACTTCCTAATGTTTTGCAAGCCTTTGTTTGTCACTATGCATAGGTTTTTGCTACTCAGGGATATTATCCTACCAACGAGAAAGTTCTTGATGAATGTATCACGATTGTGCTGCAGAGTGTCTCCCCTGCCCAACAGGTCTTCTGCGATCAACTGCTTTCTGTGCAGGATCTTCGTGAAGCAGTGTTCTCCATGGATGATGATAAAGCCCCTAGTTGTGATGGCTTCCCTTGTGAGTTTTAAAAATCCCTCTGGGATGCCATTGATCTTGATCTTCACCATGTCTACCTAGAAGTGTATCATACCCAATCTCTTGGGGGTATTATTAACCAGGGCAATATCAAGTTTATTCCCAAGTCTAGGGATCCGGAGGACATTTGTAACTGGCGGCCTATCACCTTTCTCAGTGTCTCCTACAAGATCATTGCCAAGGCTTTGGCTCTCAAGCTCCGTCACTTGCTTCTGCAGATTGTCTGGCCTGAGAAAATTGGATTCATTAAGTCAAGATTTATTCTTGACAACACCATTGTTGTGTGGGAAGGTATGGAATGGGCTCGTAAGTCTCACCAGAAAGCCATTTTTCTTAAGATTGATTTTGCTAAAGCTTATGATCATATTGAATGGCCTTTTATCCTTGTGATGCTTCACGCTATGGGTTTTGGACCCAAATTTCTTCAATATGTGCAAATGCTCTTCAATGATGCCTCTTCTTGCATTACCATCAATGGTCGCCAGTCTTCTACCTTTGGTCTCTTTCATTCTATTCGGCAAGGCTGTCCTCTGGCTTTGGCCTTATATGTTCTAGCCACTGAGGATTTCGGCTACTTGTTTTCACACTCTATTTCTTTGGGTAATGTTCAAGAAATCTACTTGTCAGATTCATCTCAACATCTGGTCAATGGCCATTTTGTGGATGATTCCTTCCTCACTCTGGAAGAGGATGAAGAGAATATCAAGGCAGCCTTGCAGTGTTTAGACACTTTTTGTTTGGCTTCTGGTTCGACCATTCAGTGGCACAAAACCCTTTGCTACAGACAGTCGGCTCTTCCCGAGCCTCCCTGGTTTTCTCAGTTTGGTTGGACCAAGATCCAGCATGGGGAAATTTTCCACTTTCTTGGCATTCCCTTTGCATTTCAAGCCCACCCTATAGATCTATGGAATGCAGTTCTTGCCAAAATTGAAAAAAAGCTTACCTACTAGATCACGAATCCGCTCTCTCTCATAGGAAAATTCTAGATTTGCTCCAAGATCTTGGCAGCCACGCATGTGTATTATTCCTCTTGTTGGGCTCCCTCCAAAGCCTCCTACAAAAAGCTCAAGAAATTATTGCAGGATTTCCTTTGGGCTTCCAGTATTGATTACCAAGGCTTTCACAGAGTTGCCTGGGATTTCTGTTGCCTTCCTAAAAACTCTGGTGGGCTTGGTTTACTTGATACCCAGAAGCAAGGACACACCCTTTGTGCCAAATGGGTTGTGTGGTGTCTCAGAGGCAATGAGGCCTGGAAAATCTTGCTTCAACACTGCATTTCCTTAGGATTTCCTCTTCACAAGCCTTCCTGGAAGGGGATTGGATTTCAAACCCTTCTAGTTATGAAGGAACCCATTCAAATCCAAGGTACTTTTGTCACCAAAAGTATTTGGAGAGCTTGGGAGTCTATCAAGCCCTAGCTCTGTTGGGTTGGGAATGGTTTCCAGGATGGTCTTTCTTTCAACCAATAGAACATTTGGTGGTCCCCTCTTTTTGCTCAACAAGAGATTCCTCTTTCGAGAGTTCAAGGGGTTAGTGCTCTTCGGTTTCACAAGCGTGGAATTCAAACCCCGAAAGATCTTTTCTCCAAAGCCACTATGAATCTCTGATCTTGGGATGATCTCCAGGTCTAATTCTGGCTCATCCACCCAAATCATTAGACTTTTGACTTGCTGGTTTTGGCTATCCCGTCTCATCTCCTACACAAGTTAGGAATTCAATCTGTTAGACCTTGGTGGAAGGATTGGAAATGGTATCCTACTACGCCCTTCACCAGTTACAAGCCCAAGCTTGGGTATTCTTAGCCGGTGCCTCACTTGCCCATGATTGATTCTCTCAACCAACATTGGCATATCTCTTCTTCTTAGAAGAGTTGGAGTTGGTGATTTCATACTATTTGGGATTCTGTCACTGAGCCTAAAATTGCTCATTTTGCCTGGTGTTTGTTATACCAAGGCTTGCCTTTGGGAGATAGACTCAGGCATTTGGGGGTTCCTAATCCTAAATGCCCTTTTTGTGGTCATTCTGAGATGCTCATGCACACTTTTTGGTTTTGTCGTCGTGCCCAGAATTACTGGGTCTAGATTCATGACCTCTTTGCTCCTTTTAGGCTTGAACCTTTTTCATGGCATATGGCACTTCTTGGTGACCTTCCCAGAATGCCTTCCTAGTACACCTAGATATGGCACACTTTCAGGATGGAGATTTTGTTTACCTTATGGAAAGAATGAAATACTGTGCTTTTTTCTCACAGTTCTCTGGATATTCATGTCTCTCTTTATGCTAAGGCATGTATTTGTAATAATGTCATGATGCAGATTCAGGTGCAAACAGATAAAGTGGCCTTAGAGGTTTCTCATTTGCAAGAGCTGCTCCAGCACTGGGGCAATGCCCCTTGTACTGTGTCTCGAGTGCCTCTAGATTCTCTCTCAACTGACCGTACGCCACCCAGGGACTGACATCGTAGCTGGAGCTCCTCTAACAGACACTCTAGGACTCCGCATCAATGGCATTGTCGCTCCACCTCTCCTCCTCGGAGGGATGCAAGTTTTGGCTAGCCTCCTATGCTTTCTTTCACTGCTGCTGCTTTTGCTTAGCCCTCGGCCTCTGTTCCTGCCAATCAAGACAAGTTCCCTCGCTTGGCGCTTGCAATCTCGCCCAGGCGGGAGGAAGGAGAGCTGGAAAAAGATGATCCAGAAGATGACTGGGCCGTTCCTAATCAAACTTCCGGGCCCAATGTTTGGGGCAATCCTAATGACAAAGATCCTCCTCCCTCTTCTGCTACTGCCCTTGCAGCTTGAGGGTCTCTCTTTTTATATGTTTTTTTTTATGAATAGTTGTATGATTCCGGCCTAAGTGTTGAGTGACTTGCAGGGTGATTTTTTTCCCCCGGCCCCTTTTTGTGAATATTGTACTTTTTATATTATTAATAAAAAAGGCCTCTATTCTTCAAAAAAAAAATTAAGCTCTAAAATTTAAGGAAGCTAGTGGTCTAATGAAAACACTATCTTTGTCTCTCATATTTTGTGCATGATAAAAATAAGTAAAAGAAATATTTTTTCCTTCAAATTTATTTGAAATTAAAATCAAAATTTAAATGTTTGACAAGTGGCAAATAACATTCGTAAGCTACTGGGGCAATTTCTCGCCCCACCTAATTTTCACCCGCTTACTAAAAAGTAGGAGCTTCTATTTTTTAGGAAAAGATTCCAAATAATTCCATAGCACATGTATTTTTTCTTCATGAGACCTTTTCCTTAAAAATAAAAGATTAGCCCTGCCATGGGACCCACCTTAAGTAACCTAAAAAACTAACTGCAAAAATTAATTGTGGTGTGTGCATAAAGTGTAACAAAGAGTGGAGTGTATGTCCCCACATTTATGTGATTGCATATGGCTTACTTGGATCAATAGCGTTAAGGCAAAAAACATGCATCCAAAAGACAAGTACATTTCTACTATGATATGCTCCCAAGCAAGGACAAAATCAAGGGCCATACAACACTTGCCAAAAACAAAGCATATGAGGGACCCACTAACTAGGATTAGTATGTGCATTTGATAGTTCATGTATATCAATTATAATTGCATTGAATTGACCTCATCCCCTAAAGGTAACTGAACTACAAGTACAATGGTGGAAGAGAACATAAGATCAACAAGAAAAAGGTCTTTTTGGGTCAAAATGATGAAGACCAAAAAGAAGGATGGATCTCAATGCTTTACATCATTCCTAAGTAGACAACTCAAAGACACATTTATGACAAAAACACAAGTATGACATAATTTAGAGATAAGATATAGAAGAATTGAGATACAAATAGAAGAATGTTACGAAGGGTTTGGTCCCTTTATTAACTTGCACCAATGTAACAACAATGGTCATCCAAATAGAGCTCAACATAACACAAAATCAAGATGAAGTAACACAACATGGGGGAAGCACATTACACAAACAAATACACAAAAGAGTTTGTTGCACAAGTCAAGCTAGTCAAGCAAATCATCCGCTTCACAATCTTGTTAAATATCATGTAGTGATGATGGAAAAGGCACAAGAAGAGAAACAAAAATCATAGTAGATGGAGCTACTACGAGTTCCAAACAAGGACCATTCTCTAATGATGAGTCACTTTGTTTATCAACTAGGCGCTAGGATTAATGCTTTGGAAAATCTTGAAGAGAGTTCATGATTGATTTCAATAACCTGATACATATCATCAAAATCATTAGAATCAACATTATTAGTATCAACATTGTTAACATCATTATCATTCATATAATTATCTAGATTAATCAAAATAGGATCTTTGATGCAAAAAGAATAATTATCATGTTTAAACAACTTTGCCTTTCTAAGATTTTCTTCCTCCCTTAGACTAGGCAAATGTTGGTCAAATGGGTCAAAGCATCATTGGGTGTCTTAGGCGAGGAAATGTTTTGGGAAGAAATTTCATGGGCCTTAGCATGACATCTTTGACACTACAGTTTCTCTTGTTTTGATTTAAAATTTGGGAAGGTTTGGGATCAATCAACATCAGCTCCTTTTCTTCCCTTGTAGGAGAAATAAAAGGAACCTTACTAGGTTGAAGGATAGAAGATGTTGGATGTTTGTAAGATATAGGAGATGGAACTGAAGCATATAGATAAGGAATTTAAGGTGTAGGAAGGAATCCAAATCCAGGATGAGGAGGTGGAATATCTTTAAGTTTCTCAACTTTGATATCATGTCATTTTTAAATTTTTCATAGGACATGAACATAATGTCTTGTCGAGGTTTTAATAGTTGAGGTGTTTGAGGTCAAAAGAAGTCAAGGGTGAAGTTTCCATGACTTTTTGATTGACCATGATAATTTCTTCATTATGAGGGAACTTCAAACATTCATGGACAGTAGAAGGTATAACTCTCATTGAAGTAAGCCAAGGATGACCTAGTATTACTTGGAATTGATTGGATGTAGGAATAGTGACAAAGGTGACAATCTAAGCACTTCTTACCAACTTCAATAGGAAGGGTCATAAAACTTATGGTAGAACAAGTAAAACAATCATGCACCTTAACCATGACATCAAATTTTTCATAAGTTTCTTGATGAAATTGTTAGGTAAAGAGATGTTATTTGGTGATAAAAGTCACCATACATAGGATCAACAATAGAATGAGCATCAAGAAGTACAACACCTGAAATCCTTAATTGCTCCTTAACTAGAGCTCTCTTCACACACACACCTGCTCCATCATGCTCCCCTTTCCCATGCCCTGACTCAAAAAAACTCCAAATATGAGGTACACCTCTCTCCACATGCATTCTACACAACCAATAAAACATTTTGGCATTCTTAAATTGACCGGTGCAATTATCCGACCAAATGAGATGCCTATCCATAGTAATACCATTTTCCTGCAAGAAGTCAAAATAGTTCTGGAAACAATGTTTAACAAACTCATGAGAGTGAGACCTATCATCACTCATATAAAAATGGTACTCTCTGATTATATTTTGCTCATCTTTTGTGCTATCAAGGGAATGTCTATATGTGATGTGTACAAAAATAGCAACCTGAATGGAATTGTAATATTGAGCTTAAGTCTCATTTTGGGGCTGCAATGTATAGTTCTCTACAAAGTCTACAACGGATATAATAGTTCCAATGGGGAAAGTGTCCTTACACATCCTGAATTGTTGATCCAACCATTGAGACCTATGACTATGCCTTGCATACTTGTAAAAAATATTTGTCTTGAAATCTGAGATAAAATCAGCAACATTGTATTCTTTTGCAACTAACTCACATCTAGAGCCTTCATCTCCACTCTTCAATGTATATTTCACTATTTCATATACCTTTTTTGGATGAATGTCTTTCCAAAATTGTGTTCCAAACCCTCATGAAAACATGTCCTAAACTTGGACAAGCCACCACATTCTGAGCACTTGGCATTTAAGAAATCTTTTTTATAAAATAAACAACCATCATCTCTATGACATAAAAATTGATCTAGCAAGTCTCTTGATGATTTTGGAAGACCACTTGCACCACAATCCTCTAGCATTTCATTAGTATGCAAAGTAGAACGAATGGACCATAATAATTCATGATGCATTGAAAACTCAACATGATATTTGCAACAACATGTATTTTGAATCTTAAGGGGTACACAATAAAATGGCTTCACAAATTCAAAAGACCTTTGTGATATTTTCAATGTTGGATGTGTCTCACAAAACTTTTTATACAACATTGTTTGACTTACCTCCACATAATGTTTAGGATGTGGAGTGCGGTCTTGATTGCCAACTCTCAACTTCAAGACATCCTTCACATTTGGTGACACTCTTTAGTCAGCATCCCAAAATTGTTCAATTTCATCCTTGACAACATCTATTAGCTTCTTATCGAAATGAAGAAGACTCCCACCATAAGCCCATGTATCAATTTGAAGCGGATCATGAAGTCTTTCTCTTCTTGCAAGTGCTCTGTTAGCTCTTTTCCTTGCAGGACCAAACTTGAATCAAACAGTTGGGCTTGAAACACAGGTTAGGCACTCAAGCTTGACAAGAAAAACAAACCAAATGATGAGGATAGAGAGAAATCCTCCTTCTTCTTTGAGCTCCACATTCACTCAGGCGGGTATTGCCTTATCTGCACATTCAAGACACCTCATGACAAACCAAAGGCCTGTAGACAAATTAATGTGGAATAGCAATCAATCTCCTATAGGTATCCTATACCCTAATGATAGAAAATCTCATGCAATAGCCCTACTTGCATGGAATGAGACTGAAAGCTAGAGACCTATCCTAACAACAAGAAAGGGAAAGGGTGGAGCTGAAGGGAAATGATTTGAAAGGATTGAAAGGACCCCTGAGATGCCCTAAGTCTCTAATAGACCAGTGCCTTATCCAATGGGCCACAGAGTCAAATACCCTACTGCAAGAGACAGCTATGAAATAAGGAAACAATATACTCAATGTGTTGATGCCTGACATCAATCACACACCATGACCAAACCTCAACTTAACACCCACCTGTGCATTCAAGCATGTTATTATCCATCAAAGGATTTTGACCCTCCCCTTAGAAGAGACCTATGAACAGACAATACATTAACCAACATCTACTGGAAGACAAGCATGACCTATCCTTGATATTTTAGCTCATACATACCTAAATACTAACCCTGAACCAGTTATCTCTGCGAAGACAACTCCACCCACAAGCTCTTAGGTAGTGCAAGGTAGAAAAACTAGACATCATTGATGCATGACTAATGAATTCAAAGCTCAAATGGAGATAGCTTGGTAACAGTAAGGATATATTAACTTCTCACACATAGAAAAATCACTTACAACATGCATTGTATTCTCAGAACCAGCAAGGAAAGAAGAACACTCTATATGCATAGAGAAGGGGAAATCTGCAGAACAAAACCTTTCACTGGAACCAGAAAGGAATTCTAAGCTGGAACCCGTTCAAAGTCAAAATTTTGACCATTTATACCACTAGCTGCCTTGGAAACCCAAAATAGGTTGCATCAAGCTACGGATAGCTAGGGCTAAAGTTTCACCCACCAAAATGATCAAATCAGAATTCAAAACAAATTAACACAATCAGAGGGAAAAACACTGAACCCTGCAAGCAATTAACACTTGATCTTCAATCATGAAAGAATCTCTGAAAGGCACCGAAGATCAATCAAAATTCTACAAAATTCAAACTGGAAGTGACCCTGCAACTGATTTTGATACATTTCATTTATTCCCCTATGGCAAGACACTCCCCTTCTGCAATCATCTCATACCCTGGAGCACACTGGAGCGGTGGAGAAAATCAGTTTTACCAACTCTAGCCCTTTCTGTCATCAATTTCAGTCATTTTCAGTCACCGGAAACATTCACAGAGATTCAAAAATGAAGGCAAACGGTCACAATGCACTCACGGGCTTCATGTTTTTAACCATTCAAACACCTTGGGCTAACTCTGCAACGGTGATGCCAAACAGTTGTTGCATGATCGCATAGCCCGGAAATGGGCTATGCGAACATGCAACACGCCACTTCCCATTACCTTCTTCACAACCGCTGACGCTGTCACTACCAAAAAAGGGTTTTTTGCATGTTTGCAAGCTGGAAAACTGGCTCATGCGAACATGCGACAAGCTGCTAACATGCACCCTGTCGTTTGCCATGTCACCGCTTAAAATCTAATAGCGCATCAGTGATCCACAAACCATCCTGAGAAGTCCTCAGTTACATGTGCTCTTGGTCACATGATCACAAGCCATGGAGATGGCCCTTGCGATCATGCGATAAGGCCATAAGACCACCACATCACCACCCGCCGACCAATGAAAAGAGAACACCAGCCCAGCGTAACATCTTGGATCCACCGCACAAAACGTGCACCTCCGCAACAAAAGCCAATAGGCCCACCTGACAAGCCTCATCACCACTTGCTACCGGGCCTGAGGGACATGTGGCAAGTGGTCGCATGATCGCATGTCAGAAATGTCTGACATGCAGCCATGCGACAACCAACCCCCAGCTGCCACATCACCACCTCGGACCAGCCGGAAGAAGCCTCACAAAAGCCAATGGGACCACCAAACAGAGCACCGAACAAAAGAAGATCGAATGGCTGGCGCAACTTCGCATAGCCCTGACAAAACCTTCGCACTTTAATGACAATCGTTGATGCTCTGACATGTCAGGACCCTCTAATTCATCAGGAAACTAGGTCCCACCATTGATCGCACTTGCGCACTAAGGCAAAGTAAACCGCCAGGCAGCTGAACAGAACTGGGACCCACACGGCTAGGTGGCAAGCGGTCGCATGATCGCATGTCAAAAAATTCTGACATGCGGCCATGCGACAACCAATTAGGAAGAGTCTGGACCCACAATCCACTCGGACTTGCGCAGTTAAGACCGAGGTCAAAAACACACAAAGTTTTCGGCACCAAAAGACAAGTGCACAAAAGCTGGAAGGCAAAGGTCAAAAACAATGAGGGTTTTCGGCAAAAGATCAAAAACATACAGGATTAATGACAGACCGAAAGGTAGCAAGGAAGCCAAAAACATCACGGGTTTTCAAAAATACTGTGGGTTTTCGACACTGTGGCAGATTTTGAGACAATTTCCCTACAGACCTTAGAACTTGAAAAACTTTATGGGTTTTGCAATTAAGCACATGCAATTTGAACTGGAGCTTGGTGACAACATGAAGAACATAGGGCAGGAGCACAAACCATGAAACACTTGCAGGGAGGAGGCCATTTTCAAAAGATTTTTGCTGTGACAGAAAAATGGCCTAACATGCTCTACCCAAAGTTTTATGGTCTATATTGAGGTCAACATAAGTTTGTCTCATCAAATGAGCCTTTCTCAACTGATGGCTTACTAAGGAGGTTGTAATAACCCTCCAAGAAACTCTCTTGTCTTTTTCTCTGCTAGTCTTCCCAATGCTATTAAGAGCATTGAAAATATTCTTCACAACAATGGCATTTCTCTCCTTTTTCTTGTTCACATGAATCTTCAATTTCACAAGCACATGTCTCATCTTTTGTATCTTTAACAATTGCACAAAAATTTGGCATTGCTCAACCAATGTCTTCTTTTCGAAAAATTGATAATAAAGTCTTGAAGCCCACAACCTAATGGTTCTATGTGACATCTTTCCTTCCCAATTATTCATAATGTTCTCCTCAATTTCAATTAACCATTTAGGTGTTCTTGAAAGCCCCGAATTTGAAGATTGATTATCTTTATTGCAAGGGACTTCATTTCGTATATAATTTGGAGATGTGTAACATTCATGTGGTTCTTGTGCAACATTTTCATTCCCCAAGTCTACATTTTCAATCTCCATCTGTACATTTTCATCTTCATTCCATTCATTGTCATTCCCCAAATCTACATTTTCATTCACCAAGTCTACATTTTCATTCTCCATCTCTACATTTTCATCTTCACTCCATACATTGTTATTCACAAAATTAATTTCCATATTATTTTCAAATTCAACATCCTCTTCACTTGTAACTACATTTACGAGGTCACCTTGATTAATGTTTAACATACCTTCTCTCCTTCGGTGATTTTCCCTATCTTTTTCCCTATATGCTTGAATTTCTTCATCCGTCACCTTCCTCTTGCGTTTAGCCTTTTGACGACTGCTGCTTCCCATGGTGAGACCACAAGTTGACAAAAAACAAAAAATGGGCCACAAATCACTTTTTTTTTTCCTGCAACGCATGAAAAAAGTTTGCAATCCCATGCTTCTCTGGTCTATGGGGACAGAGAATATTTTGGTCAAAGTTACACCAACCAATAATCGGGTACCCGAGTTTATAAGGTACATGAAAAAACAATGGGAGTAAATGAAAAAATTGAACTTTTATATATAAAAAGAGGTATATATATATATATATATATATAATGTATATTATATATATACTAATGTATATAATATATATAATGTATTATATATTAATGTATATAATATATATACTAATGTATTATATACTAATGTATATAATATATATATAATGTATTCAAAAAAATACCTACACAGTTGATTTCGAAAAAATACCTGCACAGTTGATTTGATGACAGACAGTTTCAGCCCAAGTCCTCTTGAAAGTATCCAGCACAAGATTTTTCTACAGAATCCTTGTAATGTCGACGGTCTGACTATACTAAATAAGTAGATGTCAATGGACTTCCCCTCAATTGAATACAATCAATTTATTTTTTAACTCTCAAAAAGAAATTTCACACAGATGTATAACCACCGTACGCTCATCATCTGTTCTAGAAACTAACAGTGGCATAAAAATTAATGTAAGAACATTTAAGGTACATTGTCTAGGTACTTCCTAGGGGTCCTAGTATGCCTTGTCATGCATTAGGACCCTTAGGAAGTCCCCATGACCCCTATGGACACATTGGAACCCTCAAGTGTGTCCTAAGGGGTCCTACGACCCCTTCAGACACACTTGAGCATTCAAATGTGTCAAAAGGGGTCATGGGGACTTCCTAGGGGTCCTAGTATGCCTTATCATGCGTTAGGACCCCTAGGAAGTCCTAATGACCCCTATGGACACTTTGGAATGCTCAAGTGTGTCCTAAGGAGTCCTACGACCCCTTCAAACACACTTGAGCATTCAAATGTGTCAAAAGGAGTCATGGGGACTTCCTAGGGGTCGTAGTACACCTTATCATGTGTTAGGACCCTTAGGAAGTCTGCATGACCCCTATGGACACATTGGAACCCTCAAGTGTGTCCTAAGGGGTCTTATGACCCCTTAGGACACACTTGAGTGTTCAAATGTGTCAAAAGGGGTCATAGGGACTTCCTAGGGGTCCTAGTATGCCTTATCATGCATTAGGACCCCTAGGAAGTCCTCATGACCCCTATGGACACATTGGAATGCTCAAGTGTGTCTTAAGGGGTCCTAGGGGTCATGGGACTTCCTAGGGGTCCTAACATGTGATAAGGCATACTAGGACCCCTAGGAAGTCCCCATGACCCCTTTTGACACATTTGAATGCTCAAGTGTGTTCGAAGGGGTCGTAGGACCCCTTAAGACACACTTGAGGGTTCCAATGTGTCCATAGGGGTCATGTGGACTTCCTAAGGGTCCTAACACATGATAAGGCATACTAGGACCCCTAGGAAGTCCCCATGACCCCTTTTGACACATCTGAATGCTCAAGTGTGTATGAAGGGGTTGTAGGACCCCTTAGGACACACTTGAGAATTCCAATGTGTCCATAGGGGTCATGAGGACTTCCTAGGGGTCCTAACATGTGATAAGGTGTACTAGGACCCCTAGGAAGTCCCCATGACCCATTTTGACACATTTGAATGCTCAAGTGTGTCTGAAGGGGTCGTAGGACCCCTTAGGACACACTTGAGGGTTCCAATGTGTCTATAGGGGTCATGGGGACTTCCTAGGGGTCCTAACATGTGATAAGGTGTACTAGGACCCCTAGGAAGTCCCCATGACCCCTTTTGACACATTTGAATGCTCAAGTGTTTCCTAAGGGGTCGTAGGACCCCTTAAGACACACTTGAGCATTCCAATGTGTCCATAGGAGTCATGTGGACTTCCTAGGGGTCCTAACGTGTGATAAGGCATACTAGGACCCCTAGGAAGTCCCCATGACCCCTTTTGACACATTTAAATGCTCAAGTGTGTCCTAAGGGGTTGTAGGACCCCTTAAGACACACTTGAACATTCCACTGTGTCCATAGGGGTCATGAGGAATTCCTAGGGGTCTTAACATGTGATAAGGTGTACTAGGACCCATAGGAAGTCCCCATGACCCCTTTTGACACATTTGAATGCTCAAGTGTGTCTAAAGGGGTTGTAGGACCCCTTAGGACACACTTGAGAATTCCAATGTGTCCATAGGGGTCATGAGGACTTCCTAGGGGTCCTAACATGTGATAAGGTGTACTAGGACCCCTAGGAAGTCCCCATGACCCCTTTTGACACATTTGAATGCTCAAGTGTGTCTGAAGGGGTTGTAGGACCCCTTAGGACACATTTGAACACTCAAGTGTGTCCAAAGGGGTCGTAGGACCCCTTAGGACACATTTGAACACTCAAGTGTGTCCAAAGGGGTTGTAGGACCCCTTAGGACACATTTGAATGTTAAAATGTGTTCGAAGGGGTTGTAGGACCCCTTAGGACACACTTGAGGGTTGCAATGTGTCCATAGGGGTCATGGGGACTTCCTAGGGGTCCTAACACATGATAAGGTGTACTAGGACCCCTAGGAAGTCCCCATAACCTCTTTTGACACATTTGAATGCTCAAGTGTGTCCTAAGGGTTTGTAGGACCCCTTAAGACACATTTGAGCATTCCAATGTGTCCATAGGATTCATGAGGACTTCCTAGGGGTCCTAACGCATGATAAGGTGTACTAGGACCCCTAGGAAGTCCCCATGACCCCTTTTGACACATTTGAATGCTCAAGTGTGTTCGAAGGGGTCGTAGGACCCCTTAAGACACACTTGAGCATTCCAATGTGTCTATAGGGGTCATTCAAACTTCCTAAGGGTCCTAACATGTGATAAGGCATACTAGGACCCCTAGGAAGTCCCCATGACCCATTTTGACACATTTGAATTCTCAAGTGTGTCTGAAGGGGTCGTAGGACCCCTTAGGACACACTTGAGGGTTCCAATGTGTCCATACGAGTCATGTGACTCTCTCTCTCTCTCTCTCCACCTCTAGTGAACCATTCTTCAAAGCCTCCATTTCTACGTAGCTAGGATTTACGAAACCTATAAAAGGCACAACTATGCCCCTGTAGGGACTCATGCTCATGCTCAGAATCATATTATTTTCATACATTCCCTGACATTTAATACAAATATTTAGCCAGCTACCTTTAAAGACCTAAAATAAACAAAAAATAAAATTCAGGCCAAAAATACATTCTGCATTTTTGTATGTAGTCTCGTCAGCTTCAACAATCCAGTCAGCTTCCTCTGCTAAGGCACGGAGAACTTCATTAATGTCTACTTTGGGAGGAAGATTATAATTTCCATATTTTTGCAAGCCCTGAAATATTTTCATCGTTATCACTCTCCGCCTTGGCTCTCTCAATTTAGTCCTCTCCCTCTCCGTTGCACTTAGCTTAGCCATCCTTACCTACTCTTTAATAGATATTCTCCAAAATTTGTATACAAAGGCATCCTACAGGAAAAAATGAAAATTTTCCCAAAGAATATCCACAATTTGTATACAAAAGCATCATATAGGAAAAATGACAAAAAATTAATAGCTAAAAGGTAAAATTTATCATTAACGCCAATAGTACCAAGGTCATACCGGTTGTCAAATCCTGGCCTATGACGTGCAAAATAAGCAAAGCAAGTGAAATGAAAGGGAAGTATGGATCAAATAGCGAAGGTCCATCAAATCAGATCAAATATATCATAATAAATGTAGAAAATATTGTTACGGACAAAAATATTTGCATATTAATCGGAAAGAGTGGGAAGAGCTTCTTGGACCCATGATAGAAGTTACAGATAAGGAGGAAGAGCTAGGAAGGGGAAAGCAGAAAAGGAAAGAAGTAAGATATGTGTGTGAGCCTATGTCACATGATGATGATGAGTACTCACCATCTGCTAGTAGCTCAAGTAGTGATAGAAGCTCTTCAATGCACATGTACACTTACACAAGTTTTTTGGAATTATCCACAGAGCAATGTGAAATGAAGCCTCAAATTGGTTCATTAGCAAGCAAATAATTTGGTCATGCACTTCATTCTATCACCACAAATATTTCTATTAGAAATGCCTATTCGTCAATGACCTTGCATTTACGGGACTTGGGAAACCAGGTTACTCATGTTGGGTATTATCCCTCAAATGTAAGTTCATTGCCACCTTTGGCAAGACAGTCTCACTCCTCATTTTACAACAAAGGGCAACCATCTATGGTCCAAGGTTTTAATTCAGATGAAAAGTGGAGAGATTCTCAAGGTACTGATCTCTTTCGTAGAGAAGTTCCTGATTCATCTCAAGGTTCTCGTTTAGGTGACCAACACCTTGGAGGTCCACAAATAGACCCATTGATTTCCCAAATTGGTAAAAGGATAAAAGGGTAGATGCAATTTTGGAAAGAGTATCCCAATTGGAGAGAAATGGAAATTCCAATGAGCATAAAGTTATTGCAGATCCAATGGGTGTATCTCCTCCACTGACAAATATAACTGCTTCTAGAGACTTGAGTTTAAATGGAGACTTTCTATTCCCAAACATGCCCTAGTCGAGCAAATGAACCAGATGTTGCTTGAGTAAAGAAGATATTGGTTTATTAAAGCATCTGCATTATCCCACTTGCTATCAGTTACTACTTTTTAAGCAGCTTTCCAGCTGCTTCTGTGCGGGATTTCTGTAATATATAATGTCCTCATGTAAGTACATGCTAGTTTTTGTAAACATTTTCTGCTATAAAGGGTTAGTGAGCAATATCAAAGAAAAGGTTCTTGCATGTATTATTTAGACACATATCAATTAGGAAACCATTTTTCTCCCATTACATGGTAGAAATTCCTAGATTCACTTTGTCGGTATCAATAGGTAGCAAGATGAGGGAAGAAATATTTGTGAAGAGGAAGTACAAATGTTACTATCCAAAACCATTTGGAGAGTAATATTCTTCTCTTGATTGTAATAAGAAACTCAAAATGCAGAAGACAAAAAATAGTTGGGGCATTTACTTCCTATGACCTATGTCAATTTCAGTTCAATTCCTATTGATGATATTCTCAATGTGTAAAAATAAAATGACGTGTTATTTTAAAATGGTGTTGACTGAAATTTATGACCATATGTCAAATATCCATTTTTTCCAGAATTTGAAATAGAACTAGTGGTAATATAATCAAATTTGTGAATTTCACATCCAATCATTGGATGTTAATCAAAAGTACAACACAGTAATATTTTTTAACCAATAAACAATCTTAGTCTTACTTCAAACCTACTCCCGTGTATGTGGGTTCTTGGAGGTTTCTATTGAACAATGTGTGGATTTGTATTGTCCATATCCAGGACCTTACTCACTTTGCTTAAAACTCCTAATTAGAATTTGGATTTCTAATGTCTATTGTGATATTATTTAAGTGTACCTTGCTCCTTACTAATTAATATTGTAATGAATTATTTATCCTTCCCCTTCTCTCTCTCTCTCCTACTCTCTCCCCATCCCCTTCTCTCTCTCTCCTACTCTCCCTCTCCTTCCCCTTCTCTCTCTATCCTACTCTCTCCCCTTCCCCTACATTTAATATTAATATATATTAAATAATATTTAATGTAAAATGTATATTATATAATATTTAATATATAATTGATATTATATAATATTTAATATATATAATATATAATCTAATATATATCTAATATATAGTTTTTGATATATAATATATCATATGAAGGATGGAGAAAGGGGAGGGAGAAAGGGGAGGGAAAAGTGAAAAATCAAAATTCTTCTAGCATTTTCAGGTACCCGAAAATATCGGGTACCCGATTAGGCTCGATATTGCTTTGTGCACCAAACCTACATGGTCAACTATTGAAATGTCTCAAAAACATGTTTTTCCCCCGTTTCTCTAAGTTCCAGACTTCGACCATGTAGCTGAGGACTTTTTTTTCACTTGAATTTGATGAAATGAAAAGGGTATCTTAAGGAGATTATCATATTTCTATCGATATAATTGCTGTCAAATTTTGAATTTGATAAATAATTATTAGTTATTTTCTAATTGAGTTACCTCTAAAGTGCTTATTTATATACTGATTGAAAAATGACTATAACTTTCAGATGGTATAACATTTTTGAAATCCAAAATATGCGTCACATTCTATGCTTCGCCTACTATAAGGAAAAAAAAAATTGAATTTTGTAAAGTTTTGAATGAGTTAAGGTGATCAGACACGGGATTTTTTTTATTCTGAAAATGTTGTAGCAGAAAATTCATAATTAAATATTTTTTTGGAATAAAATTACAAAAAAATATGCCTCACATCCGAGCATGAGTATACTTCTTTTATATAAAATCTTATAATAAAATTTTATCATTTGATTATGATTAAGGTGGTTAGACATACACCTACTTCTTATTTTTTTCCAAAAATTTTTTTACTACTGCATTGAAATCTATACTTTTCACCAATCATACTAAATTTTTTTCAAAAAAGGCCTAGTATTTTAGAAACTACATTCAATTTTCTATAGATTCTATTCTTACAACTTTTTGATATTAGGTTGATAGCTAGTTGAAATTTTCACATCAAGTTGACTAACCCTGATTTGCTAATTTTTAATTGCCACTTAAGGGCATAGTTTGGCCCCTCATGATCTTGCACATACCCTCTATTGATTCTTTAGCACTTTGTTACCCTGCGAACCTACTTCCAAATCTAAACACGCATACGACAAGAGTGATCCCGTGAACATTAACAAAATTGCATCATTTTTTTGCGGGATAAAGCTAACCATTAGATGCTTGCAAAGATGTATATCTTTATTATTGTAATGAACTTCAGTTCCAGTGACATCTGACATCATCAAAAAACACGCGTCACAAAGGTGTCATCCCGTGAAGACTAAATTGTTTGCAACTTCCGATCAAGGTTTCACGCCTACCATCGATCCTTCTTCTATCTTATGGTTCTTTAACACTTGGTAACCCTATGGACCTACTTCTAGATCGGGACACGCGTACGACAGGAGTGATCCCGCAATTGTTAAAAAACTTGCATCATTTTTTCATGGGATAACGCCAACCGTTAGATTCTTGCGAAGATGTATGCCTTTATCATTATAACGAACTTCGGTCCCAATGACATTTGACATCATCAAAAGACACGCGACACAAAGGCGTAATCCCACGAAGAGACAACTATTTTGAACTTTCAATCAAGGTTTCACGCCTACCGTCAGATTATATCAAATCATACGTTTGCATTACATTGTACTTTCGGCCCCACTAGAACTGATTGTTCTTACAATTGCAATTATTGTTCCTTTATTCACAATTGTGGCATAAAGTAGAGATTGAATAATTGAAATGTGACGTTTTATAATAGAAATGGTACTTGCGAGAATGATTCAAGATGATATTTTTATGTTTGTTAAATGATTTTGTACAAAATGATTACGATTACATATGATTTTTGTGACATATCAACTAATATTAAATACTTCTTTTATATCTCTGTAATCACTTTTAAAAATATGTACGCCACTATTAATAATTATTAAATATCAATGACTTTTGGGCATCAATATTTCTAGTCCTTTGATGATTCACAACACGTATTTATTGCATATCAATTAATACTGAACCTTGTTGTATTTGCAATTTTTCCTTCTAGAGCTGATAGTTGTTGAATATGTATTAATTTTCATTCAATGTTTGAAGTTTTCATTGGTAAGAATCACCTCTTTTTCTCTTCATGATGGCCGCCTTCTTTCACAGCCATGACAACCTATATAAGAATTGTTCTACATATAGTTTACTCAAGCAACGACATCTTTTACAGAACCATTGATATAGATTTGAATTTATACATCTCTGTGACCATCAAAACATTTCACAATATTGATTATGAGCGCACTATTATCACAGGTTAATTAAATTACATTTTTTATAGTTCTTCATTTTCCATGATTCTTAAATTTTCTCAGTTTATATTTCTTGATTGTGGATATGTTTTCAAAAAATGTTAAAGATTTGATAACAGTTTATGTATTATTTTAAAGAATAACAGTTTGAAACTAAGCATTAAATAGTTTATTTGTCTGGTATCAACATTGGACAATTTAATTGTCTCAAAAAATGATCTGTACACATTTGTTTTCAGATTGCCAAAATGAGGAATATATTGAAAATTATTATGATATAGTTTCGATTACTGACAACATACTATCTTCCATTAATTAGGCAACAAAAATGGCATTGCTAACAACAGGAGCAATCAATCAAATAATGGATGGTATATCTATTGTGAAACCATGTTTCCAAATTATATCAATACATTGTATTAAACGATAGCATTCTACAAGTACAAAATACTGTATCGAACTCTCTGATGGTTTGCACACACATTTTGCCCTCCTACCGAAACAATTTAACATACTTGTAGTGGAAGAGGCTTTAGTTAAAGGTTCTATTGTCTGCATCAAAGAATACTCTTGCAAGTTGCTGCACAATTTTATGTATGATAAATTATTTTCCTATTTTATATTGTAGTTATGAAAATCCCATTATAAAGCCTTACTATATATGTATTTTCTTTATACTTGTGGGCTATCCTAATTGATAATTTGCATGTAGTTTTAAATCATGGAGACATTATTGGGTCTCCAGTACCTATGCTACAAGGCACTAGGAAAACACCATCATCTAGTGGTCGAAATATTTTAGATGCTTCTTCATCTAACATAATTCCCATTAAAATTCTAACCCCATACCATAAGTTTTGGTGTATTGAGGGTTGAGCCTTACAAAAAATAGCAATCCATTGTTTCAAGAAAGTGTTTAAAGAGGGTAAAGTATTTGGTTTAAATTTTATAGACAAAGAAGGATCTGGAATACATGTGACCTGTTTCAATAAATTGGTCGATGAATTCTATGATGTTATTTAATCAAATAATCTTTACTTGATTTCTAATGGCAATGTGAAAGTTGCAAACACCAAATTTACTAGTTCCACCAATCCGTATGAAATAGTTCTCCACAGTTCTTCAAAAATCATACCTTCAACATGTGTGCAATCTATAGTCCCCAAACATAATTACCATATCAAAGGCATTGAATCACTAGAAACTTCTCATGTTTATTCCCTTGTAGATGTCATTGGAGTTGTTATGTCTATCAATCCTGCGAGTACCATTCGAAAAGCAAAAATGGAACTGAAATAAAAATAAATGTAATACAACAATAAAAGATATGTCTGGTTACTCTATTGATGTGACTCTGTGGGGTCACCATTGTGAAAATGAAGGAAAATAAATCCTTAATTTATTCACAGAAGGCAAAACAACTATTCTTTTAATTAAATCGGGTCGTTTGCTTTCATGGTCTGGTAAATCCTTGGATACTATTTTCTCAACTTCTGTTGTAGTCAATCCAAATTTAACTGAGGCTAATACTCTACTGACACGGTGTACAAAAATAGGAGAAGACCAATCCTCCATTTCTCTGACTAAAGAGAAAAAGTTAGTGCCAAAATTTACAATTCCATAGAAAATGTCATCCATTTGCAAAAAAGACTTTCATTCCATTGTTCCTGTTTTGTCACAGTCAAAATATCTAAACTTGATTTAGATAACTTTTACTATCTCTCATGTCCACGAATGGTGGATACAAAAAAATGTTAAAAAAAAGTTACTCAAAATTATGCAGGCACATTTGAGTGTCCAAAATGTTGTGTTGATGTCCTAGTATGTGATTTGAGCTACATGCTTAATATGGACTTGCAAAACACATCATGAGAACTTCACAACATTACTCCTTTGAAGGCTTAACAAATACCTTATTGGGTGTTCTCGTAGAATATTTCCAGCTTCTACTTGCCTAACCTGGTGCAGATAAATGACTTTTGGATAATATTTATGAATCTCAATTTGTATTTGATCTGAGTATCAAAACATCTATATTTTTTGGTCAAGAAACTCAAAGCATAGTTGTTCTGGCTTTAAAGCTTGCTTAACAGTAAAGTTTACTTGTAATGTTGAACATATGTATAGTCACATGTTTTTCTATGTATGTCAATTTGAGAATATAATGTATCATTTTGATACTATGTAATACATAAATATTTTCTTATCTATTCATACAATGTAATACATGAATACTAAATATCTTTAAATATATATATATTCTCTTGTTTAATATTGTTATTTGCTATCATTTCATATGTATGTAGAAAAATACTATCAAATATTATATACAATTTCACTATTTACTTTATCTCAATATATAATGCATAAATAGTACAGGCAAACAATATTTTCAAATTCACCATGACAACTTTTAGATTGACATTTCAATATGATAATATTGTTTTTAACTTTCCAATTTTCAAATATCTCATATATATACCAAGGACTACATATGCAGTCATGGATGTTGAAAATAGTGAAAGAGAAGCTAAGCGTAATGACATAAATGAAATGCAGCGAGCAAGATATCATGCAAAAAAAAAACAATTATTAACAAAAAAAGATGAGAAACTTCTCAAAATATTGAACTTGCATTATCAACATCCAATGTAGTTTCTTCTAGTGCATCACTTCAATTACAAACAATACAACCACAAAATACTGTTTCATTAACAAATTCTATTATTTCGAATCCTTCCTTATTATAGATTGAAATGCCTGATTTTAATATAGAACATACAACGTCCATTAATACAATTGAATATATTGGATCTCGACCTTTCTATCAAAATTATTACAGTGTTAGAAAATAATTCTGTAAAAAGATAGATGCTATTTCAAATATTGTGAAGTGTTATGTTTGTATGGAAAGATATCCTAGAATTAAAATATGAATGTCAGATGAAATTTTAATATGCTATAGATGCAGTTCTAAAAAAGATAGCCATCAGTTTTCAAAATGGAACAATATGGATCCAAGTGAACAACCACTATGTTTGAAAATATTAACACAGATTGAGCAGATGTTGATAGCAAGAATAAGTCATATCCTTCAAGTTACATATGAAAAAGGTGGTCACCTAAACTACAATGGTCACACTATCTATTTTCCTTAAGATGTGTCCACAATCACAACGTTGTTGCCTAGACGTATAGATACGTTGGACATAATCGTTAAAAACAAAGACAACATAGGAAATCAAAAATATAGTTTCTATGTTAGTAGAGGTCATGTTTATGAAGATTTGAAATATAAAACATGTAATGACCCATACTATAAGTATGTAAAATTAGATGAAAATTCTCTAGCATCATTACCCTTACAATTTACTGGTATATCAGACCTTCTTTTTAATACAGTGGAAAAAAATGGCATCCAATTGAAGACAACTCTTCTATGTTAGAAGTAAAAGAAGAAGATGCATTTCATGATATTGTAGAAATAAACAGTTCATTTGTATGTAATCTACCTGCACCACATAGAGAAACGGAAGAAATACGGTCTTTATTTCATTTAGGTGAAGGTCAAACAACACAATCTATTGCATGGACCACCATCTCACCATCTCCTATAAATGAATACACCACTGAAGTATTATTTGTAATGGCATTCCCAACTTTGTTTCCCAAAGGAGTGTGCATTTAAATAACAATGTATCAAATAAGTAAAGCTCTGTGATTATGCTCTTCACCTTCTACGATACTATGATAATAGATTTGGGCAACATTCAAGATTTTGGTACTTTATATTGAATATTATCATGCGCCACCGAAGCTAGGCCACAATAGTTGTTTTTGTTCACAAAAAATTGGATGGATCTTTACCTGTATCAATTGTAGATCTCCGTCAAAGGTTACAATATTTACCTGATGATAAACTGGTAGATCAGCTAATGATATTTGGGTCTTCTGTACGTGGAACTAGATCCTTTTGGAATCAGCGACAAGCAGAACTAATAGACATGGTCATTCAAGTTGGTTGTCCTACACTTTTCTTTACCCTAAGTGTTGTAGATACAAAATGGCCTGATTTACATAATGTCATGCCATCTAGTAGACCAACAAATCCATCTATGGCCACTAGATGGTGAATACAAAATATTATCCAAAATCCTCATCTAACAGCTATCTACATGCATCATAGATTCACTGCATTTCGAGAAGAAGTTTTGCAAAAACTACTCGGGGCAACTGACTATTGGTACAGGTGAACAAAGTACTTCCACTGTTATTTGTTTCTATACAATTTCTTCTTATATTTATTAACTAATATATCTATCAGGTATGAATGGAAACATAGAGGTTCTCCACATATTCATGGCTTCATCTAGTTACCACAATCACCAGATATTCAAAATTTACAATGGAATAATGATCTTTCAGTGAAGAATGCATTAGATTACACAGAATAACATGTATCTACATGGAATCCGCAAATCTTACAACAAAGAAATCAAGGCATCCATTACAATTCTCTTTAAGATCCTTGTCTGATGGATAGTGAAATGATATATGCAACAAATGCAGTTTTTTATTATTGTGAATTGGTCAATCATGTTCAACGCCACACAAAATGTTCTCTACAGACATGTTTAAGAAGGAAAGGTGGTGTTGTTGCATGTCATTATAAAGCTCCATGTACCATACAAGAAAGCTCACAATTAACACATACAAATAAGGGAGAACTGAAACATACAACAACTCGTAATGATTCAATCGACTAAACTTACATAACATCCAAATGCTTTCCATTTAGAGAGGAAATATAGATTTTCAACCTGTTCTTTCAATTGATGTAGTTATCAAATACATATAAAAATATGCAACAAAAGCAAAAATTAAATCAGAAACATATCATGCAATATTATCTAGAATTTCATCAAATTTTAATTTTGCCATGCACGCACCAGCTGCACTTCAAAGAATGCTTCTTGAAAATCTTGTTGACTGTGATATAGGAGCCCAAGAAACCTGCCATCTACTACAAAAGCTTCCCTTATCCTTATGTAGTAGACAATTTGTATCTTTGATACAAAAGCTTCCCTTATCCTTATGCCTACCTATATTAGACATGCCAACAAGTTTATACCATAACCAAATTGAAGCTTATATAGCACATCCACCATATTTAGAAATGTTATCACTTTTTGAAATAACCAAAAGATGGACATTCTGAACTAATAGGAAAAAGAAATAATGGAAGGAAAGAAGCACACCTTGTATAGTTAGAGTCTCACCTAGATTCATCAACATCCATTCAAAAGAGGACATCTCTTATCAAATGTTTTGCTAGAGTGAACTATTGCTATACCAACCATTCTGCAACATTGAACTAGATTTTGCAGTATCAAGTGAAGGAATAATAGAACAATGGGAAATTTTTTCAAGGACATATCATCCATGGAATATACAATGAACAAATTCCTAGGCACAAGAAGCAGATGAACCTATAAGCCCTTCAAGAAAGCAGATACAATGTAAGATAATATACCGAATGAATGGAAATTCTTATCTAGATTATATCCAGGCATACCTATACATCTAAATGGATTAGATATGCTTGGATATCAAAAATTTGATTCTGTGAATAATTGGATGAAAATTCAGATGAATCCTTCTGTGTGTGTATGTTTAACACCTTTATGCAATTAGGATTATTAACTAACAATTCAAAGCAAATACAATGCAAATTTAAACTAAGAAATGTATTTAACATCGATGACATCTCATAGTTCTCTAATTAGATGTGGTAAGTAGAGCTCTCAACTTTGTATTCCCTACTAGTGACACTTCTAAAATGAGAAATCTATGATACTAATATGCCTAATCTAGCTCACAATTCTCCATTATGCTATGATAAAATGCAAATGCAAATGATAAATGCTCTCAAATGCTCTTAATTGCTCATGAAATTGACTATAATAAGGATGATTTACTCTTCAAATCTCTAATTCCTTCTTATGCTCACAAAATGCCTCTTATTTATAGTAAACTCCCAAGGGTAGGGGGTAGAGTGAAGTAATCATGATTTAGCCTTGGTTGAGTCAAAAACTTTGCAATGTTTTTAAATGGGGGGACAATTTAAATTTTTGTCTCAAAGCTTTGGACAAAAGGACAAAATTGAGTGGTTTAGATTCAAAGTTAAATTTGTGTGATTGAGATTCACCTATTTTGGAGTGATCCATGTGCTTTTGTGTTCTCAATTTTCATTGGTTCCTCAATTTGTTGTTGAAAGATATTAAGATTTATTAAATTCCATCAATTAATTAATTTAGCCATGTAGGGAATAGGTTCATTTTGATTTTTGATTTAAAACTATACAATTAATTGATTAAAATCAATTATATAGTGTATTTCGTCCCTTTAAGCTTGTATTTAATTATTTGATGTCATTATTTAATTTTTCCTTTGATTTGATAATTTTGTCCAATTTTGATTTAATAAATGTCCATTTAAATTTGATTTGATCCTTTTTGATGAGTTTTAAAGCATTTTGATGATTTTGAGCCATTTTTATGATTTTAAGCACTTTGTCCATTTTTTGGTGGCTACAAATGCCCCTCTTTAAATTGATGTGCGAAGTTCATTGATTCAAAGAAATTTTTAGTAATGATTACCTTTAGGTCCTGATTTGATTTGATACTTGATATTGCCTAATGATATGATTTGATATGATATGCCCTATTGATAATAATTCAAAAATTTTGATGCCTCGATGCCCCAGATTTGATATTATGCCTATTTTTTTGATACTCTGATGCCCCCTCAGAAATGAAAACTAATTGATTTCTTGATAGAAATTTTTGGTGATGATTGATTGATTAGTTGATCCAATATGTTTTCATTTCTGAAAAATATTGATGATACATCAATTTCAACAAATTGTCCTGGTTTTGATTGATATGTTGATATAGAAAAACCATGATTAATAAAATGTTGTTGATAAGTCTGGATGATCGATTGAACGTCCAAGATAGCTAGGTCTGTTTTAGTTAAACAAACAAGTTATTAGGATATCAGGATAATAGTACCAATGAATGTGATTTGTCAATCTGATAGGATAGAAAAACTGATATGGGATAACTGATAGGTAGGTTACTGATAGAATTGATATTGATCAATGTGAAAATTGATAGGTAGATATTGATCATATTGGTCCTGCCTCATGATCAAGAGTTGGGAAACAATAAGTTGGTACTGATTGATTTGATTGATTGACGTAAAATGATTCACTGATACAAAATACTGATATAATTCCCTTGATTTGCAAAACAAGCACATTTATGTAAGTTTACATATGGTCCCTAGCTTCTTGGATATTAGATTTATGGATCTTCCTTGTTGTTGATTTTTGTATCATGTTGATGTTTTATTGATCGGGACTTAGATGTATCATTTTGTCATTGATATTGTATCTTGATATATAGATTGTTGGATCTTTGATGTTATGAACATTGATATGATGAGATGGACTTTTCTTTGATCCCCCCTTTTTGATTAATCAAGATAATTAACTGAAACCCCTTTTCCCTTGGAAAAATACCACAAATCATGCACTTAATCTTATGCAAGGTAGGGAGCAAGAGGGGCCAAAGGATGGAGCACCCTAATGATCCAAGCCTGCAACACACATGTGGAAGCAACAAACAACAAGAGTGAGAGAGAGAATGACAGATCTTCAATATATTATCATCAATTGGAATCACACATGTCGGGTTGTAAGGCCTTTCCGGTTAGGGCCTAATATTACAATGAATCTCAGAAGTCCTCAAACATGCGAGGATCTGTTACAAATCTCCAATCTTATCTCTACTATCTTCTATCAAAACTGACTCCCTAAACTACAACCAAACATCTACATTTATACAAGAAGCTACTGAGCTGAGTCAGCCTTCAGATCCATAATTAATGGAAGTAATGGTCAAATCTGGGACCACATTCTTCCCAATGATGGATACAAACATTAATTTTGTGATCCAATATAAATGCACAAGTCGGCCACAATAGGAAACAAAACTGAACCCGTCAGTAAGCAAGATAACCGAGCAGTAGACAAACAATGTTGAGCGCCAGTGAAATAATCAACCGCCCATGAGATAACCGACCACCCTTGGTAACCAAAGGAAACTGACCAACTACCGACCAACTTGGTTAAAGTAGAAACTGAGCAACACAGACAAAACTCCGAAATGTTTTTGGTGACACAAGATTGCCAAGGACCCGAGATGCTCCTACATCAGACACCTGGGCTTATTTTGAAATGATTCTCTGAATCATTTGCTAGGTTTGGTCTGAGCTGCATCCAACTCAAACTGTGAAATCCATGAACTATCTTCCATCGGTCTATTCTTCCACTTAACTAGATATTCCATATACTATTTTCCTCTTGTACTTTTGCCAACTCTTTCCTTCAAAATCTATTCAACTTCATCATTCTGCTTCTTAGGACATTCTGTCAGTACTGTCACTTCTTCATCAGGTTCATGATACTCATACAAATTAGTACTATTAAAAATCGGTGATATGTCCATGTCATCATGTAACTCAATTTCATATGCATTTCCACTATCAAATTTCTTTAGAATCTTGCAAGGTCCAAACTTCTTCATCTTTAGCTTCCCATATGTTCCAATAGGAAACTGGCCTTTCTTCAAATGAACCATCACTTCATCACCAACATCAAAAGTCTTATGTCTTCTGGATCTATCAGCTCTATCTTTGTATTTTTTATTACTGTCTTCCAGCTTCAGCTTCACATCTTCATGCAATGTCTTCATGTATTCAACAAACTTTACTCCTTCAACACTTTTCTTATTCTCATCAACAATGTCTCTCAAATCAGATATTCCTCTCAGTTGCATGCCATTCACAATCTCAAATGGTGTCTTTCTAGTACTCCTATTCATTGAATTATTGTATGCAAACTCTGCTTGTGCCAACACAGAATCCCAATTACTTGGTGTGTCTCCAACTAAACATCTTAAAAGATTTCCAAAACTTTTGTTCACAACTTCAGTATGTCCATTGGTTTGTGGGTGAAATGTAGAACTATATTTCACCTCAGTGCCAAATTTCTTCTAAAGTCTTTTCCAAAAATATCCAACAAATTTACTATCTCGGTCAGAGATAATACTCCTCGGTAATCCATGCAATCTGAAAATTTCCTTAAAGAAAAGATCTGCTACATGTACTGCATCTGATGTCTTTCTACAAGGTATAAAATGTGCCATTTTTGAAAATCTATCCACAACAACAAATATTGAATCATTACCTCTTACTATCTTTGGTAAGCCAAGAACAAAATCCATACTGATATCAATCCAAGGTTTCTCAAGAACAACAATCGGTGTATACAATCTAGTATTTTGATTTACTCCTTTTGCAACTTGACAAATTTGACAACTTTTCATAAATTTTTGAACATCCTTATACAACTATGGCCAATAGTACTTCTCCTTCGGCAAATTCCATGTTTTATCAATACCAAAATGTCCATCCAAACCACTACTATGTTTCTCCTTTATCAAATTAGATCTCATTACTCCTCTTGGTATACACAACTGAATACCTTTAAACAACATACCTTCCTGAATAAAATATTCATCCCATTTAGTATCTTGTTGATCTTGAATAGGTTCTCTACACTTTCTCCATGGCTCAAAAAAATTAGGGTCATTTTCATACAAACCTCTCATCTCATCAAAACCAAGAACTTCAATTTTCATCTCGGTCATCAAAGATCTTCTTCTACTCAATGCATCAACAACTCAGTTAGTGACTCCACTCTTATGCTTTATCGCAAATGTGTTACTTTGCAAATACTCAACCCATTTCATATGTCTCTGATTCAACTTATTTTGACTACCCAAATATTGTAAAGCATTATAATAAGTATACAACACAAATTCACTCGGTATCAAATAATGTCTCCATTTCTTCAGTGCTTGAACAATAGCATAGAATTCTTGATCATACACAGAATATTTCCTTCTAGCATCATTCAAATTTTCTCTAAAGAAAGCAACAAGTTTACCTTCTTGACTCAACACAGCTCCAATTGCACTTCCACTTGCACCACATTCTACTTGAAATACCTTACTGAAATCAGGTAATGCCAAAATAGGTAATTCAGCAACCTTCTGCTTCAAAGTCTCAAAACTTCTTTTAGTTCCATGTGTCCACTTGAATTCTCTTTTGTCTCATCTCATAGTCTCAGTCATAACATTACAAATTGAACTAAAATTCCTTATGAAATTTTGGTAAAAACTTGCCAAACCATGAAATGATCTTACCTCACTAGCATTCACAGGTGTAGGCCAATTCAAAATAGCTTCAACCTTTTCAGGATCCATCTTCAAACCATCAGCTAAAATAAAAAATCCCAAATACACAATCTCTTCTTTCATGAATGAACACTTTTTCAGATTTATCAACAACTTTTCCTCTTTCAACCTCTGCAAAACTTGTCTCACATGCAACAAATGTTCTTTTCTAGTCTTACTAAATATCAGAATATCATCAAGATATACAATCACAAATTTACCCAAGAATTTCTTCAAAACTTCATTCATCAAACTCATAAAAGTACTCAGTGCATTAGTTAAACCAAAAGGCATAACCAACCACTCATACAAACCTTCCTTTGTCTTGAAAGCAGTCTTCCATTCATCGCCTTATCTAATTTTGATCTGATGATACCCACTTTTCAAATCAATCTTTGTGAAATGCTTTGCTCCAATCAGATTGTCCATTATGTCATCCATTATCGGTATAGGAAACCTATACTTCACTGTTATCTTATTAATTGCTTTGGAATCAGTACACATTCTCCATTCTCCATTCTTCTTCGGTGCCAATATATCAGGTACTGCACAAGGACTCAAACTTTCTCTGATCAAACCTTTCTCTAGCAACTCTTGAATCTGTTGGTTCAATTCCTGATTCTAGGTAGGTGTCAACCGATGAGGTGCCTTATTCGGTAAACTAGCTCCAGGGATTAGATCCATACAATGATCAATGTTTCTTTTTGGTGGAAAACCATCAGGTACATTATCAGAAATGATATCATTGTACTCGGTGAGTAACTTATCAATCTCCTCAGGGAGAATATCCTCTATTTTCTTACTCAGCTTATTAGGAATCATAGAAAAACATACATCATTCCTCTTCAAAGAGTTAACAAACTTCCTTCCTTCCATCAAACAAACTTTCACAGATGTTCAAACATTACTAACAGGTTCTTCCATCAATGGTAACAAGATTTGTTTCTTTCCATCAGCCACAATATTATACTTATGCAATCTCCCATCATATATAGCATGTCTATCATATTGCAAAGGTCTACCCAACAAAATATGACAACAATCCATAGGCATGATATCACATAACACCTTATCATAGTATTTTCCAATCTTCAAATTCACATAACATTGTTTACTTACTAGGAGTGTATGCTCATCCTTGATCCATGAAATCTGATAGGGCTTTGGATGTACCAACCTTTCCAACTACAATTTTGTGACCATCTCTTCAGATGCCAGATTCTGTGAGCTACCACTGTCAATGATTACCTTCCAAACTTTGTCATAAACTCTACATCTCATCTTGAACAAACTTTTCCTTACCGAATCTTCCTTCTTGCCTTCATTCCACAGTGCTCTCCTTACCATCAAGTTATTTTCTTTCTCAGGTTCATTCGGTGACTCTTCTTGCACCAAAGCATTTCTATTGCTACCAGCCTTCTTACTAGCTTGTGTACATTCAAAAGATCTATTTCCTTATTCTCCACAATTATAACAAGTTCCTCGAAAACTTCCTCTGCTATAACCACCTCGGTAATTACTTCCTCTACCTCTAGAACTTTCACCTTTCCACTCGGTCTTGCCTTTGTCCAGATTTGTCTTTTCTAGTTCAGATCTACCATTTTCACCATTAGATCTACCTCCTCCTCTAAGGAATCTACCACCTTGACCTCTCTGTCTTTGCTCATGTCTTTTGTTCAATTTATCCTCGGCTTTCAAAGCAAATTGATAAGCCTCTTCAATGTTCTCCAACTTGACCATACTAATTTCCTCTTGGATGGAAACTCTCAAACCATTCAGGTATCTACCGATTCTTTCCACATCATCTTCATCATATCCAGATCTGATATCTAATCTATAGAATTACTCAATATACTCTTTTACCGATCTATCCTTCTGTCTCAAACTTTGCATTCACCAAACTAGGTTAATCTGATAATCACAGGGTAAGAACTTTCCTTTCAACTTATTAACCATTTTACTCCATACCTTGATTTTGTCTTTTCCTTTCCTTTTCTGACCCAATTGTAGATGTTCCCACCATAAGGATGCATGACTTTTCAACTTTGTGCTTGCAATCTTCACCTTCTTATCCTTAGAAATGTTTTCATATTCAAAATACTTTTCCATCTCGGTGATCCAGTCTACTAATTCATCAGAATCCAGCTTTCCACCATACTCAGGGGGATTGAAATATGGTGTTGACTTCAAACTTGTCAAAGCCTTCAATAATCTTTCTTCACCTTGATCCATAATAGGTGCAGGTTCTGCATTCTCCTGTTCTTCTTCAATTTCATCATCACTAACATCTTCAAGATGTCTACCTCTTCTTTGGGTTGTTTCCACTACTTCTAACCTAGCAACAATCTGTCTTAGCATATCTGCCAATCCTAGATCTGCATCTCACCTCCCATGAACCATCTTGACAACCCTCTATAATTCTAGGTTAGATCGCAATCTACTACCCCACAACAATTCAACTAGGGCTTCAAGAGGAACCTGCAAACCTAGATCCGCAGAACTAGATCAAGATCTAACCTCGCTTGAATACCACCTGACGTAAGGCAGGGAGTAAGAGGGGCCAAAGGATGGCACACCTTAATGATCCAAGCCTGCAACACACATGCAGAAGCAACAAACAATAAGAGTGAGAGAGAGAATGCCAGATCTTTCATATATTATCATCAATTGGAATCACACATGCTGGGTTGTAAGGCCTTCCTGGTTAGGGCCTGATATTACAATGAATCTCAGAAGTCCTCAAACATGCGAGGATCTATTACAAATATCCAATCTTATCTCTACTATCTTCTATCAAAACTGACTCCCTAAACTACAACCAAACATCTACATTTATACAAGAAGCTACCGAGCTGAGTCGACCTTCAGATCCATAATTAACAAAAGTAATAGTCAAATCTAGGACCACACACTTCCCAATGATGGATACAAACATTAATTTTGTGATCCAATATAAATGCACAAGTCAACCACAACAAGAAACAAAATTGAACCCGTCGATAAGCAAGATAATCGAGCAGCAGATAGACAATGCTGAGCGCCAGTGAAATAACTGACCACCCAGGAGATAACTGACCACCCTCGGTAACCAAAGGAAATCGACCAACTACCGACCAACTTGGTTAAAGAAAAAAATGAGTAACATAGACAAAACTCCAAAATGTTTTTGGTGACATAGGATTGCCAAGGACCCGAGATGCTCCTGCATCATAATCTAACATGAAAATGCAATACAATGCAACTAATTGTCACTAGCTTTTTAGAAAAGAAATGCCTTAGAGAAATATTTTCATCATTGAGCATTGTGGGATTGGAAAGCAAGTAAAACCATCACTGACCACATCATGATGATATGAATACCGCTTTTAATCACTTTTTGGTAACCCCTTTAGGAAACTAGTACAACCCTCACTAGTTGAATCATCAACTATGGGAGTATGAATATCGGTTTCAATGGATTCGATGTTGCAATTGGATTTTGGTAAAAAAACAAAGGTTAACCCTCCATCCTATATGAAAGTCCTCAATGATTCTTTGATGACCATGTCATTAGACGAATTCACATAAATTGATGGATCTCCCTCAAGATAGTCACTCAAAGGCAAGAAAAATATCATGTCTCCATCATTGCCAATCTAGTTGAAACATCATCAATTAGCTAAAAAGACATCATAAAATTCAATTCCATAAAGATCATTAAAAACTTCAAGTGTTGTGCAATGTATCAAGATTTTCAAAGAAAATTTCCAAACATTTTGATCTTTTAAGTGTTGTCAATTTTTAATCCTGAATAATAAAGTCAATGAAGGCTCAAGGATCAAGTTGTAGGATCAAAAATAATTGGGTATGAACAATGATATCCATCAAAGGTTCAACAAAAATCTCTCTTTTTTGAAGCTCTAATAAGT
The DNA here is from genome assembly GCA_027943335.1 of Chamaecyparis obtusa. Lineage (NCBI taxonomy): Eukaryota > Viridiplantae > Streptophyta > Pinopsida > Cupressales > Cupressaceae > Chamaecyparis > Chamaecyparis obtusa. The sequence continues at coordinate 850,908 of BSBK01005583.1, read as the reverse complement.
CTCTCTCTATTGTGTGACCAAATGTAGCACTATTGAATCCGTTTGAGTTTAATGCATTGCATCGTGTGAATTGATGCTTGTTTGTTGAAATCCACTGATTAAGATCAAATGCCCCTAGTTGGATAGGACAAATGTTGGACTTGGGAAAACTTCCAAAATATTACAAAAGCTCAGTTTATGCAAGATGCAGCTCAAAGCACTTTATGCTTTCCTTTTTTACCAGCTCTCAAATAAGATCACATTGGTTTGCCCCCAATGTCTAGCAAAATATAGGACATGAAGGATGGATTTGCAAGCTAATGGATTATAGATGGAAAGGCCATGATGGATGAAGCATGAAAATGTGACCTGTAGGACCCTCTCCTCAAGATTACCCAAGATAAGGAAAAATGATATAGCAATGTGAAGCATGTTTTTGGATAAGCCATGGAAGCCAGTGATGCAGTGCTAGATAGCATCTAGGATAACAATCTACTGTCATGAAAATGAGGGATCCAAAAGAGTGGACATGTCAAGAAGTTTTTGATAATAATTTTTTTACTTTAAGTTCTTCATTTTGATCAAGACCAAGGGATCAATTTGGGTAAGATGTGGATACGATAACACAATCTGGGTAAAGGGGTGATGGAGGCTATGATGGGATGTTTTGGGATTATGAAAAGACTATCAAGGACTAATGATGGTGAATTTGGGATAAGAAAGATCATGATAGGGTAACATGGATGCAACAAGTACATAAGCCAATGGAAAGGATAATAGATGTCAAGATACTTAATGCTCATGGATGTGTTCAACCTTGTCAAGATGAAAGGTGAGAGAGGGAATATGGATGTAAGTAAGATAAATGATAGGAAGATGGAGGGTAGCATGGATGAAATTTGCCCCCAAGTGTAGAGTGCAAGAAGGAGGAATTACGCATGATGCCTGTTTACCAAGTTTTCATCATGGTATTTATCTAAGGTGCCACAAGAAGTGGTTTTCACCATAGGACAAATTTATCTCTCTTTACTTTTTCCACCAAGGTGCCTATTGCTAGGTTTTCACCAAGGCATTTTTTTTCTTTTGTTTTCTCTTCTTTTTTTTGTATTTTTCAATATTTTCCCAACATCAGGATCTTTGGACAATGCTCTTCTAAAAGATATGCTATAATAAACCATGGGTATGGCTAGGATGCTCAAAGATATTGATAAGAGGGATGGAAGTGTGGAAAGTAAGTATTGGAAAATGAATATGAGGATAAGAAGAAGGTATGTTGTAGATGGAAATGTTGGCAAGATCAACTTTGACACACACTTTGAAGAGCGGTGGAATGATGGAGGAACAATAGATGAAGGAGGTAAGGATCTTTTTGAGGTAGTGAATTTTGGGATATAGGAACCCAAGTTAGACTTGGAAAGTGGAAGATGTTTGGAAGGAGATGGAATGGAAGCCTTTGGAAGCTTGAATGTCAATTTTGTTTTTTCTTTTGTGTGAAAATCTTTCAAAAGTGACTTGGGAATCCACAGTCTTTGATTTTTCTTTCTTTTGTGATGCTTTTGAATGCATTTCTTCAACGAGGGATTTAGGAACCCACGTTTTATTTTTTGATTTTTCTTTTTTCTTGGTGGACCTTTGTGGCCTTTTGGATATTTCATTTTTCTTTTCATTCACATGTCGATTAGATGAGACATTGTGATTTTTATACACATGGATTCTTGGATTTATGATTTTTATGTTGCACATCAAAATTGCTTCCAAAAGACTTAGGAATTGTGGATGAATAGGAATAATATGGAGGGCTCATATGGATTGGTGTTTGGACATTCTTCAAGTATGTGTGCCTTCTTTGATCTTGATACATGGTAGGGTAAGTGAATGGAGAGCTAGGGATGATAGGAATGGAGGATGGAAGAATATATGGACCTAATATAGATGGCAGGGATGAAGAATTTTGTTTTGGGACATAGGAACCTAAAATGGATTTGGAGGATAATGAAGGTATATGGTTGCATTTGAATGGAGGGATATAAGGTGTGAAAGGGATATCAATATCTTTGGAAAGAGCTGCATTGCCAAAGTTCTCATCTTTAAGATTTATCTTTGTACCAATAGGATCATAAGTAGCCTTGATAGGAACACATTTAATATGATCAACTGAAGCTTGAAGGGATTTATTATCATGCAAGGGATTTTGAAGAATGATGGTTTCTTGAGGTGAACATGGAGGAATATGACAAGGAAATGATGGGATACTTTGATCTTGACAAGGATCTTCAAATGGTGTAGAGAGGGTATTTTGCTCTTGATTTTCAATATGCTCATTGGAATTTGTGGAAGGGATATCTTGATCTTTCTTGGGAAGTGGAGAAAATATGGAACTTGGAAGGTTACTTTGTTCTTGGAATGGAAGGATATCATCTTGGAAGACATGAAAGGATGCAAAGGGATCATCACAAGGTTCTATGGATATGGGACCTTCATCAAATATGGGAGGGGATTGTTGATAATCTTGATCTTGATCTTTATCGACATTTGTTTCTTTTTTCTTTGGATTATCCTCTTGACATGGAGCCACTTCTAAGGACAAGGTAGATGTTTGGATATGTTTGGGGGATGTTTGGAAGAATAATGTAGGATCCTTTTGAATGGGTATAATAGGCATTGAAGCACATGAAGCTTTGAGGTCCAAGATCTTTGAAGTATGGAAATGATCTGCAACAAGATGTAAGTTAGCTTGTGTTTCTTTTAGAGGTAGCCCTTGAGGGTAGATAGAGTCAATGTGAAAAGTGTCATCATTAGGCTCATTCTTTGATGGAGGAATTTTGGATAGTTGTGAAGCTTTGTGAGATGAATGAAGGATGAAAGGAGTACAAGCTATGGGAGAAACCTTGCTAGCTAGAGGTTTATGCATTAGATCTTTCTTGAGAGTGGTACTTTTCTCTTCATACTCTTTATTATCTTGATCACTACAAATAGGATGATCATGAAATTTACCTTGATCCAAGATAGGTTTTTTGCTCTTAAATGCTTCTTTTTGTGAGGAAGATGAAGATACAAATGGCCCATCATTATAAAGAAAAGGACACATTGATCTTAATGATGGCTTTTTAGATGGTGCCTCTTTTTGTTTTTCCTCATTCTCCCTCAAGGTTGATGTGTCAAAATCATGAGGAAGCTTATCTCCTGGTTGAGCTAACTTCATGAAGTATGCTTCTTTATCCCTCTTCAAAATTAATCCCATTATTTCCATAAATACGGGATCTTGGATTGCTTCTCAAACTTCTTCTTCAGACACCTCATCATTTTGATTCCAATGGAGATCTTGGTCTTGGTTTTGATAATTATGCTCCATAATAGGATTGATTCATTTCTCAAATAGTTCCATCATTATAAATCTTTTTCAGGAATATGATCTATTTGTTGCACTGATAAAGAATATCTTCGCAAAGGGTATCCAAAAATGATTTCAAAATCCTTCCAAACCCTCGAGAGATGTCCACTATTTTCCCTATTTTGTTTCTGAGTGTCACTTGCCTGTGTGTAGGTGTGACTTTAAGTTTAGTACGCAGTGACTAGAATCTTCTTAGGCAACACTCTGTAGGTAAGCAAGTGGCTTTTCCCTATTGATAGGCGTGATTTAAATTTTTCCAAGGATCACTTAAACTATTACAGGCGTGACTTTATTATTTCCAAGCATCTTTTTACAAATCATAGGCGTAACTTCCCTATACATAGGTGGTTTCTCTCTATGTGCAGGCGGCACTTTACAGACCAGGTTGTAAATTTCAAATTTTAAAAATTGTAAGATCAGGTTTGCAGAATTTTCTTGCTTGAAAATGAAGTACAAACACAACACACACATCAGATTTGCACCATGTCCCTAAAACCACACCAAAAGTGTATGTTCTTGGTCGTATTTCACAAGTATTGAACAAGAAAGTCTTCCAAGCAATCTACCTATAGTCAAATTTGGCTTTTAACATGTTTGGCTCTACAAGGTAGCTTACTACTTATCAGGATTTAATGAAAATTTCTATTCTAAATCATGTCAAGTTCTTTTTCCCACTTGCGGGCTTCCCACACGCACAAAAGCACGATTTGGCACAATCCAAAAGGACTACTAGAGGAAGTGAAGAAACTTGCAGACAACCTAGTCACTCCCCTATTAAGGAAGAGTGTATTTTTTTTATGGTGGGTTGGATAGTACCATGGCTAAAGCGATTGTCTCCCACTTGGGTCATTCCCTCTCACCATCCTCATAAGGAAAATATCAGGAGGTGGGCCCTCTATTGCTCTATTTTATTAGCATGTATAGAAAAAAAGAAATTGAATTTAGTCCAACAAGTTTGGGAATTTGGTTCACTTAAAAAGTGAAGAGCATATCCCTATTGTTTCTCTTTGTTCCAAACACTTTAATCATATTTTTGTTCTTTTTCAATCTCTTGACAAGGAGATTCTTAATAAATGAAGTGTTTGGTTAATTCCTCCCTTCCTTTCTACCAAATTGAACTAGCATGTTTGGCTTTTTGATCCATTTCAAAAAATGGAGAGCATATGCCTAATGCTTGTTCAATTTGACAAATAGTAAAGTTTCTCTATTAATCTAGATTCAATGAAATAGCCACAATTTAAGCAAATGCAAGCTTGATTTGATGAATTCCTCTTTTTGTAGCTAGAAAAGGCTAGGCACTTTTATGAGGTTTTTGCCTTTTTTATTTTGCTCACTCACCTAGTGGTGATTGTTCCTGCTCCCTCCTCCAACAAGTTAGTCAACAAAGCCATACAAAATGAGGGAAACCAAAGGAACAATTAAAATTGCAAATTAAGTGTTTTTGACAAGATTTTTCCAAGAAATTCTAACAATTTAATGTAAGCAAATTTAACTCAAAGTAGGGAATTTCATCTTGTATGCATCTAACACTTTAATGTAATGTTTGTAAAGATCTTCTTCAAATTTCAAGCTATCCAAAATCACAGTAGTATGAATCTCTTTTTCACATTTTACTTGGATCCTTACCTCTTTACTTGCTTGTGTGATTCTACTCTTTGGTTTTTGAACTTTCCTGTATTTGCTCATCTTTGGGAAAAACACAGACAGAGAGTTAGAAAACTGAATTTAATAATCTGACAATAAATTTAAGCAAAAAATGTTAGGCATCATTTATCAGCTAATATGCATGATTAAAAGGTTAGTAGGCGTAACTTTAAAAATAGCAGGCGTCACTTTCCAGTGACTCAGGTGATATTTAAAGATCCGCAAGCATAACACTTTAATTACTAGGCGTGAAAAGTAATGAAAATTGTGTAAGATAAGCTATTTAAAGCGACAATTAACAAATACTAGGCGTCAATTAAGAGATACTAGACGTGACAAGTGACTGTAAATTACATCGTAAAGGTTGTCTTAGGTGGTAAAAGAAAGAAAATACGCAGCACTTCTTAGGTAGCAGGTGTCATTTTACACTCTCGTGCGTAACACTTTATCTCGCAGGTGTGAAAATTTATCTCACATGCGGCCAGAGAGAAATAAAGCTAGAATAGAAAAGATCGCACAGGTGTGAGTTAATTGTTGGTACATGTCATCATAATAGCCACAAGCATCACTAGATTCTTCATACACATCATTTCTCCTATTTTCTACAAAAATTCATGGAAAAGTGACAACAAAAACACACAAAACTTGATGAAAATGTTAGAAATGAGGCTCAAAGCCCCATGGTGGGTGCTATTTGTGTGTGTATGTTTAACACCTTCATGAAATTAGGATTATTAACTAAAATTTTAAAGCAAATACAATGCAAATTTAAACTAAGAAATGTATTTAACATCCGTGACATCTCATGGTTCTCTAATTAGATGTGGTAAGTAGAGCTCTCAGCTTTGTATTCCCTACTAGTGACACTTCTAAAATGAGAAATCTATGATACTAATATGCCTAATCTAGCTCACAATTCTCCATTATGCTATGATAAAATGCAAATGCAAACGATAAATGCTCTCAAATGCTCTTAATTGCTCATGAAATTGACTATAATAAGGATGCTTTACTCTTCAAATCTCTAATTCCTTCTTATGCTCACAAAATGCCTCTTATTTATCGTAACTTCCCAAGGGTAGGGGGTAGAGTGAAGTAATCATGATTTAGCCTTGGTTGAGTCAAAAACTTTGCAATGTTTTTAAATGGGGGGACAATTTAAATGTTTGTCTCAAAGCTTTGGACAAAAGGACAAAATTGAGTGGTTTAGATTCAAAGTTAAATTTGTGTGATTGAGATTCACCTATTTTGGAGTGATCCATGTGCTTTTGTGTTCTCAATTTTCATTGGTTTCTCAATTTGTTGTTGAAAGATATTAAGATTTATTAAATTCCATCAATTAATTAATTTAGCCATGTAGGGAATAAGTTCATTTTGATTTTTGATTTAAAACTATACAATTAATTGATTAAAATTAATTATATAGTATATTTCATCCCTTTAAGCTGTATTTAATTATTTGATGTCATTATTTAATTTTTCCTTTGATTTGATAATTTTGTCCAATTTTGATTTAATAAATGTCCATTTAAATTTGATTTGATCCTTTTTTATGAGTTTTAAAGCATTTTGATGATTTTGAGCCATTTTTATGATTTTAAGCACTTTGTCCATTTTTTGGTGTCTACAGCTTCAGAGAAAGTGATAGCTACAACTTTCATACAATCAAATCAACAAAACTTTCAACAGAATCTAGTTATGCATGACCGATCTCATTCAAAATTGTCTTCCCAACAACAAAAAGCATATGATATTATTATGTCGCATAGACATACAACAACTTTAGAACCACCACTACAGCTAAGTGTACAAGGCACTGTTGGCACTAGAAAATCTCATCTAATCACTCAAATCAAAGCTACTCTCATGCAATCAACACCCAATGGATAGTCACCTCTTTTACTTCTTGCACCAAAAGGAGAAATATTTAACATAAAGGCATCAACAATTCATTCTACTGTATGCATTCCAATAAGAGAAATGGTACCACTACAAGGTCAATCATTGGCAATGTTACAGGAAAATATGTATTATATTCAATATATTATTATAGATGAAATGAGTTTTATTGGTCCTAAATTGTTTGAAAGAATTAATATCAGATTGAGAGAAGCATTCCCAAATAGCAACCATATTCCTTTTGGAGGTCATTCAATGATATTTTTTTGTGATTTAGCTCAGCTTCCTCTAGTTAAAGACATTCCAATGTATGCTTCAAATTCATACGGTGGACAACTATGGCAGTCATTCATAAAAGTGATCACATTAGAGGCTAATTTTTGTCGGAGTGGAAACACAACTATTCAGATACAGTTTTGTTCTCTTATTTCAAATCTAAGAAATGCACTACCAACCATTGCAGATTGGAATCTGCTAATGTCACAGACAACTACTGCTCTCAGTAAAGAAGAACAAAAAGATTTTCATTCTTCTATACACCTCTTTGCAACAAATGAAATGGTTGCCCTACATAATAAACATATGTTATTGTCTCTACAACAACCAGTAGCTCTTTCGGTAGTAGAACAACTAAAAGATTTACAAAGCTCTCATGTAGATGAAGAACAACTTTAATCTCACATTCTCTTATGTATAGGCCAACAAGTTATGCTATGTATGAATCTATGGGTTCAAATAGGGCTTGTTAATGGTGCTATTGGAGAAGTAAAAGCAATTGTATATAATGACGGTGAAAAGCCACCACAACTTCCCTTAGTATTTTTGGTTCAATTTATTAACACATAGGTCCAGCTTGGGATCAAAGTAATACAAACAATATTCCAATCACACCAATCAATAGGGGTTTTCACTGTCAAATACTTCTACGAATGTCCTAGGTATTAACAATACACAAATCACAAGGACTTTCACTTCAAAGGGCAATAATTGATATTGGAACCATAGAACGATAAGGATTAACCTTTACAGCTCTTTCAAGAGTTCATGAACTATCAGGACTTCACATCCATCCAACTTTCAGCTTTGAAAGATATTCACACATGCAATTAAGTCCACATGTTGCAAGACGAAAAGAAGAAGAAACACGCAATAAAATTTTGTATGATACTCTTCGGTTAAAAGAGTATAAAAATGTAAATCTGAACAAATGCTGTTAGCAACATATCTAAGGAAAAATAAAATTTATTTTTCCTAGGATGAGTTCGTAAAAACAATTGAAAAAGTCAAACTGATCATCATATAGTTTGCTTTTCTTTGATTGAATGTTGAAAATTATCAATCTGTAACATCTATAAAATTAAAAAAAAGAAAAGTTCCTTTCAATTAGTTCTTAGCACTATTTTTATTCTCAACTCAGGGCTCTGTGTTTAAAATTTACAATGATTCAATAGAAAGTTTTTCTTTTAAAGGTATTAATGCATATACTTATCGTTCACATGAATTGGTTCATTTTTTATTTCAAACCCTACATGAGGTCTTGTTTGTAAATGCTAAATATTCATTATAAATGGAAACCATAGATCTTAATTGAAAGATCTAATAATTTATTACTTTTTTCAGCCACTTAGTATTTTGCCCCGCACATGTCTTTACTTGTCATCAGATGAGACCATGTCTTTTAAGTGGTGTTTACGTACCAATCCCTTTTAACATTAAATAAATCATCGATAATTAATTTACTGCAAGTATCAGAAATAAATCAAACCTTGGTTAGAAGTATCCTTTAATCTAACGGTGTCTGCGCTCCCGTAAATTTAAAAAAATGACAATTATCCTTCACATAAGCGCGACAACCATCAAATGCTCAAATAGATGAATATTAAAGTACATCAAACCAATGTTTTCTAAACTTCTATATGCCACGAGATTTATTGAATCTAACAGTTTATGATTTCCTAAAACTGTTTGACAAACATTTAAAATTAGATCAAATCCCTTTTGATCCTACAATTGGCATTAAGACTTAAGAAAAATCTAATCAATAAATATTAGTTGCAAAAATGCACCAGCCCTGCGATCTTCCAGTCGGCTTAAAAATGATGTCATTAGAACCCACAAATAAAGCCATGTAAAATTGTTAACAAGTTTACCTTTATATAATGATTGTTGTAATGCCTTTATCTAAACATGCAAGATCAATAACGACAAAGACCTACAACTTTATATTTTCTATTGACAAAAACTAATACAAAATATTACAATATTGACTGAAATTAGGGTTTTTATAAACTATGCTCTTTTACCACCTAATTCTCAGACCCTCCTAAATGATCATGATAAATCCTTTAATAGAGACAAGGATTGAAACAAGCATTTGATCATTTAGGGCAAAACAAAACTACCCTAAAGGCTTTAGAAAAACCATTCACAGTTTACAATAAATCAACAAAATCAGCAACTTCTTTAAGTCTTCATTTAATACCTCGGGCCATTCAACTGATCTAATTGTCTCACCTTTAAGAAGCCTTCTGCACTAAAGTATCTTTACTTTCACCAACCAAAACTTCAAACCGCGAGCCCTTACTTCCTTCAAGAAGTAGGTGGAGCACTATCTTTATCAACATAAGGAATGTATTGGTACCTCCAAGCATTAAATGTGTCTTCACTTGGAAATGTAAAACCAATAATCTTGGTCTTTTTGCCAGATAACCTTTTCCATTCTTATTTTACCTACTCAATCTCACTTTTCAAGTACTCAAATAGAGACCTGACCTTTTCCAAAACCTCTATTGTCTGGACAAATAATATTGTACTCTCAAGAGATTAAAAAAACTATTCATTCTGATTGATATCTCATCATCCAACTCACCTGTCACTTTGACATTGTCTTCAATTTTCCATTCTTTTCAAAAATACCAGGGACCAATTCACAACTGACAATAGTAAATTCTTTCTTCAATGATTTTATTTTCTTTCTAAATTATCTCTTTTGATCTGAAACTCTTTCAAACCCTTCACAAATTTATGTAATGACTTTATTGTTGGGTCTGGATTATCTTGATCCTTGGACAAAGAATAAAACAATTTTAGGCTACCATGCCTATCTATCCAGTTATCCACAATTGGCTTTAATGTAACATTTTCTTCAAATAAAGAATTAAGAATGGTATACAGGCTATTTACAAAGAAATAAAGAAGTCTTGGTTCAGGACTTTTGGTAAATTGAAGTATTGTTTCCCTGATCTTTTCTTCATACTTCTGCTTAATTATACCATTCTCCTTCCTAAAATTATCTTTCTCTTCCTCCAAAATTTCTCTAATTTATTTCAACCTTTTTCTCTCCTCTAATTTTTGTTTCTCCCAGTTGACTCGTGAATCAATATCAGGTTCAGGAAATGGAGATGGAGGAAATTCAATTATGGGACTTGAGGAAGAGGGTGATGAAGGTTGATTATTAAGCAACATCTAAGGAGACCTATGATCAAGTTTCCCTATCATCTGTGCAATTTATTTATCCTTTTCAATCACCACCACCTTTAAATCATTATAAGCCTTGAAAAGGGCCTCAAATTTTATTCTTTGCTCCTCTTTTTCCTGTGCCTCTCTTTCTGCAACCTTAACATTGAACTTTGCAGTCTCTAATACTACACTAGACACTTCAACTATAGAAGTTTCCCCTACTATTTTTACCAATAAATTTCTAGAGTACTCACTAGGTATTGCTTCATTTCTCTTTCTATTTTCTTCTCTCTTGAGGGACCACATCACAAGGGCAGCATGATCATCATTGAAGACCACTCCCTTGGTAGCTTGTTTTACCTCATCTATGGTAGATTGCACAGTAGTTGTTTGCTTTTTGACAACATCAAAGACCATTGCATCAGTAATATCCCACTCGGGGAGAATTAATACCCCTGCAGTATGTATCATAGCTCTACCTTCTTCTGGGGATATACTTTCAAACTTCTTCATTAGTTCACCCTTCACTTCAGTTTCTATCTCAGTCATGTTCCTATCAGGTAACTCTTCCTTTTTCTTTTCACACAATTCCTTATACTAGTTTATGTGCATTCTCCATAAGAATTGGAGAAATGTCCTGGCTTTGACAAAATTGTCATCTAATAGAAAGCTCTCACTGGCTTGTTTTGTGATTGGATCTATCTCCTTACCTAAAAATTTAGATACAGTAAGGTCCATTTAAGTCTTTTTGGGAGGCTCTGGAATCCCCTCTTGAATCTCATAATTAGTTACAAAGAATTTTCCCTTACTACTCATTTGCATCAACTGCTTTGCAACTCTTTGCTCATCAAAATGTACTGGAGACTAAGATGGTGTGTATACGTCTCCTCCAGATTTGATATCTTCCTCTTCAATTATTTGCCTCTTAGGAAAAGTTTGTACATCATGAATATCACCTATAGCTCTTTTCCCTTTCAAGATAGATGGCGCATCATGAGCAATTTTATCTTTTTTCCTTTTAGAGGAAGATGACACATCTTTATTCTTTTGTTGCATAAGCAACACCACATTGGAAGCATACCTCTATTGTATAATAGATATCCCCTTGTTAGAATAACTGAGAGGGGGCTGAATCAGTTATCCACAATCCCAAATCAAAATGTATAATCCAAAATAATTCACTTAAACTTCTGCAGCTCGGTAACATAAAATACTATATTATCTGTGCTTTTACCGATTACCAGTCAATAACAACTAATGATTACCGGTCAAATCCAACATGTAATATGTAAAATATGATAACAAACAATCACCACAATGAATACATAACACAAAAGATTTAACGTGGAAACCCTGTGAAGGGAAAAACCACCTAGGACCGACAACCCAAAAATGTTCACTCTTCTGAAGTGAGGTCAGTGAAGACCCAACCTTGTTAAAGGTTACAAACACACTATGAGGTGTGACCTTGTTAGAGGATTTTAGACCCACCATTATCATCCAACTAGCATCCACTATGGGGTTGACATGATAAAAATGTTCATTCTATGAATGAAACATATAAGACTTTCAAGTCCACTCTATTAAGAGATTTCTCTGTTTACAATGGTTAAAATGTAACAATAGTTGATTTGATTACAATACAACTTCAATTGCAGATGTTCAGATATATATTAAGCCCATTCAAATCCTCTGATCAATATATCAATTCTGTATCAACAACAATCAATGACTTACTGTTGCTCGGTAATAGATTTCTGACGCTCGGTAAACTCTACAGTTAGGTTCTCCTTAACCAATTTGATCAGGCATACATGAAGCTTGTTCATGTGATAGTTCTATAGTCTCCTTCTTTCGGCATGAGTTTCATAATGAAACCTTAGTCTCTTAAATATATAAGTAAATTGTTTTCTTCTCCTCCATAAGATTTTGTCGCTTATTCTCCTTCATCCATTTTGTCGCTTAAACCTTCCTCAGCTGATGTGCCAGTAACACATTTTGATTTCATCCTTTAGATCTTCCTTGAATTATGCTAGCCATTGATCTTCATAACAAACATTATCTCCATCTCTGATTTCAATGTACTTTCTAGTTCATCAATCCTTATCGGCTAAACTAATCATTTAGTTCATTTTCTCCTTCTTGGTTAACAAAGAAATGTGTCGGTGAACACAAGCTCGGTTTATACTGTGCTCGGTGTACACTACACTTCTCGGTGTATACTGTGATGCTTCATCAACTGACCACATTGCATTGTGTCTTTCAATTCTTTTCCTCATCATAGATGAATGAAACATAATCAAGTCAATAACATAAGGTCATAGACTGATCAACAAGTTACTCAATGTATTCCTTATCCTCATCTATCATAGACATCTTCCTCATGTAGATATTTATGTTATTCATCTCTTTTACTCCTTTTCTATAGATGTTTAGGTATTGTAACTTACAAGATAAGTGTTGTCAAACTAGTTGACATCAATGAAAACATACTACCGATTTAATCATATGTCATATCTAATTAGCAACTCGGTGATCTCTAATCACAAATCTTCAATTAGGTTCTAAATTAGTTGTAGTTCATCAATTTCTCCCTTTGGCATTGATGGCAACTCAAGTAATATGAAATATACCATACATATACCAAACATTTATTCTAAAACTCTATGAACAAATGTTGTACAAGCTCTCCCTAGCTTAATATGTTTAATCACTACGTTACTCAAAGAATTGACAACTAAACATTGCACAAAAGAATATACATTTGACAATTTCGTGGCTGAGTTTGAAATGGACGAAGCATGTTATATTTGCATGATGCAATCAACATTGACATGGAAAATTATCATGTTGAAAAGAGTTTTAGCTAATATTTAGCTTAATGTATTTGCCAGATATGATCTTTTCATCTCTCGGATTCTTTCTTTTGTTCTCAGTAACTGATCTCTAGTGCTCCCTTTCTTTCAGTTTGTCTCTCCCTTAGATAGATGTTTTAGTGTTCTCATTAGTGCATATTGTTTCATATTGTTTATCTCTCCCTTTGACAACAATGCCAAAGAAACAAATAAACATACAACTTTGTAGTAGTCATGTAACTCTTTGTTGGCTGGTGCATTCTTTGTATCTATGTATACTGATATGCCAATCTGTTCCAGTTCTCCAAACTTTTCACAACCTTAGACATGATCCAAAGTGTGAAATATGCTGCATCAACATGTATGATCTTCTGATAAGATTAGGCTGATGCAACATCTAGATCACATTAGTGATCGGTAGACAGGGGACGGAAACCAAGTCTAGTCCTCAAGTATTTAAATGTATCCTTCGGTAGAGGCTTTGTAAATATGTCTTCAAGTTGTTCTTTTGATGTAACAAACTCTAGCTTAACTTTCTTGTCATGTAATTGTTCTCTTAATTAGTGATACTTAATAGATATATGCTTTGTTTTAAAGTGCATCACTGGATTCTTTGAAATGTTTATTGCACTTGTGTTATCACAATATATAATCATCAGCTCAGTGATTATCTCATTCATACCTTCCAATACTTTCTTAATATATGCAATATTTGAACAGTTTGTAGCAGTAGCAACATACTTTGCTTCAGCTGTAGACTGAGAAATGCAAGCCTGCTTCTTACTTGTCCAAGTAACAAGTCTTTCACCAAAGAAAAATGCTCCTCCAGTGGTACTTTTTCTATCATCCACATTTCCATCCCAATCAACGTCGGTATAGACTCCGAGTTTAAATTTACCTTCCTTAGGATACCATAATCCATAATCTTCTATTTTCTTCAGGTATCTTAAGATTCTATTTGTAGCAACCATGTGTGACTCTCTAGGGTTTGCAAAAAATCTTGCAACCATTCCCACAACATGTGCTATGTCTGGTCTACTATGCACTACATACATTAACTTACCAATCATTGATCGGTACAGTGTCTGGTTCACCTCTGTAGTTTCATCTTCCTTAGTCAGTTTACATCTAGTAGCCATCGGTGTTCCCACAAGTTTAGCATCTTCCATACCAAATGTCTTTAATACTTCTTGATATATTTGGATTGCGTGATGAATATACCATCATTCTGCTGAATCACTTGTAGTCCAAGAAAGAACTTAATCTCTCCAAACATAGACATTTCAAATTCACTTCTCATTTCATCAGCAAATGACTTACAGATTTGATCTTGTCCTCCAAATATTATGTCATCCACAAATATTTCAGCAATAAAAATAGTATCATCAGTATCTCCTTTCATAAAAAAATTTATGTTCTCACTTGTTCTAACAAATCCAATACTTAACAAATAAGTATGCAGCCTCTTATACTAGGATTTCGGTGCTTGCTTCAAACCATATAGAGATTTATGTAATTTACATACCATATCTTTGTTTTCTGGATCCATGAACCCTTCAGGTCGTTCTATGTAGACTTCTTCTTCAAGTATCCCATTCAGAAATGCTGACTTGACATCCATTTGGTAAACTTAGAACTTTTTGTGTGAAACATATGCAAGTAACATTCTGACTCCTTCTAATTTAGCAACAGGTGAAAATGTTTCACCATAATCAATTCCTTCCTCCTCTGCATATCCTTTGCATACCAATCTAGCTTTATTCCTTGTTACCTCACCATTCTCATTTTGCTTGTTCCTGAATATCCACTTAGTACCGATAATATTCTTATCTTTAGGTCTGGGTACTAAGGTCCAGGTTTTGTTCTTCTCTATTTTTTCTATTTCCTCTTTCATTGCATTAACCCATTCATCATTTTCCAATGCAACTTTTACATTTTTTGGTTCATAATCACAAACTAGACATGTACCTTGTCTTGCTTTACTCCTTGTTTGCATGCCAGCTTGTCTGTCTCCAATGATTTGTGTCTCAGGATGGTGTCTTATGACAAAACTCACTAGTATCTGATTTATTCTTTCTTGTTCATCCTGTGCAGGTTCATTTTCTTGCTCAATAGGTCCTTCCTGCTTGTCGATTTCTCTTTCCTATTCCTCGGTATTGTTTTCCTGCTGACTGGTTGTCACAGTCTGCGGCTTCAATAGATACTCAGGTTGTTCAATGTAAGTGAATCTACCATAGTCTTTTGGTTCCTTTTTGCTTTCCTCTGCATTCTTATCATCAAACTCATCAACTCGAACATTAGTACTTTCAATCATTTTATTAGTTACTCTATTTAGACACTTGTATGTTTTACTTTTATTGGAACATCCTATAAATATCCCTTCATCACCTTTTGAGTCAAAATTTCCATTTCTTTCATCTTTCAGAATAAAACATTTGCTTCCAAAATTTTTGAAATAACTTACAGTGAGTTTGTGTCCAAACCATAACTCATAGGGTGTCTTATTAGTGTCCTTTAGTTGTACTCGGTTTAGCACATAAACTGCAGTGCTAACAAATTCCCTCCAGTATGTCTGAGAAACATTCTTTTCTATCATTAATGTCCTTGTGTAGTCAATAATTGACCTATTCCTCCTTTCAGCAATGCCATTCTATTGTGGTGTCCTCGATGCAGAAACTTGTCTTTTAATACCATGCTCATTAAAAAAATTAGTAAATTCATTAGAGATAAATTCACCTCCTCTTTCAAATCTTAAGCATTTCAATTCTTTACCAGTCTCTTTCTCTAATTTTGCTTTATACCACTTAAACATCTTGAATGCCTCAGATTTTTCTTTTAAGAACATGATAGTCATCAACCTAGTATAATCATCAACAAAAAGAATAAAATATATGTCTCCATAGTAACTTTGAGTTCTCATAGGACCACATAGGTTGGTATGCACTAACTCAAGTATCTTCTTTGTTGAATAATCTTTGCTTTTGAAACTAGATTTAGTCATTTTCCCTTTCTGACATTCATGACATATAACATGATCAGGCTTAGATAAGTTAGGCAGACCTCTAACTCTTTTCTTTTTATTGATCTTAATCATGTTATCAAAATTCACATAACACAACCTTTTATGCCACAACCATGCATCTTCATCTTTCATTATTAAACAAGAAGACTAATCATTATCAAGATAAAATAGATTACCTCTGGATTGTGTACCAGTTCCAACAAGTCTTCCTCCATCATCAAATATTTTCACCTTTTTGCTCTCAAAAGCAACTCGATGGCCTAAATTGTTCAGTTGTGCCACACTTAGCAAATTATAGTTCAATCCTTTTACCCAATAAGCATTTTCACATTTTAATCTATCATTTATCATCAGGGATCCTTTACCTTTTACCATATAGGGTGCATCATTTCCCATTCTTATAGATCCTCCATTGTATTCATCAAGATAATCAAATTTTTCTTCATCACCAGTCATGTGATGTGTACATCCACTATCTATAATCTATGTATCATTCTTAATAACCTTAGAGATAAGTGTTGTCTCTACATACCTTTCGTCTTCTTCGGAATCATCCTTCATTGCCACAAATACAACCTCCACATCATCATCAGTGTTGGTATCGGTGATATCTTCTTCCTCAACAATGAAGCATACCTTCGTGTCTTTATCATTATTGTCTTGGTTGTCTCTGTTGTAGTGTCGGTAGCCTTTGTTGTTTCTTCTGCCATAGCTTCCTTCAGATCGGTCTTTGGTTCTTTCATCATCTTTCTTGTGTGGACATCTAGCAGCAATGTGGCCAACTTTTTTACAGTTAAAGCTATAGGATTTGAGCAATACAAATCCACAAAACCTGAAGATCACCTGCATACAAAAACCTGTTACAAGGAAGTAGAGACAAGAAGAGGGCAAGGGTTTGACTCAAAAATATGAAGAACAAAATATCTTCAAATAATAAATGAATAAAATATACAATGGATCAACCTTATAAAGAAGATCGAAAGCTTTGAAAGGCAAACCCTAGTGCATGTAATAATTAGTTAAATTATTACAAGACTAATGCATGCAAGTTTATATTTAAAACAACTAGTGTATGGGTGTTTTAAATATAACACTACCATTGCAAGAGAGGTTTGAATATAAATAACTAAAGCAAAAAAGGTGACATCTTAAGAAGGGAGTAAAGTCAATTAATAAAATTAATACTTTACTCTAACACCCCCCCTTAAGATGAGCAACAATGCAGCTACAAATAATGCAAGAAGAAAGCAAAGGAAACTACAGTGCTAAAAGCATAAAAATGGGTCCCGACAACATGGCTTGATGAGGTATCCATGTACAAAAGAGAGTCTCTATAAAGTGGAGAAATAGAGAAAACCACATGGGAAAAGCTGTTCTCCAAAAAGAGACAAAAACTAATATGAAGGACTGAAGAAGCCTCCAAAATTAGAAATGTTCCAAAAAATAGGAACAAGAATGAACATGTAGAGCATCACTGAAGCAAGAAGATGCAAACTCTATCAAGAAGTAACTGCTGATCTGAAGATCCTCCACTAAAATAGAGCATGACCAAGTAGAGAAGACTATAATCTGTATGAGTGCCCTCAAATGACACTACTCAAATCAAGAGGCAAACAAAGGCAAACACATGAACTCGAAGATATAGATGGCATAAACACCAAAAGTCTAAAGAGCTAATCAATCAAAGATGGAAGAGTGCATCCAAAAAATAGGAAAGAAAAGATTGTCCATATGGTAAATGATCCATCTCACCAAAATGCATAGGTACCCAACCACTGCAACTACCTAGTACATAGGAACAAATACTGAATACATAGCTCACACTATCAAACCAAGGAAGTAGAAGAATGATCAGTATAAACCCCCCCATAATGCTAACAAGGGACAGGTGACAGGTACACTAAAAATAGTGCCAATAAGAACTGCATCATGAAGAACCAGTACGAACACAAATAAAGATACCCTATGGCTAATGTCATGGAAGGAACACTCACTTGACAAAGGTAGATGGAAAACAAGGGCAAACATCAAACCCCCATGACACTTTATAATGGAGTGCAAGTACAAAATAACACGGACATGTGCAAGATCTCATCATACAATAAAATGACATTTTATCTCAATGCGTGTGCATAAAAGAATGCTACAAAAGTGAAGTATACACTACTCAAAGAAGAGAAAAGGCTACTGAAACAAAAGAACAATCTAAGAAGAGCCATCCCTTAAAGGGAAGAGATCCCAGAACCTGTAACATCCAAGATATCCACCAGAGTGTAGAAATGCAAAAAACTGAATAAAATATACCTGGAACAAAATCTGGAAAAAAGACTCATAGAAAAAGAAAGCTCTTAGAATAAGTTTTCCAACGATATCTCGCTTTCCCAAAATGGAGTCCGGATGCGCAATATAGAGCTTTCGGAGTGCAAAACTGAACATCTGACTTTGACAGTAAAAAAAAATCAAAAAAGCAAAATCAGAAATTCAAACCTCTAGATCTAGATAGATCTTGGAACCAACTTTTCGATGATATCTCGTTTGCCCAATTTCGACACCATATGCTCAAGATATGAGCAAAATACCAATTGGTGCGCGAGAGGGCCCAAAAATTGTGCAAATGATGATGATGCATGATGACATCATCAAATGTCGGGCTTAAATTTGACGGCCAAATGGTCGTCACTACCCAAAATGAAAAAAAAAACAAATAATTTTTTTTTGCAAAATCACATGCACGCCTCGAGATCCGTGACATGCATTTTTTAGATTTTTGTCTCAATTTGTGTGCCATTTTTTAATCTTAATTTGCGTATCGAACAATAAAATTTTCACCTCATTTTGCATGTCAATCTATACAAATTTTGCATCAGGAAGTGTGCCGATCTGTACAATTTTTGCCTCATGAAGCGTGTCAAGCTTATGGTACCCAAAAAAGCCCCAAAATGCAGAGTTGTCCAAATTAGATGTGCCCTATATCGAAATAGGGGTTTTTGGGCGCTGCGAGCTCAACCATGAGGTCCGTTTGAGCTCAAAGTGCACCAAAATTTAGGGACCCCCTAATTTCAATAAAACATAACCAAAAAAGCCCTAATCTGAATCCTTTAAACATGAACAAACTGTAGCAGATTAGGCTCTGATACAATGTAAGATTTGAGCAATACAAATCCACAAAACCCGAAGATCACCTACATACAAAAACCTGTTACAAGGAAGTAGAGACAAGAAGAGGGCAAGGGTTTGACTCAAAAATATGAAGAACAAAATATCCTCAAATAATAAATGAATAAAATATACAATGGATCAACCTTATAAAGGAGATCGAAAGCCTTGAAAGGCAAACCCTAGTGCATGTAATAATTAGTTAAATTATTACAAGACTAATGCATGCAAGTTTATATTTAAAACAACTAGTGTATGAGTGTTTTAAATATAACACTACCAATGCAAGAGAAGTTTGAATATAAATAACTAAAGCAAAAAAGGTGACATCTTAAGAAGGGAGTAAAGTTAATTAATAAAATTAATACTTTACTCTAACAAAAGCATGCTAAAGGTAATTTGCCTCTATACCTTCCTTTACCTTTAGGTAACCTTCTGGCCATAAGAGCTTCAAGTTCATCAAGCTCATCATCAATATTGCTATCACTATCATCATTCTTATTTCTAGACTTACCAATCTTCAGAGAAGTCATAAAAGTAGATTCAACATTTAGTACAACACTATTATCATAATTGTTCAGTTCAAATATTGTAAGCTTTCCAATCAGATTATCAAGAGTGAGGGTGTTGTTAGGTGCTAACCTATTTTCATGAATTGCAGATATTCTGATGGCATAGATAGGCAATAAGGTTCTTAGAATTTTTCTTACCACAGTGTCTTCATCAATAACTCTATCTGATGCTCTAATAGCGTGAACTACCTCCTTTATTCTATTTGTGTATTGCATAATGTTTTCACCTTCTTTCATCTTCATGTCATAAAATCTTCCTCTTAAGCTTTCGGCTCTTGCTCTCTTGACATTCATATCACCACTATAAACTTGAGCAAGTTTATCCCACATTTGCTTAGCAGTAGTACAGTCCTTGATGTCTTCAAATTCAACATCTGAACAGGCAGCAATAATCTCCATCATAGTAACATTATGTTCATGTCTGTCCCTTAGTTGGTCAAGGGTCAAGGGACCATTGGGTGGTGCAAGGTATCCATTCTCCATCAGATCTAGGGTAGAATTCCCAATTCCAGATATATGCAGCTTCATTCAACTTTGCCATGTTGTGAAGTTATCCTTGTTTAGCTTTGGCACTTCCCTCTTAAACATTTTGAGACCTTTGTGCTGAAATCCTTAAAACTTTGTTCCAAGCAACCAATGCTCTGATACCAGTTGTTAGAATAACTGAGAGGGGGGTGAATCAGTTATCCACAATCCCAAATCAAAATGTATAATCCAAAATAATTTACTTAAACTTTTGCAGCTCGGTAACATAAAATACTATACTGTCTGTGCTTTTACCGATTACCAGTCAATAACAACTAATGATTACCGATCAAATCCAACATGTAATATGTAAAGTATGATAACAAATAATCACCACAATGAACACATAACACAAAATATTTAACATGGAAACCTTGTGAAGGGAAAAACCACCTGGGACCGGCAACCCAAAAATGTTCACTCTTCTGAAGTGAGGTCGGTGAAGACCCAACCTTGTTAAAGGTTACAAACACACTATGAGGTGTGACCTTGTTAGAGGATTTTAGACCAACAGTTATTGTCCAACTAGCATTCACTATGGGGTTGATAGGATAATAATGTTCATTCTATGAATGAAACATATAAGACTTTCAAGTCCACTCTGTTAAGAGATTTCTCTATTTACAATGGTTAAAATGTAACAATAGTTGATTTGATTACAATACAACTTCAATTGTAGATGTTCAGATCTATATTAAGCCCATTCAAATCCTCTGATCAATATATCAATTCTGTATCAACAGTAATCAATGACTTATTGTCACTCGGTAATAGCTTTCTGACACTCGGTAAACTCTGCAGTTAGGTTCTCCTTAACCAGTTTGATCAGGCATACATGAAGCTTGTTCATGCGATAGTTCTGTAGTCTCCTTCTTTTGGCATGAGTTTCATAATGAAACCTTAGTCTCTTAAATAGACAAGTAAACCATTTTCTTCTACTCCATAAGATTTTGCCTCTTATTCTCCTTCGTCCATTTTGTCGCTTAAACCTTGCTTGGCTGATGTGCCAGTAACACATTTTGATTTCATCTTTAGATCTTCCTTGAATTATGCTAGTCGTTGATCTTCATAACAAACATTATCTCCATCTTTGATTTCAATGTACTTTCCAACTCATCAATCCTTATCGGCTAAACTAATCATTTAGTTCCCTTTCTCCTACTCGGTTAACAAAGAAATGTGTCGATGAACACAAGCTCAGTTTATACTGTGCTCGGTATACACTACACTTCTCAGTGTATACTGTGATGTTTCATCAACTGACCACATTGCATTGTGTCTTTTAGTTCTTTTCCTCATCATAGATGAATGAAACATAATCAAGTCAATAACATAAGGTCATAGACTAATCAACAAGTTACTCAATGTATTCCTTATCCTCATCTATCATATACATCTTCCTCATGTAGATATTTCTATTTTTCATCTCTTTTACTCCTTTTCTATAGATGTTTAGGTATTGTAACTTACAAGATAAGTGTTGTCAAACTAGTTGACATCAATGACAACATATTACCGATTTAATCATATGTCATATCTAATCAGAAACTCGGTGATCTCTAATCATAGATCTTCAATTAGGTTATAAATCAGTTGTAGTTCATCACCCATATGGAATAATATTAGCATAGGTTAGCTGACTCAATATTATTTTTGCCTTTGTTGGATCAGATTAGATCACAACATCCTTTTTCTCAATTAGGGCTTGCATAACCCCTTCAAAATGTTCCATCAGGGCCTCAATTTTCCTGCCCCAAGGCTGGCTCATAGGTGTTTTATAAACCTTGAGTTCCTTAAGTCCTAAAGGACATTGGCATAGGATGTTTAAGGTTTTAAGTCTTAAAATAATAGGTTAGACCAAGGAAAAGGCTAACCCAGTCCTTAGGATAGAATAGAGTCATAGTTTAAGACATTTTAGCAAGATTTGAAAAGTGCAACAAAAAGTTGCTAAGCAACTTTTACAACTTTTTCAAAAAGTTGTCAAAGTTTCTATTTTGTGGCTAATTTGAAGATCTAACTAACTCCAACCGATTCAAGGGTATTTTCTCAGTGGAGGAAGTTTATATATATGTCTAAGAACCTTCCCAATAGAATAGGTTCCATTGGACAGCTCTGTTTTGAAAAATCAATAAAGTTCTCTGGTTTTCTCTTATAAAATCCCTGTTATTTGCAATGTGTACGATCTATACGGATTGGTGAAGGGTGATAAATGAATTTTGTTGGAATTCTATCCTGTTAACTTGCAAATGCAACAAGTCTAAGTTCATTTGGTGATTTCTAGCCCAAGTTATGATAGGATCTCTAAAACCAGTCCAGAAACCCTTGCTCCAACAGGGTTTTGTGCAAATGGAGGTCTAGCTCGCGACTCTACCGACCAAATTGCATGAAACCCAATAAAAATTAAAGATATTAGAATGCTTTCAAAGATTACAAAAGGAGGAAACTAGAGGATAAAGTTTTCTATTTTTACAAACGAGCCCTTAACCAAATATCTCAATGTATTTGGTCCTGAATTGTAGGAGTTTGAGTGTACAGCAAATTTCATGAAGCAAGTGATCAAGTGAATGGTGGATTTGGAGTAATTTGGCATCCCTCTAAGTGTTCACAAGGTTGGTTTAGATCTGTGTACCCATTTCTTAGGACTTCCTTTGAAAACCAAGCCTAATTAGGCCTAATTAGGACTGTGTACTTAGGAAGAAGTTTGAAGTGCTGGAGTAGATCCGTAACCTATCTTTTGGTGGATAGTTAGACATATCTAAATGATTCAAATCCTTAACATTTTCTTATTCTATCCTTTGTAAAGTTTTGGAGTTCCAAAGTAGTTTGGTAGGATCCTTAAAGGGCTCTATTTGGAGGAATTTGTCATTAGAACCTAAAATTGATCTTTTGTGAGTCAGATCTCAAGGATTCCTAAGAGGTATCTGTAAGTTGATCAATAGAAGGGAAACTATTGTTTGCACTCTTCCTAGGTTTGTCTATGGGAAACTATGGCACACTAGTATACACAATTATTATATTCGCAGGTCAAAAGGAAGATTAGAATAATTAAAGTAAAAGTGATTAGAATAACTTGGGCAAGAATGCCGAGAATCCTTCCTAATAAGCTTTGTATTCATTCTTATAAATTTACTTCTTCCCCAACTGTACTCACATTCATTGCAACTTGATTAGTTTAACTTGGTTCAAATTGGTCAATAACTGAGCGTTAATCTTCAGTTTCTTAGTTGTTAAGAGCCATCAAATTTTGAGAAGTTCATTCTAGTGTTTGAGAGTTCTTTAAGTTATAACTGTGTAGTGCACAATAATATTTGAGAGAGCTTCAATTTCTTAGTTACTTAAAAATTCAATTATGGCATCTATTGTGATTTATGTTGTTCTTGAAAAGCTTGGCGGGATGTTGTTAGAAGAGAGAAACAAGGAGGTTTCACTTGTTTGTAACTTCACAAGTGATTTCAAATGGCTGAGCAAGAAGCTCACAAATTTAAGAGACTATCTCAGAGATGCAGATACCTAGAGTGCACACAGTGCATCTGTCAAAAGTTGGCTACTGGATGCTGAATACCCCTTATCCTAGTTTGCATCCATACAAACTAGCATAATACAAAACCCTATCCAAGAATAATACAAAATAGAGAACGTAGAAACCCTTGACCATAAAATTATATAATGGAACCCTCATCGAGCCACAAAAAGAACAGGTAAAAGAAATAAAAATGTGATATATTTTCTTGTGTTCTCCTTCAGAAGAACAGAGCCCAGGGAAAATCTTGACACATACCTAGCAACGAGCCCAGATTTCTAATTTGTGTTTGTAGACAAACCTTGGGATGAAGCCGATGACGCTCAACCAGCCCAGATACCTAGCAATGAGCCCATATTTGTATTCACATTTTGCGCTTTGCAATTCCCTTCAAATCTTAGAGATCTTCAAATTTGCGTTTCGCACGTTGCAATTTTCTTGAAACAAATTTGTCGTGGTAATAATGAATGAGAAATGAAACCTTTTCTTTTTTAAAGTTATGCCCATGTTAGTCACAATTTTGACTAACACCGTGTTAGTCAAGATTTCGACAAACACGGGCATAAATTTAAAAAAAAAACAAAGTTCTCCTTCTATAATCCGACCACGTAAAACCTTCTTATTTTTTGGTCAAAAATTTTGGTAGAAAAACTAGGCCAAATGTACTAGTGGGCTTAAGTGAGTACATTGCAAAAGGAGGTGAAGCCCCAATCGAAGAAGAATCTCTAGGACAGGCTCTTGTGCACAAAGAAGTTGCGAAGACTGTCTTATTGAATCAATAAGTAGTGTGGATACCTCAATTTCTAACATGATCTATTTCAGCTAAATGGGAAACACCTGTCAAGTCTTCCACCGCACAACCAAAGGTTCTATAGATTACAAAGTGCGGTGTATGCTATAATTGAAGGAGTTATCTTCAAGAAAAATTTTGGTGGTGTTATTTGATGTGTAATCAAGGATCAAGTAGATAAAATATTAAATTTGTTCCATAGCAGTCCAGTAGCAGAATTAACCTTGAAATTGAAATAAATTGGAATGGAATTGAAAATTTGTTGTTAGGTAGTAGAGGCTAGATTTGAAAAACACACATTTATACCTTCATAGGTCTTCTTTGTGTGAAATGCTCACGAAGATGTTGATGTTGAATTTGTAAAGTTGACTTTAGATATTATAGATCATGGATGCTATCATGAATGCATAGAACTTATTCTCTCTTCAATGTCTTGGATGCTTGATTACTTCCTCTTAAAGACTAGAGGTCCATAATGCCGAGAGGAAAGCAACATTTTTATGGGAATTGAGATGGATCAAGCATATTGGGCATAAGAGGCTAGAAACACTAAAATAAGACCTAGGTGAGCAAGAAATTGTATAGGGATGTAATTTTATAATGTAACATTTAGCCCCCACTTTAGCGAGAGTACAAACCTACATTCATACTCTCAATAAAGTAGATCATAGAATTGGAAAATTTTTATCAAGGTATTAAAGAGACAATTAGCACCAAGCCCCCAAGTAACTTAGGACTTTAACAATCTAATAACAAGACAAAATGAGCAACACATGAAAGGAAAGAAAGATCAAAGACATGATTGTGTTGGCCTAGTAAGGTTAAGCTTTCTATGAGTCATGTAGATAGATCATTGCAAATAAGAATTGAAATAGTCTAGCAAGTTGTGTTATGCTAGTCAACTCACCTAAGGATAACCAAACAAAGCATTGTATGTAAGGAAATCCGCTAGAAACAAATGCAAAGGATAACCAAGCAAAACATTGTATTCAAGGAAATCCATTAAGAGAAGATTACAAAGAAAAAGACACAGTTTGCTAAGGTTGGGATCCCACGGAAGGGGATTCTTAAAAAAATAGAGCTGGAGCTACTTTCTACTTCTTAGGAATATTTTAAAGCTAGTGGTCCCATAAATTTTGTAGTCTAGTTCAACTTAAAATTTAAGCTCTAAAATTTAAGGAAGCTAGTGGTCTAATGAAAACACTATCTTTGTCTCTCATATTTTGTGCATGATAAAAATAAGTAAAAGAAATAATTTTTCCTTCAAATTTATTTGAAATTAAAATCAAAATTTAAATGTTTTACATGTTGAAAATAACATTCCTAAGCTACTGGGGCAATTTCTAGCCCCACCTAATTTTCACCTACTTACTAAAAAGTAGGAGCTTCTATTTTTTAGGAAAAGATTCCAAATAATTCCATAGCACATGTATTTTTTCTTCACGAGACCTTTTCCTTAAAAATAAAATCTTAGCTCTGCCATGGGACCCACCTTAAGTAACCTAAAAAAACTAATTGCAAAAATTGATTGTGGTGTGGGCATAAAGTGTAATAAAGAGTGGAGTGTATGTCCCCACATTTATGTGATTGCATATGGCTTACTTAGATCAATAGTGTTAAGGCAACAAACATGCATCCAAAAGACAAGTACATTTCTACTATGATATGCTCCCAGGCAAGGACAAAATCAAGGGCCGTACAACACATGCCAAAAATAAAGCATATGAGGGACCCACTAACTAGGGTTAGTATGTGCATTTGATAGTTCATGTATATCAATTATAATTGCATTGAATTGACCTCATCCCATAAAGGTAACTGAACTACAAGTACAATGGTGGAAGAGAAAATAAGATGAACAAGAAAAAGGTGTTTTGGGTCAAAATGATGAAGACCAAAAGAAAGATGGATCTCAATGCTTTACATCATTCCTAAGTAGACAACTCAAAGACATATTTATGACAAAAACACAAGTATGACATAATTTAGAGATAAGATATAGAAGAATTGAGATACAAATAGAAGAATGTTACGAAAGGTTTGGTCCTTTTATTAACTTGCACCAATGTAACAACAATGGTCATCCAAATAGAGCTCAACATAACACAAAATCAAGATGAAGTAACACATGGGGGAAGCACATTACACAAACAAACACACAAAAGAGTCTGTTGCACAAGTCAAGCTAGTCAAGCAAATCATCCGCTTCACAATCTTGTTAAATATCATGTAGGGATGATGGAAAAGGCACAAGAAGAGAAACAACAAGCATAGTAGATGGAGCTACTACGAGTTCCAAACAAGGACCATGCTCTGATGATGAGTCACTTTGTTTATCAACTAGGAGCTAGGATTAATACTTTGGAAAATCTTGAAGAGAGTTCATGATTGATTTCAATAACCTCATACATATCATTAGAATCATTAGAATAATTAGAATCAACATTATTAATATCAAAATTGTTAACATCATTATAATACATATAATTATCTAGATTAATCAAAATAGGATCTTTGATGCAAAAAGAATAATTATCATGTTTAAACAACTTTACCTTTCTAAGATTTTCTTCCTCCCTTAGACTAGGCAAATGTTGGTCAAATGGGTCAAAGCATCATTGGGTATCTTAGGGGAGGAAATGTTTTGGGAAGCCACTTCATGGGCCTTAGCACGATGTCTTTGACACTACGGTTTCTCTTGTTTTGATTTTAAATTTGGGAAGGTTTGGGATCTGTTGGTGCTCAAAAATGCTGGACCATTTTGAGGCCAACTGACAGTCACAATAAATGCCTCTGCAATTCTGGTTTGATCGAACCAAGGTTGGTAGGCCTAAATCGAATATGTTGTCTAACTACACAAACATGTGTATAAACAACATAAATTCCTTCCAAAGGGGTTAATGATCCTTGGAGGAAAAAAAAACCTAATATCCTAATTGTTAGATAGGTTGAAATCTAAACTAAGGCTAGAAAGTAATGCTAAACCTAATTTAATGCTTTGTAAATAGGATAATAGATAAGATATGTAAATCATAGAAAGAAATAAATGACAATTTCAAATGAAAGAATAGACTAGTGCCTGATACCAAAGTGGGAATAGGGCCAGATACATTCAATGCTATGTATAACTGGAGACGGTTTTAAGATAACTCACTTTTGTAAAACAAGACCATCAACCTACAAGTTTCTATTGAAACAAAATTTACAACTTATACAATAGGTCCTATGGTTTTTAACTCAACTGAAGAGCCCAAAAGGAAACAATAACAGGTTCTCAGACCATGCTACCATTATTCAAATTGTACAAATTAATCATAAATGAATGCATGAAATAGAAAACATAGTAGGATACCCTAGCTAGAGAGTAATTTGAGAAACCAATTGAACGTAAAAAACTATATTAATAGTAGGGTACAAACACTTATTGTTAGAATAAATGAGAGGGGGGTGAATCAGTTATCCAATGTCCCAAAACAAAATGTATAATTCAAAACAATTTCTTCGATTTCTGCTCGTCGGTAAGCAATAATAACTCTCACTATATGTGCTTTTACCGATTACTAGTCTAACACTTATAATAGTTTACCGATCAAATCTAACATGTAACATGCAAAGTATGATAACAAACAAATATCACAATCAACACATAACACAAGAGATTTAACGTGGAAACCTTGTAAAGGGAAAAACCACCTGGGACCGGCAACCCAAAATTGTTTACTCTTCTAAAGTGAGGTCGGTTAAGACCCAACCCTATTAAAGGTTACAAACACACTGTCAAGTGTGACCTTGTTAGAGGATTTTAGACTAGAAGTTATCATCCAACCAACATTCACTATGGGGTTGATAGGATAACAATGTTCATTCTATGAATGATACATCATAAGACTTTCAGAGTCCACTCAGTTAAGAGATTTAGACTATATACAATGGTTAAATATGTAACAGTAAAATGACCTGCCTTAATACAACTTCAATTTTAGATTATAGATCAATATTCAGTCCATACAAATCATTCTGATCAATAATTCACTTCAGATTCAATACTGTATCAACTTACTGTCCATCGGTAACTACTCTCTGTAGCTCGGTAATTGCTCTTTGTAGCTTGGTAATTGCTCTGCAGCTCGGTTCTTACTAACCAGTATGATCAGAATGCATGAAAGCCTTATTCACGTGATAATCCTACATCTTTTTCTTCTTCTGGCATTTTCATAAAGAAATTCTGTTCTCTTATATAGACGTGTAAATCATTTTCTTCTCCACCATCAGATTTTGCCGCTTAATCACATTCATAGATTTTGCCGCTTAAAACTTTCTCGGTACTTGTGTCAATAACACGTTTCAATCTGCTCCATTAGATCTTCTTTGAATTTTGTCAGTCATCGATCTATGTAACAAACATTATCTGTTACCTTGATGTTATACTCTTGCCAGCTCATCAATCCTATCGGCTAAACTAATCATTTAATTCATTATGTTCTCCTCGGTAAACAAAGAATGCATCGGTGAAAACTGCTCGGTTTATACTACGGTCAGTATACACTACACTCCGTCAGTGTATACTAGAAATGCTTCATTTACTGACAACACTACTTTGTGTCTTTCAGCTCTATACTTCATCATAGATGAATGCAACATAATGAAGTCAATATCATCAAGTCATAGACTCATCAACAAGTTACTCAATGTGTTCCTTATCCTCATCTGTCATGTACATCTTTCCTCGTGTAGATTTCTCTGTTCTTCATTTCTTTTCCACTTTTCTTTAGATGTCTCAGTGTAGTAACTTACAAGATAAGTGTTGTCAAACTAGTTGACATCAATGACAACATAATACCGATTTAATCATATTACATATCTAATCAACAACTCCTCAGTGATCTTTAATCACAGATTCTTCAATCAGATTCCAAATTAGTTGTAGTCCAACACTTATCTGATATTCGTACATAAGATTTGGGCATTAAATTCCAATTTGTGAGTTGGTAGATTTTTTGCTGTGATTGATTGTGTCTTTTAGTTTACAATATGAACTAGTATAAATATATTTTCAATGGTTCCCTGTGAAAGGACATGCCCTTTCACAGGACCTAATTATACAACTAACCCTAAAAAGTACAACTAAACCATAATAATGGTTTTTCGAGAAATATCTCCCCTATAATTACATTAATTTTGGTGTCCCGTGCATAATAGTTCATCTTTTAATTTCCTACACAAAACACTTAATATTAGCTTATCTTAAACCTAAAAATAAAAATCATTACATATGTAATATATTAATCTTATATATAAACTATTTATTATTCATTAATTAATTGAAAAATAAATAGGTTTCATACTTTATCATAGAGTGAAAAATGAAACTTTAAAAAATTAATAATATATCATCCACATTAATTATCAAAATATAAGCAAGTATATTAATTATTAGAAGATTTCAATAATGAGATAATTGATAAAATGACATTAGGTTGTAGCATTTTATTTTTATTTTCAAAATAAAATAAATTCATTCACAAACATAACAAAATAATGCTACATAAACATATTTTAGAAACATTAGGGTAAAAAGGTTTTACGTTTCAACCCTAATGAAAGGAAAAATTGCTTTTGCTTAAAATAAAAAACAATCATAATGCAAATTAACATTACAATTACATGAAGTGCATTAATAAATTAATTCATGAAATGAGAAATCAAGTAAAGTGGGGTAAAACTATTTACACCCACTTTGCCCTAAAATTTAAGATGAAGGCATAAAGTAAAAAACTTCTTTTAGGGATTTTGAATTTAAAGAATAAAATCAATCAATTACTATCTAACCCTAAACAATAATAATCAACCTACATGCCTTTTACCCTAAAATATAACAAGGCAAATATATCATATTAAAAGTAGGGATATGAAAACTAAAGAATGATACTAATTAAAAATATATCAAAACCCTAAAAGTTAATAATCTTTTACCAACATTATTTGCCTTATCACATATTTTTACTTTAGGGTTTTAGGAATAAAATATAATTTAAGATTTAAAAAAACAACTATGGTAGCAACCATAATAATCTCTCAAAATACAAACCTCTACTACACAAAATATTCATTTAAAAATTTGTTTCAAAGGAAATAAGATTTTCTTTAATTTATACATTTATTTACAACTACACTCCCAAGGAATAATATAGAGCAATTGGTAGGGGTAGGGTCAGGTAGTTAGGTAGGAAAAGGAATGGGTCGAGAGGTCGAGTGTTCAACTCCCTCTCCCCACTCTTTTTCCTAAAATCAGAAAAATACATAAATTATTATTTAATTTGAAAGTTAATTAAGGAAGAAATTACTCCCTGAGTAAGAAGTTGTACTTTACTTCTCACCTGCAAATAAAAACAAAGATAAATAAGTATCTTCTCCTAACCCTCTTGAAGAAAACAAATAGACTAACTAGTTAGGGGGTAGGAGGGTAGATATGCAGGAAAAAGGTCAGCTTGAGAGGTCGAGTGTTCAACTCCCTTTTGCCGCCCTTTTTGCTCAACCTATTTTATCTTTTATTTTTAGAATCATTATTTTTCAAAACAAATATGCATTAAAATAAAGCAATTTACAACCTAATGCATGAGAATAAAAATAACAAACGCACACGCCTTTTATCCATTTTAGTTTTTTATCAAAGGAAAATTATAAAATATGAAAAATATATATTATACTTCCCTGACGTTCTATTCCTTTAGGACCTGAAATTTTCAATGTCAACAGTGGCTCTTATTGGGGACGTGCATTCATGCCTGGATGTAGTGAGATCCTAGTTATCTTTGGAAAAGCAGACCATAGTGAGAAAAGAAACATGATGCTTAAATGAAATAAAAACAGTAATATAAAAGTTAGAGAATACTTCCTATTTTAAGAGAAAAATGGCTTCAAATATTGACCGTGAGTAGGGAACTCCTGAATGACTTCATTAGTGTCCTGTAGATAATGCCTCGAACTTACCATGTTTTCCTTTGTCTTGGTCTTTTGCATTCCATTTCAATACCCAATCACCTTCTTTGAAAGTTCTATCTGATGCTCTTTTATCATGTAGGGTCTTAATTTATCGTTGTTGATGAAGATTCCTTTCTTGTGCTATTCTTTTCATTTCATCTAGCTCTGATAACTGGGTCAACCGGTCTTCCATAAAGTTTACATCCTCAAGTTCTTCTTCCTGAATGAATTTGCAAACTGGCATAAGATTATTCAATGGTAATCTCGCTTGTTTCTCATAAACCAACTCATAAGGAGCAAAAACTCATAAGGAGCAAAACCTGTCAATCTTTTCACTATTACTCTATCTGCCCATAAAGCTAGATTAAGCTTGGAGTCCCAGGCCTTTTTATTGTTACTCATCATTCTTCTAATAATCTTCAGTATATTCTTATTGCTTGATTCTGCTTGAACATTCCCTTGTAGATGATATGGAGATGAGTATGATAGGTTGATGCCATATTTCTCACAAAATTCTAAAAATTCCTTAGACCTGAAACACATGCCATTATCACAAATAATCTTATAAGGTACTCCAAATCTGGTAAGTATATTATCCGTTAAAAACTTGATGACCACCTTGCTTGTAGCCTACCTTGTGGGTATAGCTTCAACCCACTTTGTAAAGTATTCTGTCACAACCAATATCCATCTGTGACCTCCACTCGAAGCATCTGCAATTTCCCCAATAAAGTCTATTCCCCACATTTTGAAAGGCTCCTCATTTTATAACGGAATAAGGGGTAAAGCACCATTGTATTTTAGTTTCCCGGAGAACTTCTGATAGGACTCACACTTTCTAACATAATCATAACAATCCTTAAAAACATGAGGCCAGTAATACTCGGCTTTCAATATCTTGTGAGCTGTTGTCTTAGCTAAAAACTGACCACCGCATATCCCATCATGTAAATCCTTAATCACTGACTTGGCCTAATAGGTGTCTAGACATAATAGGAGGACACCATCATTATTTTTCCAATATAGGTCTCCTTGAATCAGCACATATCTGGGTGCTTGTAACTTTATGGTTCTTCTCTGATTATCATTTAGACCTTCATGACACTTCATATGTTTTAAGAAATATACTATGTCTGTGTACCATGGACACTGTTCGATGCTCATTTCTACACTTTCCAAATCTACTTGGTTTACTTGTGCTGCATCCAAATTTGTTTCTGCCATAAGTTTAGCCAATCCTTGTCCTCTGATTAACTTAGTGATCTGAATCTCAATATCAAATTCCCGAATCTGATTTATCCATCGACATCTTTTACCTGTGACTTCTGATTGCCTCAAGACATCCTTAGTTGCTGCATTAGGTACATATGCCACAATCTTAGCTCCAACTAGATAAGGTCTGAATGATTTGACTAATTTAAGTAGTGCATAAGCCTATTTTTCATGTATGTCATAACTTAGCTCAGAGAATTGTAGAGTTTTACTGAAGAATGCTATTGGTTTCTCATATCCTTCATCATTTTTCTGTAATAATACTACTGCTATGGTGTGGAAAGAAGCAAAAGAGAACAACTGAAATGGTTTGAAAAAATCAGGAGACTTTAAAACTGGCACTTCCTTGATTACTTTCTTAATATTGGCAAATGCTTCTAAAGCCTCATCTGTCCAATTTATAACTACATCTTTCTTTAACATCTTTGCAATAGGTTTTATGATTTCTAAAAAATTCGGGACAAACCGTCTTACAAAGTTGATTTGTCCAAGGAAAGATTGTATTCCCTTAACATTTTTAAGGATATGAACCCTATTAATTGCTTCAATTATTTCAGGATCTATTCTGACTCCTTCCTTGGAAATAATATGACCAAGGAGTTTACCCTCGATTACCCCGAAATGATATTTCTTCGGGTTTAAGGATACTCCATATTCAAGGGCTCTTTTGAAGATTTTCTCTAGATGCTTGCAATGATCTTTTGCTTTCTTGGAATAAGCTGTGATGTCATCCTGATATATTACCATGATAATATCAATGAAATCCCCAAAAGCCACATCCATGGCCCTCTGAAAAGTAGCTCTTGTGTTCGTAAGTCCAAATGGAATTCTTGCATAAACATATGTACCCCATGGCGTAGTGAAAGCTATTTTGTATTGTTCTTCTTCTTTAACTTTAACCTGATTGTACCCGTAGAACCCATCCATCATGGATAATAATTCATTTCCTGTAACCTTCTGTAATAATGCCTCCATGTTTGGAATGAATAATTTTCCTTTAACGAAGATATGTTTAGATTTTTGAAGTCCACACAAAGCCTAATATCTCCGTTCTTCTTCCTAACAGGTACCAAATTTGAAACCCAAGTACAGTGTCTAATTGGCTTTATGATACCAGCATCCCTCATCTTAATGAGTTCCTCCTTCATCTTAGGAGCCAAAGTCAGATTGATTGGTCTTCACCTTTGTCTAAAAGGCTTCACATTAGGTCTTAAGGGTATTTCATGTTGGAACAAGTCCTCTCTATAAGCCTTAAGATCATCATAGGACCAAGCAAACACATGTCTATACTTTCTTAACAAACTAACAATATCAGATCTAATTTTAGGGGTTAACTTTTTACCAATGAAAATCTCTTTAGGAGTATGTTCATTTCCTAAATTTATCTTTTCCACTTCCTCTATATTAGTATTTTCCATTTTAACCTTATTCTTAGAATCTTTACTATCAAATATTTTTTCAAGTGCAACAAGCCCTTTAGGAATTTTATTAGTTTTAAGTTGAATTACATCTTTTCCAAATGAAGTATCCTTTTCATCTATTGTTCAACATAAGCATTTAAATCAATAAGTTGATCTTCGTACCTTTCCTCACACATAAGGAACTTTATAATGTCTCTATCATTATCAAAGATTTTCCAGTTATGAACCTTATCAGGTATTACTGGCCTTGGTTTGATCTCTACCTATGCAATATCTTCACATGGAATATCGTTATGCTTAACTGTTAGGTTAGCCATGAAATCAACAAGAATATTCTTAGATCTATCTATCCACGCTATCAAAAAAGCATCAAAAACTTCTATGGAATCCCATACTTCATTCTTGTACCTTTTTAGGGTATGATTCTTAGTAATAAACTTATCCCTAATCTGAGATACAACTAATTCAGAATCACCACAAACAAAAAGAATTTTGATACCATGCTTACCAGCTATTTTTAGACCTAGTAGGAGCGCTTCGTATTCTGTAGTGTTGTTAATACATTCAAATGCTAACAAAAAGGAATATTTAAAAGATTTCCCATTTGGGGATATGAACACTACACCTACTCCATTACCATTTTTACTACATGATCCATCAAAAAACATTTTCCAAATGAGATCATTATTTTCCTTAGAACATATTTCAATAGGACTAATATTTTCAATGAGAATTTTATGAATCCTTACCTGGAAATTCTCCATATCGGTGTGGCAGAAGTGCGTAACCTGGCTTGGGTCAACATCTTCAATAATGTAAGTAGATCTTGGTTCTCTGTCGATCCTTACAACCCTGTCATTTACTGGGATAGAAGCATAAGATAGATCTAATTGAATATTTACACCTACTAAATTAGACCACTATCTAGATAATAACATTCCATAACTAGGTGGTATTTCAACAACAGTAATATCTATTTTATAAGATTTTTCAGGACATGAAGGAAACTTAAACTCAACATTTTTCTTTATTCCAATAACTGGGACCGACCTATTGTCCATAGCATAACATTTTCCATAAGTAGTATCCACATTCATTCCTAATTCTTTCATTACCCCATGAGGCATAATATTAACCGTTGCCCCAGAGTCTAACATACAATTTTTAACCAATTTATTGTTTATTAATAAAGTTAGAAAGAAAGGATCTACTTTAGTAGCATCTTCATTAATAGAAGTTCCTAAGTAAATAACTGGTAATTCTTCATTATCCTTTTGTTCCATTGCATCTTTTTTAACAGCATCATTTATTATCATGATCATTTCATTCCTGCTATCAATTAATTTAACTATTTCCATTAGAGGGATAGAAATTTTTACCTAAGATAATGCTTGAGACATGAATGAAGTACAGTTTGAAATTTCCTTACCATTGCTCTACTTGTCCACGGGTTTTCTAATCTTTGATGTTTGGTCAACTTTCCTTTTAGGGACGTCTGTCTTTTTCCTCTTTATCTTAGCATTCTTATTTGAAATTTTGTACATCCCTGCTGCTTGTTCATTTCCTGAGTTCACATTTATATTCCTTAAGCTATAGTTGCTAAGAACCTGTTCCATTGTTGCCATAGTGTAAGCCTCTCTTTCCTCTTTTGTTGTCCTTTTGATATCTGGACTCTCATCGTAATATGAAAAGACTTGTTGTTCTTGTTGGTATCCCAACTTCCTATAGCTCTCATCTTGAATAAGAATTGATATATTTTTTAATTTTTAAAGATGATTTTTCAGTTGCTGAAAAATGCTGAAAATTAGAGGTCTAGTTCCCACCAAAAAATTATATGTAAATAAACTTTTTTTCCCCTAATTTCAAAATATGTCATAAATGACATATATAGCTAGTGCATGAAGAAATAAAATTTGGTTTGTGACCAATATTTTCTCTTTTATAATATTTCAATTTCCAACTCACTGAAATCGACAGTTTTCATCTCGCAACATATTTTTCATAACAAATCTATCTCAATCAAAAACAAAAATATATATTCTTGAAGAGGACTCTCTCCTCTAGTGCACCATATGCTTTTCAAATTTATTTAATATGATTTACTATTTTTTTCTTTCTTCAAATCAACATCTCCTTGACTGTTAAAATACCTACTTGCAATATTTTTTAATTACAATAAACTGTCTAATTAAAACACTATAAAATCTATATGAGGATATTATTGACTCTGATCTCTACAAAAGGGTATTTTAAATTTTTTTTTAAAATATCATTAAAAACATTAGGAGTTATTGAAACACCACTTTTCTAAAATAATTTTATTTTTATGGTAATAAGACCCAAAGTGGTATAAAACATGCATTTAATAGACATTTCTAATTGGAAAAGTTAAATCACTTATCTAACTTAGCTAGAATGAATCTAGCTAGACCATATGTTTGACCAAAATTAATTTTTAATTACAAATACTAAAATTCAGCTGTGCTGATAAGTTAGCCTAAAAGGTGACACCTGATTGTGCTTTTACCCTAGTAAACTTGGGGATAGTAGTCTTTAATTTATTTGGTATAGAGTCAAGGCAACACATTACATTTGAAAAATCCAATGGTCTATATCTCTCATTTACTTCTTGAAATCTGGCATCAAATAAATTTCTATTATTGTTATTTTGAAAATATTGATTATGGGGCATAGGGTTACCTCTCTGGTATTGATTTGCCAGATTACCATATTGCCAACCGTGAGGCTGCTAAGCCACATTCATATGATTTGGCATCCCTCCTCCATGCTGTCGATGTTGCTGTTGTACAGGATTTCCAGGTTGCCGATTTTTTCCCATAACATTTGGTTGTGCATAAATTTGGCCTCCTCTTGGATACATTGAACTCTGCATTGGCTGTGCATGATTTTGTTGTGTAGGATTTCTTGTAGGCTGTGAATTAATATAATGATTCTCACCTCTTCCCAGTGTGTAATCTCTATTTTGCTGCAAGTGTTCCTCACTTAAATCCTCTGTATTTGTGTTAAAAATTTGTGCACCACCCTGGCTCTGTGCATGGTTTTTCGGACATATATATCCTCCAGTATTCCCAACATAATTATCATTTTTATCTTCTCTAATATATTGATTATGCACTTTATTTTTCTCTGCATCAATGTTTTCGTTATAAAAATAATTTTGACGTGAATAGACACCTTTATTTACGTTTTTAAAATCAAAGTGTATATTTCTTTTATCAAAATCATTTACACTATGTCTGTGTTGGAGAATATTATTACACATACCTGTATCTTCACCATACTCCTCATTACACTGTGCATAATTTTTATTTGCGTGAAACCTTTCTTCGTAATTATTATTTTCATTCTGCCCATTATGTACGGGCAGCGGCTATGCAGCCATAAATTTAGACAATCATACCAAGGGGAGGCTTTTCGGGAAAAAAACTAAGTGTAAAGTGTCCCCTTGGTATGATTGTCTAAGTTTATGGCTGCATAGTTATACCTGTGTGGGAAGTGGATGACTTATCCTTAAAGGTTGGGATGCTCATGTTTCAGGGAGTCGTGACTTATTAGTCACGTATGGACTTTGGTTAATGCATTTGACCTAATATAATATTGAGTATATTAATATATATTATAATATTTAATATAACTAGTAATTGCAACTTGGTTTGCAATTTTTACGCCGAATAGATGTTATGTTATTTAATTTTTTAGTTTTATCATTTTTTTGTACAAACAATTGTTCATGATTAATTATTAAATAGAAGTAAATTATTCATTATTAATGGAGGAAGCTGAACGAAATCACCAAAGAGAATCATTGAACGACCTCCAAATTTATATATAATTTAGTTTCATAATTTTATAATTTAACTATAGTATATTTTGTAA
This sequence comes from Chamaecyparis obtusa, assembly GCA_027943335.1. Lineage (NCBI taxonomy): Eukaryota > Viridiplantae > Streptophyta > Pinopsida > Cupressales > Cupressaceae > Chamaecyparis > Chamaecyparis obtusa. The sequence goes on along the minus strand of BSBK01005583.1, from coordinate 812,525 downwards.
TAATAAATTGTTAGTATAAATTTATAACAATATAAAAATTAGCCAAAAAATGTATGTATTGAATATAATTAGTATGTATTAAAAAAAATAAAAAATAATATATATATATATATATATATATATATATATATATATATATATATATATATATATATATAAAACTTTATTAATTTGTAAATTTAACTATAGTATATTTAAATTTTAGATATGTGGAGATGAGTTTAGTCGACAATTGTCGAAATAGTTTGGCAGTTAGTGAATACATTTGGAGAACTGGAGATTACCTTGGTCTACCAATCTGTCAGTTAAATCAGTAAAATCCTAAAGATCTTGAGAATGGGATAATGTCTTAGTTGCGCATTCTCCCTATTTTTTTTTGGTTAGTAGTTTCATTTGGAGATAATGAGAGAAGGGTACAGTTGTCCATTAAATGTTTTTTTTGGTATATCGATGTTTTCTGTTCATAGCTACTAAATTCGAAATTAGTTAATTTTAGTTATCGGTTGGGTTTTTGTTTTTAAATATCTGTTAACTATGTTGTATAAATGAGTAACCGGAATGGTTTTAGTTGAAAACTGTGCAAATCATCGAACATATGTTGCATGTTCTCAAGGAATCTTGTGAAGACTTGCGGTCATGCGACATCCCTTGATTTTACTTTATTGGTAGTCGTTCCAAAATGGTGGGTCCGCTACGAGGTGTACATGCATGTACCATATAACAGAGAAATTGAGAATGGCAGATTTCACATTAGAGAAAATCGATATTATATATAAAATTAGTTCACAACAGTCAAAACATTGAATGGACATCTGTGATAAATCTAAGAAATTTTTTGTTAATTAATACTTTTCGTAATCGTATAGAAAATAATTTTTTTCTTTTCAATACATTATACAATATTAAAGCATCGGATTTATTTGCCAGTAGCAACTCTATCCAACATTGTACTGAGTAGGCACACTTTCGGAATAGAAGGATTTCGGTAAGTTGTTTATACAACATAGTTATTTTTTGATTTAGTAGCCATGAACAGCTAAATCCAAAATGCAAATTTTTTTTTAATGGGTGAAAGCGAGTTTTGAAGATAGTTATTACTAAATTCGATTGTATTAAATGATGGATTTTAAGGTCACAAACATGTACATCCGATATCTAGACTAAGAGCATTGCACTATAATATTTGTAAGAATATACAATTGTACAATGATTCAACATGTTAATTTTTAAATGATCAAATACATTCTATATCTTTATTTAAATTAAAACAAAATTGAAAAGTTGTATTGTTTTTTAAATCTTATAATTAAGTTACCAATTTAATAAGTGTACCATATATGACAGAAATTAAGAGTGGTAGGTTTCACAATAGACGACATCGATATTATAGATAATATTAGCTGAGGAGAGTCAGTACATTTAATGCACATCTGTGACAAATCTAAGAATGATTTTGTTAATTAATACTTTTTGAAATGGTATAGAAAGTAAAATATTTGTATTCAATGCACGGTTTTTGATAATCGGATTTATATGGTAGCAACTATTAATTCTGGATTTAGTTGTCATGAACATTGAATTCTGATATCGCAACAAAAACCATTTAAAATCAAACAAAATTGAAAAATTAAAATAATAAAATTAACTGACAACAGTGAGAAGATTTAAAGTACATCTGTAAGAAATCTTATAAAGATTTTGTTCTAAAATAATATTAAATTATTTTTGGAATTTTACAAGATGTCACATCTGATATTAAATCTGAAGTGTTTTGCATATAACATAACTTAAATGTGTCAGATTTCACTTAAAATGACATCGATATAAGTCATGAAATTAAGTTACAACAGTCTTTAACAATTAACGAACTGCTGTACGAAATCTACTAAATATTTCATTAATTTATAATCTTGTAAAACTTATAGAAAGCCATATATGTGTAAAATCCTACATTACTATAAAAGGATGAACAAGAAAATCAATACGTTGTAAAGATCATTAGAGCAGATAATATAGATTACTATAAATAAACTATTAGCAATGGAAACTACATTTACTTTTCAAACAAGCACACATCAAATAGTTTTCTTTGGGAGAGTAGAACATACATATTTAAAAAAATTATTACTCTGCAAGACTAATTCTGTTGTGCAAGCTGTTCAACGGACATTCGGCGAACAATTTCATAATGCTACTCATCGATGGAAAGTAAATGCTGATATTGCCGCTATGTTAATGGCTTGGGGTTTAGAAATAGGTGAAAATGTTCAAACTATTCATTTTGTTATGATTTCTCTTTTTCCTAAAGATTTGATTGACAGGGTTAATTTTTTGCTAGAATACACACAACCAGGTGAAGGTTTTGAGTACAACAAGTGTTTTGTAAACAAAGAAGACATTGAAAAGATAGGTATTTTACCATTTCTGTGATGGACAATGTCAATTGACAGAGAAATTTACAAAAAAGATATAAAAAATCAATGGGTAAATCTATGTAAATAAATCAGGCAATATAAACAATTTGAAGCCGCATCAATATTTCTAGTTTTCTTTCCACAATATGAACGTTTTGTCTATGTACAAATAAAAAGAAAACATTGGAATTATCAAGATTTTACAAGTCAAGTTGCATTGAGGATGCCAATCATCTATCTGAAACGTCGTCGCAATTTTCATCAAGTAAGACGAAGGATAGTTGAAAATTTTGCAAGTTGATAAAAAACTAAGGTAATTACTATAATATTTATATCTTATTAAACTTAATAAATCATAACATTAATTTTTGTCATTTTTATCAGTTTTTTGTATGTTTTAATTCAGGTAGACTAAAGCTTATACTTTTGGAAAGTAAGATAAACGGGAGAAAATATTTTTAATTTTATATGGTAGGTTGTTCATATTTTAGTAAAGTACGTTCTTGTTAAATTATCTGGTTTACATTTAGATTTGCATAAATGATATTGTAAAAGAAAATACATTTCAGGATATGAATTTTTTATACAGAATTAGAATAATTTTAGAAATGTGGAAATACTCTTCAGTGTTTCCAGTGAAATATAGGTAATTGAATAGCGTATATGTTTTTTTTGATATTCTAAAATATGTTTTCATTAATTTATATAGAAAAATATGTTAACTTGGTTTTATTCTCCGAGTTATATGTATAAAATGTTGTCGATATTTATTTTTGGTTACATTTATATACATTATGCCAAGTGAATATATAGATTATAGTAGTCTGTAAAAGAGTTAGCATATTTAAATTTTGTATTCTGATTTGGTGACTAAAGAAAGTGTTTTATAATCAGTGATAAATTTCCCATTAAAAATTTATTTGCTAACTTAACGAGTCAGGTTTGAATGATAGTTGCTCAATTTTCACGTTTTCATGATTTTATCGAGAGAGTCATCGAGCAATTTTGATTTCAAAGACTTATTGATTATTGGAAGAAAAGACAGTCGCTGGATTTGATAGCTTGTTATGTCTTTTTATAACTATTCATCGACTATAACTTTGAGGTGACGGTTTATGTGAAATCTCTTAATCTCTGAATTAAATCTTGATTTTGATCTTTTCAAGAGATTTTACGACTATTGGAAAATAAAGTTGGTTTCTTACTTTTGGAGACCTAATGACAATAGTTATAACATAGTCGCTTAATGTTTTTTCATATATCCATTCTTAAGTGTGGGTATAATGGATGAAGAGATTAGCCGACTATAGTTATATTTAGGCAAGAAAACATTGAAGTCGTTCGATCTCGTAAATGTTTATACAACATAGTTAACACATTTAAAAAAAAAACCCTACCGAAAACTCAAAATAATTAATTTCATATTTAGTAGCCATGAACAGCTTAATTTGATATGTCATAAGAAACATTTAATGGGGGATTGTACCCTTTTCTCATTATCTCGAAATGAACCTTGTAACTGGTAAAAAAATCAGAGAATGTGCGAAAAGCTTCGATTGTGGAGATGTTTGAGATTTTTTATTTTTTTTTGTTCGGCAAGGTTTTAGCTAGTAGAAAATTTGGACTTAGAAGTCAGTAACAACTAAATCTGATAATTATTTTACATGAATATTTTTGAAACATGCACAAAGCTTTCGGATTTAGTTGTTAGCAAGTTGTAAATGCGAATTTTGTTTTAAAGTTATTTGTCTCTGTGAGAATATTTAGTGGGCATGACATCATAATCGATTAACAATTCTCAAAAAAATTATTGCTCTAACAGTAGTTGGAAAAACACACTAATTGATATAAAATAAATTAAAGCCATACGTCGTTCTATGCACCATCTTTACTAATATTTCCTATTTTCAATAGATATATTGATGATAATTGCAAGCGAAAAGAATAATTATTGAAAACAACAAGAACATTAATTCCTTTTACCTTTTATGTATTTTATGTCTATTAAATTATGATATAAAATTAATAGACTTGCAATATCTATCATTTGATTGTTTGAATTGCGTACATCTTAAAGAGCAAATGGCTATTAATGTATAACCATGTAAAGAATGGCTAGCAAACTAAATAGTTACGATCATGTCAATGGAATAGAAAATGCATGGAAAGAAATCACAGATACAAACCTTTATTTTTATAATTTAAATGATCTTCACAGAAGGATTAAATCAGAAGCAGTTCATCCCATTACACAAGGGCTCATTAACAGTGGATTAATAGAAGCTGTAGGATTTCTAATTGCTATTCAGGTACCAAAACTAATTATGGAATGCATTCAAAGATTTGATCTACACACTAGAGAAATAAAGAAAGAAAACAATGAAGTAGTCATTTGTTTGAAGAGAGAATCAATATAGAAGTACTTTGTTTTACCTTCAAGAGAACAATATTTAGAATGGAATTTCTCTTTGTCAGCATCAAATTTTAGCTTAAAAAGGTCACGATGGTGAGCTGTAATTTCAAATAGATGGTTTGAAACTATTAGAGCAGTTAGTTCAAAGTCACCGAAAACCCTATATGGAATAGATTTAAAAAAAGAGATTGTTGATATTCTAGTACTTCTGCATAGAATTAGAGGGAGTGAACAAGCCCTAAATTTTGAAGAATGGTGATTTTTCCTTGTGCAATCTATAAGTACAAATAATATTTATATTGATTGGGCACAACTCATAAGTGATAGACTTACTAAAATTATTGTGTCAGCAAAGCATTCATACAAATTTGCAATGTAATCTTTCTTCATCTATGCCCTAGCATGTGAACATATAAGGAACGACCTTCCTAGTGTTGTTGAATATGATGCAAATATTCAGGTTTATGATTTCTATCCATGGATACAACTCGAAAAAAACTATGGAAATTTTAGAAGGGTTAATGATTTTTTTTCAATGAAGTTATGTCATGAAATTCAGGACTGTCCAGAGTGCAGATTATCAGATGCAGCTGCTCAAATAATAATGCAATTTGGTAGCTATTATACTCAATATCCTACATTTACATATATTAGGATTGGAGCTTTCGATGGGTTTCCATACAAATTGCCTAAATATCTAGATGATAAAATGGCTTTGATAGAGTTGTGCAGACAAATTATCGAGGTCAACAACAGATGCAGCGAATGACATAAAGCAGGTATTCATTTTCCAATATCGATAGGTGCTTATATGTGATTTTCTAGTTCTTCTGCAATGAATGTCATCAAATCATCTGGAAAATGATATAAATTTGATTAATATAATGTTATTAGGCATCATTTTGACCCTTCAAATTATGTAAAACAAAACTTGCAACTAGGCCCTAGTTTTAATCACGTTCCTTCATTAGAAAATTTATGAGCTAATTGTAAAGATGACTTTGAAATGAGAGAAAGATCATGGTCCCGACTCAAAATTGAACATATTCAACTTTATAATATTGATATAGATGTGAAAGGATTATATGATGATCAATCTAAATTTTTTTCTGATCATTATTTGGAAAAAATAAAAGGGACACCTTTGCAACCTGTACAATTTGATGAACCCGAATCACACAATCTTGAAAAGAGAACGGAACAGATAATGAAAAGAACAAATAAATGGGTTTTGTACAAGAAAATAACCAAGGAAACATCAATTCACAAGGACAATCAACAAGAGAAGCTCAAACAACAGCTTCAGTTGAAGTAGTTTTATCAACAATGCCGACAATAATTTAGTCCATTCAACAAATGACAGGAGGGGATGATCAACCACTGGATAAAGACATAGCTATAACAAAGACTTGTGGCAGTGGTTCACTTGCATTGATTAACATATACAGTTTAGAGGAAGCAAAAAAAATAGAAGAAGATAAAATAGATCAATCAGAACATAATGCAACAATGCAATCTTTTGAAGAAGAACCACTAAATCAAGAAAGAGATTTAATTCAAGGTAGTGTAACATGTATTTAAAATATAGTACCCAAATTTAAAAGTTCAGCTCATTAAATACTAAGCCCTACAATAGTTAGGAAATTGTTTGATAATGAAAGTTTAGCCTCTACCTCAGAAATTCTAGGCACTGCTTCATGGATAGAAGAAACAGTGCAAAGAAAAAGAAAAAGAAAAGAGGATAGAATTCCTATTGAAGATTTTGTTTCTCAAATCATAAATGAAAGTACTAGTTCAAGGAAAAAAAAGGAAAGAGGCAAACTAGTTGCTATTCAAAAACATCAAGAAACAGGGCATGTTATAATACAAGTTGTAGAACCAAAACAAGACAGTCATTTTTCTGATCTAAATGCAACAGATTTTGATGTAAATGAAATTGACATAGGATGCGCATTTCATGATCATACAGTTGATATGTGGGAGTTTACACACCATGAGGTAAGAGAGAGATTGGAGCAATTAAAAAATAAAAAGAACATTCTAAAATCTACTGTCAAACATCTATCTGATTATATCCAGAAAATGTTAGGTCCTAGCTCTTCTCAAAGAGCAAGTCAGAGAGAAGATATTTTTGATCCATCACTTCAATCGAGTGAACAAATTATCAAGAAGATGCATGAAGACATAAAGATGGAACAACTTTCACTAGAATGGGTACAATATCTCAATTCAAGAGGTGTGTGTCTCATTGGTTGCGTAGGCAGGTATTACAAAATATATATTGATCTAAAAGGTATTTTGTTTACAGAATTGCAGATGCTCAAACAATAGAAAACAATATATAGTAGACAAGAAAAGGTATTGCAATCTGTAAAAGATATGGACAGTGAAGAAGCTCTGAATGTAAAAATTATCAAATCCACTGACACACCTCTATAGAAGTGGATTTTTTCAATCAAATTCAAAACAATGATGTGCATAGATGTTATTGAAAAAATACAAAATCTAATTGAAACAGTCAAGATGGGCATTACACATACGGAAAATATGTTTACTGATATGGGCTGCAATATTGATGTAGTCAATGCTGAAGATGCTCTAGATATAGAAATGATGAAAAAAAATTATGAATTGCATCTTCAAAGTATTATCAGGAAGGAAGCATATGAGGAAAGAGATATATACAAATTGAGTGCAATTGCAGAGTTATTAACAACTGTAAATGAAGACAAGCGAAACATTTTTGAACAAATAAAAACAATTAAAAGGAATTATGAATACTCGATTGTAAGAAATGAAAATATTATCATACCATAGGTACAAGAAATGCTCGATGTAATCAGAGCAATGGATCAATATAACAGTAACAAAGTTCAAGAAGAAAAGGCCTCTAGCAGATGACCTCGACATTCTTGATGAAGAATGAAGAGCTGAGCTAGAAATCTGACACCTGACCTATGAGCACAGGGATGGTAACTATTTTTGAAGAATGGTGTAGGTTAGCCTGAAATGGCAGTCACCATATCTTGTAATAACTCAATGAAGTTATCAAGAATATCTCCAGACAAAGGTGTCAATTATCAATTAAGGAAGATCAGATGAGTGCAAAAGTTTTTGGTCTTTCCATCACCTGAGAGCCTTAATTGTTTTTAATTTTTTTGTTATTTTTAGGTTTAGCGCTAAACATATTCGATGCTTGTTACATTCTTATTCTAAAAAGGATTCCAAAATGTTTTAACTATATATTTTTGAATTGTAATGTCTTATTTAAAACACCTTTACCTACTTATTTATGCATATAACGTGTGTATCCATGTAAATGATTTCTCTTTTGGTCTACAAATTTTTGAGTTAGATGAATATTTGATAATTTATGAAGTTGAAATACAATTTTTTAGGTCTACTTTTATGTGAGATTTGTTCAAGGTAAACTTGGTACTCTATGTAGTATTGATGGAATTATACAAAAACTGATTTTCATTGTTTCTTTTTTAGATTTAGGACATCTGGTTTTTGTAAATTGTTATCATATAGTTTGGGTCATGATGATGTTAGAAACTTGTGTATTCATTTAAATGATTTCTTTATTGGTTTGCAAAATTTTGAGTTTGATGAATTGTTGATAATTTATGAAGTTGAAATACAATATTTTAGGGCTGGTTTTCTATGAAATTTGTTTAGTATTCTTGGTACTCTGTATAGTATTGACGAAATTATATGTAATCTGGTTTTAATTGGATATTTTTTAGATTTAAGGCACTTGGTTTGTGTAAATTGTTATCATATAATTTTCCTGAAGATGATGTTAGAAACTTGTTTATTTTATATCGTCATCTTTGAATGAATTTGTAGTTTGTCTGTTATATTGTGGATTTGAATGAGCAAGCTCTGATATGAATATAGAATATGAAGTTAGATAAACTATTTGGTTGTTGTTCAATGTTAATGGACATGTTGTTGTAAAATGGTTTTAAAGTTTTTTGTGACTTAATGGAGATACTTTGAGAGAAAAATAGTGAAGTTGTATCAGTCCAATTATGAATTACAGAGTTGTCTTTGGACAAAAGTAATGGCAGGTGTAATACCCCAAAAATGGTATAGGTTCATTAACCTCTTACATCAACAATTCGATTGAAATCGACATCAAAGTCCTAACCTAAGGCACATCTACACATCATTTTATCAAAAATCTAATTGATTATCTTAATTCTGCATTGGGGAATATTCCTTGAATATTCCTAATTTATCATAATTATCTTTAATTGAATATTATTTGGTGATAAATGTCATTATTTATCCTAAAGTTGATTAATTGAATATGATGAATATTTAATTAATTAATTTAATTCTGCCACTTAATTATTTAATTAAATTTAATTGCATTTATTCCTAATTAATATTGTTTTTATTTTGACAATAAATCAAAATTCCTACAAACAATCAATTGAATATTTATTTAATTGATTTAAAATCAAAGTTGTCAAATTTAATGATTTAATTGCAATAAAGTTCAATTTAATAATTGATTAACCCATAAATCAATTGTGTTAATTCTAAATCAATTAAGTGGAAAATAAATCACTTTATTTATTAAATTAATTCATACTAAATCATGCACAATCAGAAAAGCAGTTAACTTTAAATCAACTTTCAATTTCAATTTGTTAACTTTCTAAACTCAACATTTGATGATGAGTTGAAAAAGAGAACTAAACTCTATTTTGAGATAAAAACTACTTTTGCATGATTTTAGAGTTATTTATTCTTAATTTCTTGTTAACTCAAAAATCAACTTGAGTTTATCAAGAGTGATTTATGGCTTTTCTCAATGCATCCTCAAGCCCCAGATTTCTATAAAATCAAGGCTTAGCTCTTCACATTTACACCCCTCGAATTTGCACAATTACTTTGGCGAATTTGTGATTGAAGGATTAAGCACTTGCGACATGTGATTTGTGAGATCTTTCATTATTGGTCATAACTTTGCATAGTTTTCATATCATAGCATTCTTTCATTCATATCATTCTTAGAATAATCTGCATATCATTTCGATTCATTCTAGATTAGATTCATTCAAGTTATTCATTCTAATTGCATATAAAAACAAAAAAAAAGAAGATTAATCTACATTCATACAATTTTTATTCTTTTAGCATTAAATCCTTCGTTTAGGTGTTGCATTGTCACTGATCTCGGTCTAATATGAGAATACCATACTCGCACCTACTAGAAGGCAGTAAATCACCTGGTTAGTTTAGTTTCAAATTATTTGCAAGATTTTAATTTTTGCTAACCTCTAATGTTTTATTGAAGTGTTGTGTCCACAGCTAGGTACAATTTTCACACACACATTTCTAGCGCCCACTGTGGGGCTCTGAAATGGGTTTTCATTTATTTTCTATCAATTTCTATCTATTTCTTGTTGTTTTCTGATCAATTCTAAGATTTTATTCTCTGTCCGTACAATTTTAGTATGATTTTTGTCAGAAACTTGTGCCAGGACCCTCTAGGTGTCGTACGACATTTGGCATTTTTTAAGGCTCGTACTAGCAACTACAAATTATCATTTGGAGACTTCTTTGTCATGCGGGCAGTGACCCACTATCATACACATTTCTAGAAAGTCATGCTAGAGGTGACCCACTGTCGTATGAGGTCTGGATTGTCATATGATAGGTAACCCAGTGTCGTACGAGGTTTGATACTAGGATTCAATTGTCGTTTTAGATTTTTAGGCAGTTTGTCAGATTTGATTTTTAGATTTGGACTAATGGCTAACCCTAACAATTGAACTCTGTTGTTTCTGATTGATATTTCCTGATTCTGATTGGAAAAGTGCAACTAAATTACTAAAACAGGTAAAATCTATTAAGTGCGTTGTGAGGAATTTAGGTATTCTTCTACAACTAATAACACTTCGATTTGGACATTTAAAACAAACTCTCTTGTGTCAAGCTTGTGTGAATTTTCCTACTTTCATATCACAGACTTTAGTTTTTGGGCTATAAAATGAACATAGATTTGCTTTCTGCATATCTGTTACACATAGTAAATAGGCCCTATGAACACTATTTGTGGATGATCTTGAAAGAGTGGGCTTCTTTCACTTGTTCACACATGCAAAGCTCTTCTTGACGAAGGACCCCCTTTTAGGTAGGGAGGATATTGGGATTATCTTGTGTTCTAATGGGTTTTTGAGTCTTCAGCTTTTGATCGATACATTCTCTCTTAAGAGAGATTGATAAGGCATAAGTTGTTGACATCACAGATCTTGGTGAGATTATTTTAGTCTTAGTGTGTCAGATTAATCTATCTGCTTTGTTTTGGTGAAGTGAAGAGGTCAGGGGATTATGCTCTACTTCCTTTTTGGATAGTACCAGAAACCCATATCCTTGAACCCGATCTAGTCCCCTTGTGGTATCTTTTGTGAGTCACCTTTAGAGAGGGTTAACCATAGTGGACATTCCCTTAATTGGGTCAACCACGTGGATGGAACCTCAAGTGGTAATAGCCATTTTCACCATGGTAGCAACAACTGCTATATAAATGTCCTTGTGGAGGAAATCTTCACAGGTGTGGTCTCTTGTTGGGCTGTCAGATCTCCCTAGCAGCTCCTGATTGATTAAATTCTTGAACTATGTCAAAACCCCGGTGCACCTGGATTGGAGTTTTCCCTCTTGAGATCATAAAAGTTGAAGAGTTAGACCATTACTACAAACCCTAGCGAGGCCAATTTTTTATTTTCTAGGAATATGTGCATTATTGAAAAACTTTTTGGAATATACACAAATAGCACTCCTAGGGATTAGCACATTAAGTCACTTGATTGTTCATGAATAGGGTTGCTTTGTCCCCTATTCATTATTTTTAGATGTGCTTGAAATCACTTGCCTATTGTTCTGCATGCTTGTTTACTTACTTGGTTATTGAAAATGAATGATCCCGAAACAAACTTCAAATCTAGACAGAAAACCTTGCAAAACACACTGATTCTGAAAACTAAAACTGCAAAATCTGACGCAAAATTCCTTTCTGGAGTTAAAATTTGTCCCACAGGATCAGAAAGTCATACGAGTTTTGAGCATTTGTCATATCAGAACCCCTGGATTGTCATATGAGAGCTTGTATATTATCGTACGAGTTTTGTCATAAATCACAAGAAAAAAGTCAAAATCTACTAGCAACTGTCATACGAGCTTTGCAATTATCGTACGAGTCTCATCAATTATCGTGCCAAAGCTTACCCACTGTTGTACGAGCCTGTAGATAGTCATATGAGAATTTTTGCTAGAAACTTGTCCAAATTGCCATAAATCCAATTTTATAGCCTACTTCCAGATTCTGTCAAACAAATCCCTGTGTCAGGAACAGAGCAGAAACTAGAAAGAATTTGATCATTTTCCTAAAGTGGTCTCTTGAGTCAGATTTAGCCTTTTGATTTATCGATTTGAGTCTTTTTCATCTTGTGTCAAAACCTTGTCAAAATTATCTTGAATTCAATCTTTGTCTAAAAATGGCTAAGTGTTGTGAGCTCGTGTCCGCCATCTTTTGGGTATCTACCCATACTACTAGGGCACAATATCCTTCATTTACATCAAATCTATCTTCAATCAATCCAATCTTGACAAGGTTGCATCATTTTATCTTCTTGAATCAAGTCATTCTTCATTTGTCTTCATCTTGCTCTTTTGTTTCACCCAAGGTTAATGGTGGAAACTAGAGCTTCATCACAATGAAAACAAGGTAGAAAAACCCAGATTCTCTTTAACCACATCTTCTGTGATTGCTGAGACATTTCATCAACCTTTCAACACAACTAAATTTGTAGAAGATGCTCTTGGAAATCTTTACTTAATAGGTGGTTACGTCACCCCTCCTGCATCAATTCATGCAGGTCATCAAGTAACTCCTCATCAATCAATCCCTGGTAGTTCTCTCAACAACACTATGTCTCAAGGAGGAGGCGCAAGCTAAGGGTCCCAAGGACATCAATCCCAACATAGTGCAGATCAAGAACCCACACCTTCTGAAATTTCTCAATATCAAAATGATGATGACTTCAAGAAAATGCTGAGGCATTTCTTGAAGGAAGACAAAGAAACATACTTCCTAGAGTTATCTCGTCAAGGGGCTAAACTTCCTCCCAACTTTAATGTTGAAGATATCATTACGCATGAGGAAGAAACTCTAATCATCACTATGAGGAATCAGATGCATTCCATGCAAGTCAAACATAACAAACTAAAAAAAGAGAAGGAACCTAAGGAGTTCTCCATGGAGGCCCTATGCCCTTTTCCATTTGATAAAGACTTGTACATGCCGCCATTCCCTAAATGAGTGGAAATACCTAATATGATAAGTATGATGAAAACTTTGATCCTCAAGATCATGTCAGAGAATTATGTACTCAATCTATGGAGTTCATGCACAAACCAACCTACCTAATGCATCTTTTCTCTTGATCTCTGGGAGGGTCAACTATTCATTGGTTCTCAAAAATGCCTCCAATTATCAAAACTTTTGAGGAGTTAATCAAACTGTTCTATCAACAATAGTCCTACTACATCCAACATTCGGTCACCATGATCGACATCTGCAATCTAAAACAGAACTCAGGAGAGCCATTCCTGACTTTTCTCAAAAGATGGAGGAAAATATTTTCTCTATATGCTAGACCTGTTCTAGAAACTGAGAAGCTGGGAATTTTCATCAATAATCTTATTCTAGAACTCAACTACCATTTGCAAATGCAAAATCATACATCCTTTGATAAGATGGTAGAAAATGTAATAAAAAAGTACTTGTCCAAAAAGGAGACATATCACTTCAAAAGGACAAGTATGAATTGTGATCTAGTTCTAAAGACAAAGGCAAAAATTGGAACAAGAATAAAGGCATTGTCACAAATGACATTGTTGATACTATCTGTGCCCTATCTAAGGCACCCGCTTTCAATCTCACAGTTGGCACCCAAGTGATGAAAGCTTCCGAAGCTAAAGCAACATAATCTAACAAGAAGCCATCTGACTATAAACCTTGGGCTACAGATCCTAAACGTAAGTTTACTCCTCTTGGAGAGTCCTTGGAATCTGCCAAGAAAACTTGGTTGGCTAACAACATCATCACCTTGCCTGAGATAAAAGTCTTTGATCCTGAACCTAAACCGAAATGGTGGAGAGAGAATGATTTCTGTGACTTCCATCACAATAAGGTTCATAAGACTAATAACTACATATGCTTGAAACACATCATACAAGACAAAGTTGATAATGGAGAAATCATAATTGACAATCACAAAAGCAATAATGATCATACAACATTCACGGAGCCATTTCTAAAAAATGGTCAAGGAGATTCATCTTCTCAACCTAATGTGGGTGCTAAAGTAAATTATGCTTACTCTAGAAACAATAATGTCATCAATATGGTTGAACCATGCCTATCTGAGCGTTGCAATGTCATCACAATTGTAAGAAAAGATAGAGAAAATCAATTAGCAAATGTAGTTACTTGATCACAAGCTCAAGCGCATCTGCAAGGAAAAATCCCAGATTCATCAAATGTCCCTAAGATGCTTTTAAATCTCTCATCTGCTTCTAAATAGAAGGCTGTCTCTAAATCATCAAATCTTAAAGACACGAGGCCAATATCCTACAGTATTGTCCAACAACTCTAGCATAAAAATGCAAAAATCTCCATGTTTGAGTTGCTTCGGATATCTCCAGCTCATAGAGCCATTCTAGACAAAGCCCTGCTCGGATCCAATGTTCCTGACAACCTTGATTTAGAAAAATTCCAGACTATGGTTGGTCATCTGACGTCTCCCCTGTATATCTCCTTTTCAGAGGAAGATGATAACTCCTTGAGTCATCCGCATAACCAACCCTTGCATATTGAAGTCTTGATCCAAAACCATCATGTCAAACACGTGTTGATAGATGGAGGTGCTAGTCTCAACATTTGTTCTTACAACTTGATCACACAATTGGGATTATCTGAAGCTTCCATTGATCCTAAGAAGAAGATAACTATAAAAGCATATGATGAGCAAGAAAGATCTTCCAAAGGAACTATTGTTTTACCTATCATAACAGAACTTATTATTAGAGACACCATATGTCAAGTTCTTGATCTACCTTTGGCCTACAACATTCTTCTAGGGAGACCCTAGATACATGAAATGAGAGCTATTCCTTCCACATACCATCAATGTGTGAAATTTTTTTATGAAGGAGTAGAGGTGACGATTCCATATGATTTATATACAACTTGCACTGCATTGAAGGAAAGTGTTAATAAACTTGTTCCTAATAATAGAGAATCTTCCACTAAACAGATGGACATTGCTTCAACATCCAAGATAGAATAACTTACTAAAGAAGTCAAAATTAAAGACAATGGTATGGGAGAATACACAATGGAACCTATTTTATCTCTCACATCTCTCCCGTTGTCCCCAAAATCTTATGGACAACCCTCTGACAAAAATAAACCTATAGCTAAAGAATCCCAGGTCATATTCAATGGAAGCTTTGTCACAGAGAAAGTATCTAAACAAGATTTTGAGGAAGATGAAGTCATGCTTTCATGGTTATACAAAGATGAGTCCCAATCCCAATCAATACAAAAATGTGACTCCACTTTAAGAAAAATTCCTCAGAAGTCATATGGACCAGGGGATAAATTGATCACAAAAATGGGATATATTGGAAAAGGACCTCTAGGACTATAAGGTAAAGGTCTTCTATCACCTCTTGACCATTGTGGCCAACCAAACAAGAATACAATAGGTCTATGATATAAGAAGAAGCCTTTCTATCTTAGCAAAAACTCTCCACCTATCTTAGAACAGATTGAGCCAAAAGAGGAAACACCACAACAATCTGACAGTGATGATTCAGACACTACTGATGAGCTCATTCCTCATGAGCATTTGCCTAAAGAAATAAAAGACCTTCTTGAAGAAGAGGATGACCCAATTAAAAGAATTAATGTAGTAGACACACAAGAACCTACTATAGAATAAGAGACGGTTGCACCACAAGAACTAGCTGATATCAAAGACAACCAAACAGACAATGAGGAAGGTGGCAACAATTCTGAGACAGATTCTCCTGAGTATGAATTCAAATTAGAATCTGAGGGTAACCCTTCTTGGGGTATTCATCCTGACTTTACACATGTTCTCATATTTCCTAAAGGTCTCGATGAAAAATCAGAGGATGAATCAAATGACTATGAATGGGGAGTCATTCTAGAGGAATATGAACTTATTACTGAGAAACATGTTGATATTATTCACCAATATGCACCTAAACCCAATGTAAGTCTAGAGGGAAATAATGAACTTAACTAGTCTGATCCACCTATGGCTGAATTGGACTCCCACAATGACATTGATCCTATTCATGAATTGAATGTTTTGAGTTGTAATATCACCTTAAAACTCAAGAGTCAGGTTAGGACCAATGATGATAGATCCATATCCGTAAACACTATCTCTCAATCTTTCCCCACTTTGACTATCCAACATCCTGAACTTCTTGACCAAACCTCTATGAATCCGAGCCAAGGTATATATACCTTTCCCAATGACTATGCCCTTGCTTGCTACCTCAAGGCAGTTGAGCCTATGATGACTTCCATCAGTGAAATGAGTGTTAGCATGACGGAGTTGAACATCAAGTATCTTAGTCAAAAGAATAAGAATAAAAAGAAAAAGAAAAGGAGTTCTGAGGGTGAAAACCACATTGTGGCAGTCTCAGAACCTACAAAAGTAAAAATAAAAGATGTATCCAAAGGTGAAAACCTCTTTGAGGCACCTAAGTATGAGATATTTGATGTCCTTCTGAGTCATTTATAGGATAGATCTCTAGTACTGATTGAGCCCACTCAATCTATCAACTTGGGAACAACAGAAGAACCATAGTTGATCCATGTAGCACAATCCTTATTAGAAGATGAAAAGCAAAAATTTACTACATTCCTAACAGAAAAGAAGATCAACTTTGCATGGAAATATTTGGATATGCCAAGGTTGGATCCTGATCTTATAATGCACCATTTATCTATAGCTCTAGGGGTCAAACCTATTAAAGCAAAAATTGAGAAAGATGCATCCACATGTTGTACTCTTGGTCAAAGCTGAATTAGAGAAACTACTAAAAGTCAAATTCATCTGTGTTATTGATTATGCTAAATGGATCTCAAATATTGTACTTGTATCAAAACCAGACAAGTCTATAAGAGTATGCACAGATTTTAGAGATGTAAACAAAGCATGCCCTAAGGATGATTTTCCACTACCTAACATTGATATGATAATGGACATGATTACGAGCTTCGAGATGTATTCCTTAATGGATGGTTTCTCTAGATAGAACCAAATAAAAATTTCTCTAGAGGATCAAGAGAAAATTTCTTTCACATGTGCATGGGGTACCTTCTATTCGAATGTCATGCCATTTGGGCTTAAAAATGCAGGTGCTACATATCAAAGAGCTATGACATCTATTTTTCATGACATGATGCATCAAACTATGGAGGATTATGTTGATGATAATTTGGCAAAATTAATAATAAGATCTGAACATCTAAATGATTTGAGAAAAATACTAGATCAAATGGAGAAGTTTAGTCTCAGACTAAACCCTAAGACGTGTGCTTTTGGTGTCACTTCTGGAAATCTTTTAGGCTACATTGTTTCAAAGAAAGGAATTGAAGTAGATCCAGATAAGGTTAAAGCTATCATGGAGATGCAACCTCCCAAGAATATCAATCAAATGAGAACATTACAAGGGAGAGTGCAATCTATCAGGTGCTTCATATCTCAACTAGCAGACATATCACAACCTTTTACAAAAAAATTACATAAAGGTGTGACATTTGCATGGAATGAGGAATGTGAGAAGAACTTTAACCATATCAAGAAATATTTTGATGCCTCCTATTCAAGGGAAGCCATTGATCTTATATGTCTCTGCAATAGATACATCACTGGGGACATTGCTAGCGCAACATGATGAGAACAAGAAGGAAAGAGCTATATACTATATCAGTACAACATTGGTAGCATATGAGAAGAACTATTCAATGATTTTGAAATCTTGTCTAGCTATGATCTTTGCATCACAAAAACTAAGACATTACATGTTAGCTCGTACCACACATTTGGTAGCTAAGATCAATCCACTAAAGTACCTACTAAGCAAAGCTGCCCTCATGGGTAGACTAGCTAAATGGGTAATGCTATTAAGTGAATTTTACATTGAATATGTTGAAAGAAAAGATAACAAGGGCCAAGTTATTGCTAATCAACTGGCTGACACACCATTGTTTGATGATACACCAATGCAGATGGAATTGCCAGATTCTGCTATCATGAATTTATCTTCTAGATCATGGAAATTATTCTTTTATGACTCCTATACACATAATGGATCTAGAGTAGGCATATTGTTCATCACTCCTCAAGGATACTTGATCCCTAAAGCATTCAGAATAAAGTATCCTTGCACAAAGAATATTGCTGAATATGAAGCCCTTCTTAATGGCATGAAGATAGAAATTGAATGGAGAGTAACAAAACTACACATTCATGGAGACTCACAACTTGTAATACACCAGGTCAATGATGTGTATCAAATGAAAGATTGAAAGCTGATACCATACAAGAGAATGGTAGATGACCTAAATAAATATTTCATATCTATCACCTTTGAGCAAATCCCTAGAATAGAGAACAAGACTGCCAATGCTATGACAACACTATCTACTTTATTACAGCAGCTCGAACATGAGCTATGCTACAAGTTCCTGGTGGAAGCACTATCTTATCCTACATATGATTCCCTTGAAACTCACATAATCTGCACTGTTGTTGGTCATGATTCATCTAGATACAATTTTTTTTCTCCTATCTCCAAAACCAAATCATTCCTGATACCTTTAATGGCCATGAGAAATGATACCTTATCCGAAACGTATCTCGATATTTCATCATTGGTAATGATCTGTACAAATGAGGTCTAGATGGTACACTCCTTAGATGTTTAGAATGGGAAGAGTCTCAATGTGCATTAGGGGAAGTCCACAAAGGTATATGTGGATCACATTCCCATGGTTTAACACTAGCTCAAAACCTTATTAGGGCTGGGTACTATTGGCCTGAAATGGAGAAAGATGCAATCAAGTTTTCTAAGAACTGTCAAAAATGCCAAGTACATGGTAACTTAATTCATGCACTAGGAAGAGATCTAATTCCCTTTACTACACAATGTCATTTTCACCAATGGGCATTTGATCTTATAGGAGCCATACATCCTCATTCTTCTAATGGACATACTCATATTATTATAGCTACAAACCAAAATGGGTAGAAGCAGTCCCTTTGAATCAAGAAACTGACAAACAAATTTCAATGTTCATTCTGAACTACATCATATGTTAGTATGGTATTCCACACTCTATAGTCACAGATAATGGTGGATAGTTCAAGAATAGAGATTTAGATGATTTATGTGCTAAATTCAAGATAACACAACATTGGTCATCTATCTACTATCCTCAAGGGAATGGACAAGCAGAGGCATCAAACAAGAATATGTTGAAAATTCTACACCATATAGTTAATAAAACAGGAAGAGACAAGCATCTCATGATCAATCCAGCTCTCTGGGCCTACAGAACAAGTATCAGAACACCCACTGGGGCTACTCTATTTGCTTTAGTTTATGGGTCTGAAGCGGTACTACCTATTGAGGTTGAAATCCCATCACTAAGAATCGTAATGCATGGTCTAGTAATTGATGATGGCTACAAAGTGTCTAGGTTGCATGAACTTGAACTACTAGATGAGCACAGACAAGCAGTGTATGATCATCTCAAAGTATATCAGAAGAGAATGTCTAGAGGTTACAACAAGAAAGTCAGACACAGATAATTTTAGGTTGGTGATCTAGTCTTGAGAGAGAATCCTAAAAATCAATCACATAGAGAACGCAAGGGGAAGTTTGAACCCAACTGGCTAGGTCCCTTTGTTATCACTGCTACTTTTGGCTCTGGTGCCTATCAACTCTCAATGACTAAAGGAGAACAACTCTGAGAGCCAATCAACATTCTCCATCTGAAGAAATTCTATGCCTAAGGCATTCAGTCTTTGCAAAATGCTGACAAAATTATAAAAATTTGAAAAAGTCTTAAAAAAATGAACATCTTGGTGAAAATCTAGCAATAGGCGCCTTGATGAATCACAAAAAAAGTAAAAAAATATATCAAAAATACAAAAAAAAAGAGAAAAAGAAAAAGTGCCTTGGTGAAAACCTGGAAACAGGCACCTTGGTAGCAAAAATAGAATCTCTGCCAAGATGGTGAAAACCCGGCAAACGGATGCCACTTGTTTCAAAATGCTACATCTATCAGCACAATCTTGGTCTTTCCTAGTTTTCAGTCTTGCTTTAGTTTGTACATATCTCCCGGTTTGTTTTCGCATTCCTGTTTTCAATAAAGTCGGTCTGTACACCAATCAGCTCAAGCGTCTATATCCTATCAATGTTTTAAACTTGGGGGCAATCACAGTCATATCCTATGGCCTCCCGTGTATCTTAGACATGTCATATTCAGTCAAAGTCCTTTGAAGCTTCATCTGAGTCTATCTATTTATCTCCTCTCCAGAAAGGATTTTGCATCTACAACAACACAATCAAACATCAACACAATGGAAAACAATCTATGATTTACATGCTTTTATCTCCTTGTATGCTTACTGATTCACATTGAGATTTTTGCATATTGTGTCCCTTCGAGCTCTTCAATGATGTCCTTTATAGGATTTAGAGAGTGATGACTGGGGGCATAATATTTTCTTTGTCTTCTAGTTGTATGTGAAAATCTAACAACTTTGGAAAATTCTAGATTGAAATGGTGTCCATCTGTAAGAGCCTCTATCTCGTATTGGATGGCCATGAGTACCTCGACCATTGATACTTGGAAAATTCAAGGAAGTTTGATCTAATTATTGTCTTTTTGAGTGAATTCTTACTCCTACTATGAAACATGATCTTACCTAAGGATGTGAACGATAAAGGGTCAGTACGGGTAATTCACATAGGATTTAGAATGATCTCTTGACTGTTTGGCGTGTTTGTTTTGCAAGGCGTATTTAGGTCATCATGACATTTATGTTCTGATGCTTATACAAATTTCTATATAAAAATAGACATGATATTCAGGTCATCTAGGTGTTGGTGCCTTGGTGCTTATATCTAATCCGACATTCTGAAAACAAAATCAATATTCATATGTCCATGGTTGTCTAGCTAGTGGACATTGTATTGACTTTGATGCATACAAAAATCAATATTCATATATTCATAGTTTGCTAACTAGTGGATGTTGTATTGATTTATCCAGTTACCTAATAAAAATTCAATGATGAAAATGACCGACACATGATCAGTGACTAGGTCCCAGGTCTTAGGTTTGCATTTCATTTTGCACTTTACATGATTGCATTTATCTCACAATTGCCTAAATCAACTTGACACTTAAACGATTCTTTAAAACTATGCTAAACATAAGGACTAAGTATTGCATGAAGGTCTTCTTAATAGATCACCAAGAAAGCACCCCTGGCTAATTTCAACGTTCTGAACCCATTTTCGGGATCAAGATCAAAATCTGAGATCATTTATATTGTCAAAATCGTGATTTAAAATTTTCGGACCCAGGACGGTGGACTGCTTGCATAATCAACCTTCAATCATCACAATCTAGTATTCAACTTAACTGATTATCTTACATCAAACTATCAAAATTTCAACTTGGTCACCCATGGTCAACTCATGGTCAAACCTAGTCAAACTTGGTCTCTAGGACCTCCAAACGATGCAGAATGCATTCTCGAATGTGTACAACCAATTCTCAAATCAATTAACATGCTTCTAAACTACAACGCTAACTTTTCTTGTCAGATTTTGATTTTCATCCCGAAGGGGGCATGGTATTGCATATCATTCAAGTATGTGAATCTTATTCTGTCAATCAAATCTTTCCTCAGTAATCAAGACAACAACCACATCTAGTTGTTGATTCATCAAAAGACCTCATCACTTGGGGCATATCTGATTCATCGAGATCCATATCAATCTAGTATCCTAATCAATCTTGTAAACTATATTAGCTTTTCATAACCATCGGTTCATTAGTGTTATTTCCTTGGTTCTTCGTAACTAAAGGGTTCAGATGTGATACTGTTTCAATTCCTTTGGACAATCAGGTCTGGAATCAGGTCACTCACTTCTTTGTAATCATAAGGTTCAGAATTAGGCATTTTGACACTTTTTCGTAATCACCGACTCATTGTTGCTATAGTTAACATCATCTTTGGTCAATCAGGACCTAACATCTTCAAATCTTTTACATCAATTTTTGTCTCGGAATTGGTTAATCTCTCGAAATCTTTCATCATCATCAAAAATAGATTATTCTTTGAACCATTGCGCTTTGCACAGTAATTCAAAGAGGGGCACATCTGCACATCATTTTATCAAAGGCACATCTGCACAACATTTTATCAAAAACCTAACTGATTATCTTAATTCTGCATCGGGGAATATTCCTTGAATATTCCTAATTTATCATAATTATCTTTAATTGAATATTATTTGGTGATAAATGTCATTATTTATCCTAAAGTTGATTAATTGAATATGATGAATATTTAAGAAATTAATTTAATTTTTCCACTTAATTATTTAATTAGATTTAATTGCATTTATTCCTAATTAATATTGTTTTTATTTTGACAATAAATCAAAATTCCTACAAACAATCAATTGAATATTTATTTAATTGATTTAAAATCAAAGTTGTCAAATTTAATGATTTAATTGCAATAAAATTCAATTTAATAATTGATTAACACATAAATCAATTGTGTTAATTCAAAATCAGTTAAGTGGAAAATAAATCACTTTATTTATTGAATTAATTCATATTAAATCATGCACAATCAGAAAAATAGTTAACTTTAAATCAACTTTCAATTTCAATTTGTTAACTTTCTAAACTCAACATCTGATGATGAGTTGAAAAAGAGAACTAAACTCTATTTTGAGATAAAAATTGCTTTTGCATGATTTTATGAGTTATTTATTCTTAATTTCTTGTTAACTCAAAAATCAACCTGAGTTTATCAAGAGTGATTTATGACTTTTCTCAATGCATCCTCAAGCCCTGGATTTCTATAAAATCAAGGCTAAGCTCTTCACATTTACACCCCTCAAATTTGCACAATTACTCTGGCGAATTTGCGATTGAAGGATTAAGCACTTGCGATAGGCGATTTGTGAGATCTTTCATTGTTGGTCATAGCTTTGCATAGTTTTCATATCATAGCATTCATTCATTCATATCATTCTTAGAATAATCTGCATATCATTTCGATTCATTCTAGATTAGATTCATTCAAGTTTTTCATTCTAATTGCATATAAAAACCAAAAAAAAAAGATTAATCTACATTCATACAGTTTTTATTCTTTTAGCATTAAATCTTTCATTTAGGTGTTGCATTGTCACTGATCTCGGTCTAATCTGAGACTACCATACTCGTACCTACTAGAAGGCAGTAAATCGCCTGGTTAGCTTAGTTTCAAATTATTTGCAAGATTTCAATTTTTGCTAGCCTCTAATGTTTTACTGAAGTGTTGTGTCCATAGCTAGGTTCAATTTTCACACACACAGCAGGTATGTTGTGAGTGACAATAATGGCAGGTAAGTTATGATTGTCAGGTATGTTGTGTTAATTTTTGGAGGGACATAATGGAGATAATCAGAGAGAAAAATTACAAATTTTATTACTTGATTTATGAATGACAGTATACATATACTTTACATTGAACTAATTATGTTTCCTTTATAGTATGTCAATTATCTTCAACTTAAGTTTTGATCATTATGACTATTTAACCGAAGAGCATTTCATATGGTTCTTCTATCATGTTTAGATTTAATATAAAAAATTTTTTTAAAAAAATATTAGATATATAGGTGCAATAAAATTTGTCACTGAATTTATTAGAAAGCTTTAAACAGCTCTACAAGACCTTTGGTGTTTCTGAACTTTATTGTCATTTAAAAACATCCAAGAAATATAAGAAGTTAAACTCTAGTTCAAAAGAGTATTATCAAGCCCATAACATGTTTGTACATACGCAGTGAAACATAAATTGTTTGAATCTAATGTTCTTGTTAAAGTAACATTTGTTATGCATTCCAAAAGGATTTTATCTTAGAAATCAAGGTATGTATTATTAATTTATTACAATGAAGATTATAATATATAATAATTTTCTTACAAATTTTAATTTACAAATTCTAATCAATTTTGTTGTTTGTTATTTTAATTGTATTTTTTTTGTATTGATAGGCAAATTCAAGTAGAAACTTAATATTTTTCATAACAACGTTACAAAGAAGTTTCCACATATATAAGTATTGACATGACAAATTTTTAAACAAGTTAGTAGTTATATTTTAGTCAATTTAAAACTAGTTACATGTCCACTTTTTGTTTTAAATAAATTGTGATACATTGGAATTTTATATTCTTAGATGGTTCTAGCAAACACACAGAATTAAAATATAAATAAATGCAATTAATATGGTGTTCTATCTTCATAAAAAAATTATTTCAGCGTTTGTCATTGACACAATCTCAGCCATAGTGGCCTCTTGAGAGCGCAAGCTACACTAATGAGTTTCATTGACAATTGGTGCCAATGGTGTGACATATGCAGTTGAGACATCATCTGCCCACGTAAAGTAACCGCAACCATTGTTGCCCTGCAATATCAACTTTACATTAGTACATACTATATTGTATAGTCTGTACATTTTTTGTAAACATAGAATTCATGTCTAGCACTAACCTTCTTGCTAAGTGGACAGGTCCAAAATTTTCTTTGAGGGTTTTTCTTAGTGTTTGAGGTTTTCAAAATGCAAGCTCCTTCATTACAGTTGGAGTGTGGCACATTTAGGATAGCGATTGATATCCTTGACAAAGCTGTAAAAGACAAACTCATGTAACAATGTTGAAAATAGATAGATTAGGATCTAATGTTAGTCGAGAGACTCAGAATGAACTCAGTAAATGATAAATATATAAAAGACAATGAAATAGGCTATTGTGGGTGAATTTCAACATAAAGTACATTAAAATGTATTAAAAATTATTGTGATTTAAAGAATAGTCTATAATTGTTTCCTCTTCACATTTAAAGGTTGAATATTATGCATTAAACTAATAAAAGTCAACAAAGTTTTTGTGATTAAGAGAGTCATTGTAGTTGCTAAGTCTCTCGAAAAAAAGTTAAGTTAAAACATCAAGTATGAAACATCAAACTTGAAATATTGAATTGTAAAAAAAAAAACTAAAATAAGATTTAAATAACTACAAAATAGGCTACAATATGAGTTTGAAATTATGTATACAACATTATGAACCCATAATATCAAATTTGAATAAGCATTCAATTACAACCCTTACCTGTATAAATAATAGAAAATCAATCATTTATATTTAATCATAACAAATGGTGGTATACATATCTGTATAACTAATTATTGAAAGATATAAAGATTATCTATTTGTAAAAAGTTATTGATTTTGTATAGAAAATTGAAATCCTAACCATTGTGATTCTAATCTGATATGGTGGTTTTGTTCAAGGAGGTAGACCTCCATCTCCTTATACACAAGTAGTAGAGATCTACTATTTTACAAACTGATAAAACTTATAGTCTTAAATTATATTATCATAACCCATGGGTTGACCGTTCATGGGATTCAAATCATCAAACCAGTAAATATGTTCAGATGTTTGATGTAGTACACCCTAGTTTTGTGTATGAACATTAATACTTGGGTAGAGTTTATAATTGGTTTGGGTCCATGTAGGTATTTGTTCCCTTACAATCTTTTTTATACGTTCACGTATAGGTATAGATAAGTAACAGCCCTAAGGTCCCCATCTTTGTATGACTTGTTTTTTCCACAATGTGTCTGACCTTGATGAAAAATGCCAGCGATACATTTGACCATGATAGCAAAGGTTATGTAAAGATGTTGTATCGGTCTGTGGAGTTCAAAGCATTTTCTCTATCCATAATTGATTTGTTCCATTTATCAAAGAAGAGTATTTAGTCTCGGATGCTATTGATGCTGGTTGAAACCATATTTCACTTGGGACATGATGAACCTATGTTGAATTGCATGTGTCACAAGACTCCAATTCTGAAATATATGGATCTCTGTAAAAGTGGCAAAAATTTATTTGCGAGACTGGACGAGATGTTATTAGTCATTTTTGTTGTAGAAACCTTTGTGCTAGCAATCCTGAAATTCTATCTTCTTCATGTATTCTGTGAATGTCCATGTGTTGAAAGAAGTCATGACTAACTACTGTTCTCTGTCACAACATTTCTACAATGTAGTTCATAAATTATTAATAAGGAGATAAAAACCATTTGATTCTTGGTCATTTTGTGATGCCTTACAAAGAACAAAATTTTGTATAAGTAATCACTAATTTAAAATGAAAAAGAAATATTTTTTGTACTTCTTTATTAGAGAAAGACTTGTTTATTCTATATATCTTAAAACAAGTAAGAATATTGGTAAAGGTAGAGCATTGGATTTATAACCCTAGTTTTGTCGTTTTGAGAATTTTGAAGACAATTTATCAAATTGTTTTACTATTCAGTCAGTTAACTTGATTGTAAGATTTCAATATTTGTCAAATCAAGATATATTTAGCTTGTAAGACATTTTCTTCAGATTATATTGGTTCAAATCGATTTGTACATATTGGTACCTATCTATGTTATTCAATTTTTTTTTTCTGTATGAACTTTGTTACATAGTTTTAGGTATTGAAATAAAGAAAATGTGCCAAAAATGAACGAGATTAAGAATGATAAAAAATGAATGTAAATACCATAAGTTAGTTTAAATACCAGATATTGTTGTGACTTCCCTTCATCTTCTCTTCTATTCTTGGCTTCTCTTCAAGTTTGTTGTTATTCTATGTTGTTTTGATGTTTTATCAATTGTTTATGTACAAGTATTTGAAATATCAATATTATTTGACACTTTATAAAAGAATAGAGCGGTGTTGTAGAGTGCTTTGCACTCATAACATTAATTGCAGGAGATGATATTTTGAGGAATGTCATCAAAGTGATGTGATGGAGTTCTGCACAGCTAGGCTTACAATAATTATCTATGTAGTATGGCAAGTTTAAATAGAACATTAATAGGTTAAATAAATGATATGTAATGATAGCTTTAATGTTACTCTTGATGAAGCCTTTAATGCTAAGATGAATTTTTACTAAAAAAAAGTTACATGTCAAGCATATCACCGATGACACGTGCGAAATGGAAAAGGTAATTTTTAAAGTATTTCGATGTTCCATATACCTTGTTAATATGATTTAGAACAATAGAGGGAGGGGGGGGGGGGTGAATCAGTTGTTCTTAGGTCTAGATGTATAAAAACAAACTTTAAAACTCTTCAAAAAATCATATCTAACAACCAACAGATGCTCGGTCATTACTGATTGCATAACAGAAACATATAACAGTGCAGTCCACTTATCCAATAACATCTAACTTGTAAAACACAGAAATGTTCAAACCAAAACATTCACATAAGTATCAACGCCTGGATTTATAGTGGAAACCCAATTTGGGAAAAACCACTTTGTAACATGTTACTATTATGTTCACTCTTCTGAAGTGAGCTTGGTGAAAAGCCAACCCTTTCAAAGGTTACAAACACACTGTCAGGTGTGACCTGGTTAAAGGATTTAAACCACTCTGTTAAAAGTGCACCTTGTTATAGGACTTACATACACTCCATTAGAATGCAACCTTGTTCAAAGGATTTATACCTATGACTATTAGGTCAACCTCTGCTAAAAGGATTTTGACTGATACAATGGTTAGAAAGTAGCAGTAATATTGATCTAAAAAATATACAACTCACTTTGTAAATATCAGATCCAATTCCGTACACATGCTAGCTTACTGACTGTGAACCTTTACCATCCCCATCATTGATCTACTCGAAACTCTCTTCAAGCAATCACAACACTTCTCCTTCAACCTTCTCTACTCAGACAGTCAATAACATCAACAACACTTACAACATCCTCTCTCTTACAACCTCTAGCTTAGGTTTCCTTAATACTTCCTCCACTAGGTCAATACATCTTTTGCCACTTAATCTCCTTCGTAGATCTTAGGGTTAGGTCAGATTCATCGAATCCATCCTACTTTATGTTCTTCGGCTATCCTTCTAGAAATATCTCAAATCTCTTAATAGATTTACAATAAAAAAATTTACAGTGCATTAAATGCTTTTATACAATCAATAAATAAAGTCAACACGTTTTACATAATCCAAGAATTCAATGATGCCGACTGGAAATATGAATTCTCCCTCAAATGCAAAATACTGACGCTCGGTCAATACTATGTTCAACTTCTCGGTCTTCACTAGAAAGCTCGGTCACTTCAAAAATTGTTTCCTTGGCTACTACTGTCTTCCTTGGCAATTAACTGATGTTCAGTCAACACTGAATTTACTCAGAATATACTAGCTCAGTCGACACTAACAACACTTGGCTTAAACTAGATTTCTTCACTTTTGCTCAGTTAAGCCTACCAGTTTAGTCTTCATTCTTACCTAGATAAACAATACATTATCTTATCATTATGCCACATAATCAAGTACTCATTAAAGTATCAAGATAACTCAACCTTTCCTTAGGTACTATTGTTACCAACCTTGCCTTACCCCTTAACAAAAATCAAATAGATATAGTACTTTCTTAAATAGAAACAGTCTTACCAGTTAAGGTTTGACATCAATGACAATACAACAATTGCTTCAATTGCAGTTTCCAACAATCTCCCTCTTTGGCATTGATGGCAACACCATATGAATATCACATGAATTACCAACCAATCCAAAACTTATATGTCCATTAGAAATATTTATAATATCCTTAGCTTCATTCTGATATAGAATCAATTAGCCATGCTTGTATGGTTGTCCACTGAATCTCTCCCTCTGTCTTGATCTTCTCATTCTGTGTATTCATCTGTGATCATCTCCCTCTTTGACAAAATGCCAAAGAAACAACTAAAAAACATACATCCTATAGATGTAGATATCATCTTTTCAGTTCAATAACAATATTTCTCCCTCTGTCATCTTTTCTTATGACTGATTCTTGGCTTTGCTATGCTTTTCACAACTCTAGGCTGCTCCTAAAGTGTAACCTATTTCTGCATCAACTTGTTAGATACTCTTTGCAGCACATTTGATGCAGTGCTCCTAGCTTGACTAGGCAGCCTCAGTTAGGGGAAGGACCCCTAATTAACTTCTCACGTATTCATGAGCTTCTTTAGGTAAAGCCTTAGTGAATATGTCTTCTAGTTGTTCCTTTGTATTCACATATTCCATTCGGACCTCTTTATCTTGTACCAGTTCTCTCAAGTAATGATACTTGATGGCAATGTGTTTGGTCTTTGTGTGCATCATTGGATTCTTAGAGATGTTGATAGCACTTGTTTTTTCACAAAAAATGACAACTGGTTTAGTGATTTCTTCTTTCATGCCTACCAATAATTGCTTTATCCATATCAAGTTTGAATAGTTCACAACTGCAACCACTACTCAACTTCAGCAGTAGATTGGGAAATGCAATTTTGTTTCTTGCTTGTCTAGGAAACTAATCTCTATCCAAGAAAGAAAGCTCCACCACTAGTACTCTTTCTATCATCTACATTTCCTACCTAATCAGCATCTGTATACACTCTCAGTTCAAACTTCTCATTCCTCTTTTAGTACAATCCATAGTCAACAGTCCCTTTCAAATATCTCATTATTCTTTTGACTACCATCATGTGTGTTTCCTTAGGATTGGCAGAGAATCTTTCCATAATCCCAATAGCTAATGCAACATCTGGTCTACTATGTACAACACACTATAGCTTTCCAATCATAGATCTATACAAAGTTTGGTTAACTTCTACAACATCATCATTTTTAGACAACTTTTGTCTAGTAGCCATGGGAGTACTTACTGGCCTTGAATCTTCCATACCAAAGGTTTTTAGTATCTCATGAACATATTTAGACTGGGTGATGAAAATTCCTTTCTCCATCTGATATACTTGTAAACCAACAAAAAATTTGATCTCCCCAAACATACTCATTTCAAATTCAGTTTGCATTTCATTTGAAAATTTCTTACACAAGGCATCTTGTCCACCAAATATAATATCATCTACAAAGATCTTAGCTAACAAGATTCCTTTACCTTCTTCATCTTTCATGTACAAATTGCTTGTGTCATTTGTCCTTGAGAATCCAATCTGTATTAGGTAGTTGTGCAGTCTCTCATACCATGCTCTAGGAGCTTGCTTTAGTCCATACAATGCTTTATTCAGTTTGCAAACCATGTGTCTTTTGTTTGGATCAAAAAATCCTTCTGGTTGTTCAATATACACTTCTTCTAATATACCATTTAAAAATGTAGACTTAACATCCATTTGGTATACCTTGAAATATTTATAAGTAGCATATGCAAGTAGAGTTCTTACTCCTTCCAATCTCACTATAGGGGCAAATGTCTCCCCATAATCTATTCCTTCTTCTTGTGCGCAGCCTTTGCATACCAGCCTAGCTTTGTTTCTTGTTATTTGACCATGCTCATTCAGCTTATTACAAAATACCCACTTTCTCCCAATGACATTCTTATTTGCTGGTCTCAGCACCAGAGTCCAGGTATCATTCTTATCTATCTGGTCAATCTCTTCATTCATTGCTTCTATCCAGTCTTCATTTTCTAATGCCCCCTTTGTTGTCTTAGGCTCAAATTCACATAGTTAACATGTTGGATCTCTTGCCTTGCTTTTGGTTAGAATTCTAGTATCTTTATCTCCAATAATCTGTTCAGTCTTGTGATGTCTCCTTACATATTGTGCTAGAATAGGTTCTTCTCTCCTTTCATTTTTCTCATCAGGTTCACCAACAAGATTGTCAGATTTAGCTTCTGAATGCTCGGCAACCTCTCCCTGATACTCGACAGCTTTCTCCTGTCACTCAGCACGTTCTTCTTCTCTCTCAGAATTGTTTTCCTGATGCTCAACATTGCTTACCTGAGACTCAGCATCAGGTGCAAGTCTGTCACTTGCCTCTCCTTCTTCTATATACACAAAAGATTTGTAATCTTCTAGTTCTCTTTTACTATCAGCTTCATTTTTCTCTGCATACTCATCAACTTTGACATTCACACTTTCCACAATTTTGTTAGTGTTAGAGTTTAAACACTTATAAGCTTTACTTTTTGTGGAATAGCCTAGGAATATACCCTCATTGCTTTTAGCATCAAATTTTCCATTTCGACTATCCTTTAATATGTAGCATTTACTACCAAAAATTCTAAAGTAGTTTACAATAGGTGCATACCCATGCCACAACTCATAAGGTGTCAAATTTGTACCTTTTTTGATCTATACTCAGTTAAGAGTATAAAAAATTGTACTCACAACTTCTTTCCAATACTTTTGTGCAACATTCTTTTCAATCATTAATGTCCTTGCACGATCCAAGATAGATTTGTTCCTTCTCTCTACTATACAGTTCCGTGGAGGTGTTCTAGGTGTAGACATCTACCTTTTGATCCCTCTATCATTGCAAAATAGATTAAATTCATTGGATATAAATTCCCCACCTCAATTAGATCTCAGACACTTTAGGTTCCTACCCATCTATCCACAAAGGTCAGTATGAACCAAATCTAGGGTATTCTCAGAAGTAAAAGTTTTACTCTTGAAACTAGACTTTGTCATCTTACCCAATTGACATTCTTTGCATATTACATTCTCAGGTTTCTTCAATCTAGGTAGACATCTCACTTTCTTTTTCTTACTAATTTCTACCAGATTATTAAAGTTAACATGACATAGCCGCTTATGCCATAACCAAATATCATCAAGTTGTGCAATCATACATGTTTCTTCAGATAGGTCTAGATAGAACAAATTACCTCTTGTTTGTTCTCCACTTCCAATCATTTCACTAGTGTTATCAAATATTTTGGCCTTTCTATGATGAAATTCCACTCGGTAGCCAGTGCTATTAAGTTGTGCAACACTCAATAGATTATAGTTAAGACCCTCAACCCAATAAGCATTTTCACAAGTGATCTTATCAGTCATCTTAATCAATCCTTTTCCTCTAACAGGACATGGTGCATCATTACCAAATTTCACACTCCTACCTTTATAATGATCTAAGGTGTCAAACTTACTCTTGTCTCCAGCCATATGATGTGAACAACCACTGTCAATAATCCATTTATCATTTTTTTTCTCATAAGATATCAATGCAGTTTTCTCATCCTCGTCAGATTCATCTTTCATTGCAACATAGACAACCTCAATTTCAAAATCATCACTATTAGTGTCAGTCTCTTCTTCGACAATATAGCAAGATTTCTTACCTTTTCCTTTGTAGTCCTTGTATCTTTGGTAACCTCT
Organism: Chamaecyparis obtusa; assembly: GCA_027943335.1. NCBI lineage: Eukaryota > Viridiplantae > Streptophyta > Pinopsida > Cupressales > Cupressaceae > Chamaecyparis > Chamaecyparis obtusa. Next base: position 780,079 of record BSBK01005583.1, on the reverse strand, counting down.
ATCTTCTCTTTTTTCTTTATGCTTGATGTCTCTTTCTTCATCCTTATCATCCCTATCAGGACATCTAGCAGCTATATGACCAACTTTATTACATGAAAAATATATAATAGGGAGTTTACCTTTGTACCTTCCTTTTCACCTTTTCAGTCTTCTAGCCATAAGAGCTTCTAGATCCTCAAGTTCTTCATCAGATGTGTCATTGTCACTTTCACTTTCACTTTCATTGATGCATCTTTCTTTTTCCTTCTTTGACTTACTTAGAACCATTTGTGACTTAAAAGAAGATTCAATATTACCAACAGTGAAGTTATCATAGTTAGAAAGTTCAAAAGCAGTAAGCTTACCAACCAAACTTTCCAAAGTAAGAGCATTTATAGGGTTACATCTAGATTCTTGAATTGCAAAAATTTTGATGGCATAGATAGGAAGCAGAGTTCTCAATACTTTTCCTATTACAGTTTCATCTTTAATAGTTCCATTTTCTCCTCTAATAGCATTTACAACTTCTTTTATTCTACCACAATATTGTGCAATATTCTCACCTTCTTGCATTCTCATTTCATCAAATTTACCTCTTAGGCTCTCGACTTTAGCTCTCAACACATGTATGTCACTGCCATAAATGTTTGCAAGGGTGTCCCACATTTTCTTTGCATTATTGCAATCTTTGATGTCTTCAAATTCTAGATAACTTAGGGCAGATGCAATCTCCAACATTGCTTGGTTGTGCTCTTGTTTAGCTCTCATTTCCTTGGCAGTCAGAGGTGCAATAGGTGTGACATAGTCATGCTCAACATAATACTTGTTGGAAAGTTGTCTATACTGATGTATATGACTTGATATAGTGTTTTCATTATGGAAACAAAGTCATATAGCAATTTGGAGTTAGTGCACTTGAAGAGAAGATCACAAATTAGTTAAGTGTTGTAGACTGGATAGTATACAGAGTTCCTGGAGCTTAGAGATCAACACACGTGCGTACAGATGAATTATGGTATGTGCCCTAGAAGTTAAGTTGGTTAGACTGTATTCATGCTTAGTCTATGAGAACATGATCAGATGTGCAAAGATGAGAAAGTTACAGTTAGTTGAAGTTGCATAGCCAGTGTGTGTTAGAGACGAACAGAGCATGAAGCCGATAGTTAGTATTTTGGTTTGCAGATATAATGTAATGTTGTAATGGCTATGTGCCCATTGTATGTAGGTTTCTGACATGTTTATGTGTTTAATTGTAAGCATGCTTAAGCCAATTCAATTGGAAGCATTGTATGTAATAGGTCTAAGGGCTGATTTAATTGTTTATTTTGTATGGGCATATAAATATAAGGTGCGCCCATTGTATTCGGTATGGAAGTTGATAGAGAGTTGTAATAAGTAGAGCAGAAGTGTGTGATGAAACTAGAAGATGTATTAGAGATTTTCTAGAGGTCAGAGCATCAGCGCATCAAAGGAACTGATCTGACAAGCAGTGTCACAGTGATAGTTCATCCTGTAGATATAGTGTGTATCTGAGATTAGAAGGTTGTAGCCTTCACCACTCAAGAAGTGAGCTCTTGGATAGTGCATCCTCTCCCTAATAGGGACTATTGTAAAAGACTCCTAATAGGGTCCAACCTTTGATAAGGTCTACTATACTAAAAGAATTGTTAAGCAACTCCTAATAGGGTTAAGGATCTTCTAACAATGATCACAAAACACTAGTGCAGAATATTAGTGGGTGTCAATTCCCATCGGGGTTTTTACCTATTTGGATTTCACCGTAACCATATTGGTGTCATGTGTTGATTTCATGTTTCATGTTTATGTGAATGTTTATTTCAGTACTTAAGCATTTAAGTTCAGTATAAAGATTAAAGTTAAAAGTTAAAATACAGTGAACACTGATTCACCCCCCCCCCCCCTCTCAGTGTTCCCATTCCTAACAATTGGTATCAAAGCTCTGGTCCTCAACATAGAAGTTTAACCACTTGAGGAGATCATGGACAAATCAGAAATGAAACATCTAAAAAGAAATCTTGAAGCTTCTCTTGAAGACCTAGACAAATCAGAAAGAGAAATTGAAGAACTAAAAGAAAAAGTTAGTGATGCACAATTGGTTATCAAAAGGCTAAGAAAGGATTTGAAAGAATGCTCTTACAGTGATCTAGGAGCAAAGGTCAAGAAGTTGAATGAAGAAAATGCATCTATGAAAGAACTACTTGAAGAATTTGATGATAAGCTAATCAACAATCAGGAAGTCTACAATGAACAAATCAAAGAGAACCTTCAACTCAATGAAGAACTAAGGAAAGAAAACATGGAAATCTTGGAGCTAAGGAATAGCAAAGAAAGCTTGGAGTCTGAATTAAAAGCAGCAAAGAATCATATTGACAAGTTACACACCAGTTTTGATTTGATAGAATCTCAATTGTATGCAAGGAGAGCCAAAAGAGACACTAGTTGTATTGGATAGAATGAAGCACAAAATCAGATTGACAACATGCGAGCAAGAAAGGATTCACAGAAGGACTCTACTGATGTTGAAAAGAATGAAGATCAAACCAAATATAATGGTGGACCACCTAAGAATGAGCGCAAGCAAGTAGAACACACATGTTTTGCATGTAAAAAGCACGGACACATTGCAAGTGTACACACTAAATAGTGCACTTCTCTAAGTCATTACTTCCAAGGGAATCCATGAATGAGAAACCTTGAGAAAGAAACCTAGAGCTCCCTAGGCATGAAGTCACAAGGATGTTGATGGTGCTCTCAGCTAGAGCTATTGAAGCATGCAACCTTGCTAGTAAACCACACAATGGGAGATTCAAAGGGACAAGGGAAAGAATGCCAATATCCTCAAGAATCAACAATGAAGATGCAATGCAATGCAACTATGCTAAGAATGAAGATGCAAGCTAAGCTATGAAAATGAAAGATAGAAGTGTTACAAAAACCTTATTAATTAAGCTATGTGAGCTAATCTAGAGCATAAAGGAAACTAAGATAAATGCCATGAAAGCTATGATGCAATAATGAAACTAGAATGAAAGAATGATCTCCAAAGCTCCAAAGTCTCCAAGAAATCCTTCAGCATAAGATTAGTATTCAAAGTTGGGATCTAAGAATGAGAAAAGAGCTCTCATTTTAAAGGAATTGAAAAGGAATGGACCATGGAGATTAAGAGGCAAAAGATTTAATCAAGGGTGGAGCTTGAAAGAGGAGCAATCCATGTGCACAAATATCCTCCAATGGGAAAATAAGAGTTGACTTTTGTGTCCATATGAGACAAAAAGGCATTTTCTTCTTTTTATAAAATAAGAGTAATGCTTTATTTGTGCAACTTAGGATAAGAGGAAAAGTGGGAGATTTTTATTTAATAAAAGGGGAGGGAATTCCTTTTAAATAAATAAAGACTTTAGGATAAAATGGTTAAGCCCATAGAAAATAATTGAATAAATGATAAAATCAGGATTTGATCAAGGAAATTGATATAATTTGAAAAATGTTGATTTTTGAGAATATTGATTCAGGGATTTGATAAATTGCCGAATGGGGGCCCAAAGTCTAGGCAACCATTTTAGGGTGCATACAACAAGGAACTGTACAGAGGTAAGACCTTTTAATGGTTACTATTATTCATGCAATAAATTTAGTCATAGAGCTATGAATTGCAAGACTAGTAAGAAGAACAGGATTCAACAAGATCAGAGAAATCAGAATTAGACAAACACAAGAAGTTCTCAGAATGTTACATGCCAGATATGTAACTATAATGGTCACTTAGAAAGACAATGTAGAATGGTGACTCATGTCAATGCACCAAGGAATATAAGACCTCTAGTCATTTGTCACTCTTGTAACAAGGATGGACATATCTCAAGGTTCTGTAGATCAAGGACGCAAGGTTAGGAAAGCTCTAAAAAGGCCGAAGAACCAATTTTGGATCCCGAAGGAGAAGTTAATTTTTTCAAAGCCTCAGATGATGCAAGCATGATTTGGTAAAAGAAAAAGAAGGACAAGATTGATGAGAATGTATTGGATGCATCTATAGTGGATGCACCCTCTACATCTAGATGAATGGCCCTCAGGGTCATAGGGGGAGCTAATTTATTTCTCAACCCATGTGTGGCTGGTATACTCATCCTCAGAGTATGCGCCTTTGGACTTAAGCTTTGGAGTATAAATGTACCTTTGTACAAGAGCGCACATGCTGATTGTTAGTAGAACTCAAGTTAGAATTATTGAAGTGATAGTCTGGTTTACGCAACAAGCATTAATGGTAGAATTCTCACTTTAAGTACATAGAAAGTTGTTTAATTACTCATTGCATTCGAACTCAAAGTGATTGAAGAGAAGAAAGAGCCTTGGAAGTTTTTGTGAAGACTTGGAGATTGATCTATCAGTGATTTTCAGTGCATTCAGTCAGTTGCAGAAACCCTAGTTTGACGCACCGATTCAGAAGTCTTCGAATCATCTCAGAGTATAGTTGGAAAGTGATTAAACAAGTCATGGCCACTCCCATAGTTTTTGATGTTGCTAAGAAGAAGAGATATGTATTCAAGAAACATCCTTTTAAGTCAACCCTAGATGATTTAGAAGGAGCATTCTCCCACACGCCTATGGGTGTCATGCATGTGGAAGACATAAGGGCTTACATCTACTGCAAGAAAGAACTAGTAGGTTTGGATAGGTTAAGAGTGCACATGGATTCCATGTTGAAACCAAACAAAACATTTATGGATGAATATGTTAAGTGGAATGATCATCCAATAGTTGAGTATGCTACGACATATGAATTTTATGAGACTAAATGGATTAAGATACTATTAAGCAGAATTCATGATGACCTATTTTGGATAGGTGATGTGCTAGTCAGAATCACCAGTGACCTTATATATGAGATGACAGGCCTTTCTAGGGCAGGAGTTGTCCTTCCTATGGGCAAGGATGTTAGAAAGATTGTTGAGAAAACTTGTAAGTCAAGGAGTGATAGGCACGGGATGACAATTGAGCCTACTGAACAAGCAGACATCAAATTGATGTCAATGATACTGGGATATAGGTTTCATCATACTAGTAGGGTGAATAGTGTGTCTGCAGGCTCTATTCTAGCAGCCATTAGACTTGTGAAGGAAGATGCAGAGTTCAACTTGTGTGAAATCTTGCGCGCATAGTTGATTGATAACATCAAGGCAATCAAGCATGGCAAGACAAAGATATTTAGGTTTGGGTCATTGATCATTTACATGTACCTTCATATTGTTGGGAGAGTATCAGATTTGTATTTGGACAAGTCCATTCCAACCATGCCACAGATATCCAACAAAGCATCCACTGAAAGCACATTGAGAGATAATATAACATTGGAGTTGAAGACCTTCAGGGTCAAGATGGAAATGAGGTATAGAATTCCAAAAAATATTGTTGAAAAGTATAAGGATACTATTTACTTTATGGTAGAGACAAACACAACTTGTATAGAAGTTGTTGAGCCAAGAACTAAGTGGATTCATCCACTTGGTTATGAGGTAGAGGAACTGGTCCTTGAAGCATATGCACAGGTTCTACTATCAGCCCCTAAAGATCCTAATGAACCTAGGTTGGGAACTTATGAGGAGAAGACAAGGGAAGTTGATGCAAAACTAAATAGTGCAGCAACTAAGAGGAAAGCCTCTAAGATTAAATCTGAGATACTCAAAATTCATGGAGTAACACAAGAAGATCTTGACAAGGCAAGGGAAGAAAAGATTTCTTTGGAGATTAAGAGTGCATCCACAGAAGATGCTAAGTCTGATGATCCTAAGTTGAAAAAGGTAAAGATTGAGAAGACTGATGATCCAAAGGATAAACATGGTAGAATTGATGATATCAGTCTTGCGCCCACTGTTACAGTTGATATTGAGTCCACAAATGCATCTCCTAAGATGCCCAAGAGGAGAAAACAAATTGCCACAAACCATCCTTCAACTATAAGTGTAGCCACAAGGGGCAAATTGAAAAATGTGCAGTCACCTCCGGAAGTAGGATTCATACCTAGTATTCAAGTGTTAAGGACTAGAGTTGCAGATGAAGGAAGGCTAGATCAGATAGCCAAGTTGTATGACAAATATCATGAAATTGATAAGTCATAGATTCATGAGATGCTGATCAAACACATGATAAAGTTCAAGAAGACAGTTCTTGAATTGAAGACATCAATCCTTGATAAGGTATGGGAGATTATGGATACCTTGAAGAGACAAGCCACTGAAGAAGACTTCAGAATAAGGGAACAAACACTTGATTCCACTCTTCCAGTATGTTCTATTGAAGAAAAGTCAATGCTATCAAATTTGGTGAAGTCGCACTTAAGGAAAAAGATGAGAACACTACACCTCATGAACAAAGACTATGAGCTGATTTCTAAGGAAACAAAGAAGGCCTTTGAGAAGGTATTCTTAGAGAAACACATGAAACCCATGTTTGCACCCATCTCTCAAGAACCTAGTGACCAAGTCAAAATAGCAGAGACCATCAAGATACAATCCATAGGTCCTCAGGATTCAGCGCTTGCAATGGAAGCACAAACAGAGGAAGACAAGTCTGCGCCCATAACATAATCACTCAAAGATAGCACCATTATCATTGATAATGTTGAGATAGCCATGGCGGCCATTGACATTGACTTGGATAAGTTTGAAGAAGCTTTTGTGAGCACACAAGAAGTTGAAATATTATGCAGCAACACATCGCTCACTCATCAAGAAGAAGCATTGATTGATGATGAAAAAGAAGAAGAAAAGATAGAAGAAAAAGAAATAGAAAAAGAAAAAATAGTAAAAGAATAAGAAAAAGAGGAAGAAAAGAAAGAGGAAGAAAAGGTAAAGGAAAGTGAGAAAAAGGATGAAATGTCAATAGTGAAAAAAGTGTTGGACAATACTCCCATCACTCCTTCAGCCGCATTGTTGTCAAGTTTGACACCTGACACATCCAGTTTGGACTCATGGAGAGAAGAAGACCTAATTAAGTTTAGCGTCTTAGCTATGGAGAAAGCCAAAGAAAAATAAGTAATGAGGAATCCCCTCCTGGTAGAATTAGTAAACATGTTGAACAATATGTTGCCAGAAGATAAGAGAGTGTCAAAGATACACTCGGTTGATGATGTGAGTATAGTCATCTCACATTTTAAAAGCAACTTCTCAAGCCTTGAAAAATCTGCATCCCTAGTTGCAGAAGAAAAGTATTTGAAGAAAAGATTGACTGAATTGGTGAATAACTTTGCACTTGACCTCAGTTCCCTCAAGACTAGTCAAGCATCCTTGAAAGAATTTGTAGATCAAGGAAGAAGAATCATTGCAAAATGCATGGATAAGGACAAGCTTATTGATGCTCATTTCAAGAAAATAAAAGAGGCAGAAGCTATGATTGAGCAGGTGAAGAGTTCAGTGACAGACGCATCCACATATGTGAACATGTGCAACAATGTCTACCAAAGTTAGATAGACAAAATTGAGAAGGAAGAAAAGGAGATGACAAAGTTAAGGGCTAGACAAACTCAGTTGAAGAATGCTCTTGCGCCCTCACTAGACATTCTAAATCAAAATATCAAGGAGATTGATGCCACTATGGTGACATATGATCAAGGTCCTTCCATAGATCTGAAAAAGATGGAGAAACTTCAGTATGCATTATGCACCCATCTCCAGAGAGTAAACTCTTTGATCACATTTTGGAAGAAGGAGATGCAGAACCTAAAGGTTGCATATTTGGATGTTTTCCCTCAGTGAGTATGTATAGATACAGTTTTTTGTAACACCTTTTTCATTAATGTCAAAGAGGGAGTTGTGTATAGAATAAGAATATGGATCATAATATCTATAGGGAGATATAAGTATATGTATAGATAACAAAAGTTTTTGTATTAAGGATAGTTAGCAACTTGGCCATATTCCTTTGTTGCCATCAATGAAAAAGGGGGAGATTGTTGGAAAGTTGTCTATATTGATGTATATGACTTGATATAGTGTTGTCATTATGGAAACAAAGTCATATAGCAATTTGGAGTCAGCGCACTTGAAGAGAAGATCAGAAATCAGTTAAGTATTGTAGACTGGATAGTGTACAGAGTTCCTGCAGTTCAAAGCATCAGCGCACATGCGAACGGATGAATTATGGTATGCGCCCTAGAAGTTAAGTTGGTTAGACTATATTCATGCTTAGTCTATGAGCACATGATCAGATGTGAAAAGATGAGAAAGTTATAGTCAGTTGAAGTTGCATAGCCAGTGTGTGCCAGAGAAGAACAGAGCATGAAGCCGACAGTTAGTATTTTGGTTTGTGGATATAATATAATGTTGTAAAGGCTATGCACCCATTGTATTTAGGTTTCCGACATGTTTATATGTTTAATTGTAAGCACTCTTAAGACAATTCAATTGGAAGCATTGTATGTAACAGGTCTAAGGGCCGACCTAATTGTTTATTTTGTATGAGCGTATAAATATAAGGTGTGCCCATTGTATCTGGTATGGAAGTTGATAGAGAGTTGTAATAAGAAGAGCAGAAGTGTGCAAAGACACTAGAAGATGTATTAGAGCTTTGCTAAAGGTCAAAGCATCAACACATCAAAGGAACTAATCTGACTAGCAGTGTCATAGTGACAGTTCATCTTGCAAATATAGTGTGTATCTGAGATCAGAAGGTTGTAGCCTTCACCACTTGAGCAGTGAACTCTTGCATAGTGTGTCCTCTCCCCTAACAGGGACTATTGTAAAACACTCCTAACAGGGTCTGACCCTTGATAAAGTCTACTATACTAAAAGCATTTTAAAGCAACTCCTAACAAGGTTAAGGACCTTCTAACAATGATCACAAAACACTAGTGTAGAATATTAGTGGGTGTCAATTCTCATTGGGGTTTTTACCTATTTGGGTTTCCCCATAACCATATTGGTGTCATGTGTTGATTTCATGTTTCATGTTTATTTCATTACTTTTCATTTAAGTTCAGTATAAAGATTAAAGTGAAAAGTTAAAATACAGTGAACATTGATTCACACCCCCCCCTCTCAGTGTTCCCATTCCTAACAATACTTTGCAGAATCACCAATATCAACTAGATGCAGCTTCATCAAGCTTTTCCATGCAGGGAAGTTCTCCTTATTTAGCTTTGGTACCTCCTTCTTATACATCCTGATCATTTGCTTCAAGTACCTTCAAACTTGTTCTTTGTAAGCACCAACAGCTCTGATACCAATTGTTAATATGATTTAGAACAACAGAGAGGGGGGGGTGAATCAGTTGTTCTTAGGTCTAGATGTATAAAAAAAAAATTTAAAACTCTTCAACAAATCATATCTAACAACCAACAGCTACTCGGTCATTACTGATTGCATAACATAAACATATAACAGTGCAGTCCACTTATCCAATAGCATCTAACTTGTAAAACATAGAAATGTTCAAACCAAAACATTCACACAAGTATCAACACCGGGATTTATAGTGGAAACTCAATTTGGAAAAAACCACTTTGTAACATGTTACTATTATGTTCACTCTTCTGAAGTGAGCTCAATGAAAAACCAACCAGATGCAGGAGCATCCTGGGTGTAAGAGCAATCTTGCATCACCAAAAAAAAAAAATTTCTGGTTTTGTTTTCAATAAGGGCTATCTTGCGCAGAACTTCTATTTATGGAAACTTACTATTTTTAGTAAGTTGGTCATATGGTCTTAGAATGTTCTGATTTCACAGTTGGAGGTTCATCTCAATCATTTCAACCTACTAGTTGAGTTTCATTGCCACATCATAAGTATTGGTGAAGTTATTGAGGTTTTTTGGTATGAAATCTTTCAGGTCAATTTTGAAGGCCTTAGAGGCTCTGGATTGCAATCGACCCCCAGCTGATTGTTTTACCTACTAGGTACTCATTTACAGATACATAGACATCATGCAGAGATAGAATTAGACCAAATAACATCAAGCTTTCATTAATCATTCCCAAAGGTTACAATAATAGTGATGCTTCTAATGAACAAGTACAGTATTCATATACAATCCAAAGCTGTGCAACCAAATGTCATCACCCTTCTCAACCGTCGGCAACTAACTAACCTCCGTCGACAACTAACACCCAGTGGTAACACAACTTTACCTCCGTCGGCAACTAACATCTGACACTAACACAACTTTACCTCCGTCGATAGCTAACATCCGACGGTAACACAACTTTACCTCCGTCGGTAGCTAACATCCGACAGTAACACAACTTTACCTCCGTTGGCAGCTAACATCCAACGGTAACAAAACTTTACGGCTAACATCATCCCCCCCAAAAAAGAAAGTCATCTCCGGTGACTCTCAACAAAAAGGAGATGAAATACACTATATAAAATAAGAAAATCACTGAGAAGAAGGGGTAGGGGGTGTCATTGTTCTTTCTCTGTCACATCACATTCCTCCCATGCCTACACTAAACTTGTCTCCAAAACATACTTTTCAGTTGTAGCCTCCGCTAACTCTTGTTCAAAAAAGACTATCTTCTGAGCCAATCTAACCTCAATAGGCACCTGTACCACCTTCACTCCTGGGTACACTGAGCCAAGTGTTGCTCTACTACCTCCAACTGGGTGGTCAGCTCCTCCTGAGCTCTCTATGCATCCACCAAGACAACCTCACGTCCCGCCAACACCTACTCCTCTAAGTGCCTCAAAGCATAGTACCCCTCTCGAAAGGCTTGCTCCAATGCTCTCTCCACTTCTAGCATGCAGACACTCCATGCCTGCAGCAGCTCCGGGTCTCACCAACTGGTCACACTTTCCAAAGGCTAATAACTAAACTCAATAATTTCCTTATGCCATCCTGATGCCCTAACTCACAATTGTGGTGTTCCTCAAAAGGACGATGGGGGTCTAGGGGGCAACGCCCCCAGCGGGGTCGAGGGGCAGCACCCCCGTGGGGTCTTGGGGCAGCACCCCCACTACCAAGACCAATTTAGCACCTTCAAAGTCTATGAAACACACCATTTTTGTGATTTTCATCTAATCCCATGCTCTTTTTTGCAAACTGCTTATGTTTTCCTTACTACCTGCTCATTCCCTTCCCTTCGGTACCATTCGTTCTTCACTGTGAACTTTTTTTTTTGGTTGACATTTTTTTTTTTTTTGACCTTCCACCGCTACTACTTTCCATCACTAACCATCTAAAAAATTCTTTAATACACGTGTTTGCCCTTTTTTTCTTTTTTTTCGTACGGATGCATTTTTTTTCTATCATCTCCTGGCTCAACGTGCAATCACAAAAGTTTTGCCTTTGTCGTACACCGTATGGTGTGTTTATATGATGCATGGATGTACAGTCTGAGCCTTGTCATGACTCTTGTGCGCATCTCCTCTCTTCTCCGTACGATGGGGGTGTGTGTCTTTATGAGCCGTATGACATCTAATCTCCCTTTGGCGGATACCTTCATCACCGTACGGTCTTTTATTTCATCCTCCTTCCGCACCGTGGTTGTATGGTCCGTACGGTTGTTTTCTTTTGACCATGTGGAAGTGACCTCTTTACTTGTTGTACCTTTCCTTCACCGTACGATAGCACCAAAACACTCTTCTTTTGCTGTACAGTACGTGCATGGTGGTTTTGTCCTGTGCCTTGCTGTACAATAATATTAACTTTGCTTCTCTCTTTTCTCTCCGTACGTAATATTATATTCTTCCCTTTACATTTTTTTTCCATATATTTCCCGTGCCGTACGAAGACTTGACCGTATGACTGTGTACCTTACGGTGGGATTTTCCTTCCTGTTGTGTGATCATACAATGCACTTTTCCTTCCTACCATACGACCGTACGATGCATCTTTTTAAAAAAAAATTATTATTATTATTTTTTGCTTTTTTTTAAAAAAAAAAATCTAATTATGTTTTAGAGGCTTCTCCAATCACCCGTCTGGACGGCTCTCTAGTCACCTGCCTGACCTCTCAAGGCCCTTTCCATCTCGGGTGCTCTATCCCTTCTCTTGGGTCCATCCTCTCCAGGTAAGGTTTCAATTTGGTATGTTGATGGTGTCATTTATCCATAGTTCGTCAAGAGTCCACCGATTGACAACCCCATCATAGCCGACTTCCCAAAATTTTCTTGGCTTCATCTCATTGTGCAGTCGTTCCCTCCAGCTTTCCTTGTCCCTGAGTCTATTTTCAATGGTCATCCAAAGGCTTGAAACCAAAAACTCTACAGGAACCACGGTCTCCTTCCCGTACATAATAAGAAGAAGGAGAATCAAGAGTTTGAAGGCTACGGTCTTCCACACAGGATTCCAATCGTCTCCTGTGGCGATGGTTTCAAAATTTCTCTCATCCCTGAGGTTTATTTTTTTAAACTTTTCTTCTTTGTACCAGATGGGTTCCTCCTTCTGAAACTCATGTGCAGGGCTCTCTTTCATGTAGACTTCCCCTTCTCGGTATACTGTATATTCCAGAGGGAACTCACTCTGGGCTTCCTCAATCTTCAGTATGTTGCAGGACGGTGGAAATAATTCATAATCGCCCATCTGCTGATGGAATAGACCATCCATCGAATCTGTATCATCCTCCATTTTCAGTATCCCTTTAGCATTGGGCTCCATGGTTTCTTCCCCTTCGTCTATTTTGTTATCTGATTCTGAATCAGAGGAGGATGCCATTTCTTCTCCAACCATCTGCATTGTGAGGTCTATTACAAACTTCCTTCCCCCTTTCTCAAATGATAGGATGTTATTTTTCCAGTTATGGTTGGCTATGGCAGTCACCAGCCACCCCCTCCCTAGGATGGCATCATACCCCTTCTGCTTCAGGGAAATTACTACGAAGTCAAGGATGAATGGTTGGGTCCCGATGGTTACCTGTTGTGCCATCAGAGTTCCAAGGGGCTTGATGCCATGCTGGTCAGCCCCTAGTAGGTTGAAGGTCGGCAGCCACAGTATTGGTTTCCCCAAGCTTTTCCAGGTTTCCTCCGGTAGAACGTTCACCCTAGATCCACCATCTACGATCGTGTTTATGAGGATGGTACCCAAGATACCCATCTCCACCACTACGGGGTTCCATCTATTATTTATTGATACATCATGGGGTCGGCAGCGGAGCCACTGGGAACCTCCGTCTGTTCAACCGTGCTTGCTAGAATGTTTTGGCCTAGGAATAGGGCCGTTTCAAGTGCTGCATAGTTTCCAGTAGGTCCTTGACCTTTATGGGTACCTCCATTTGCATTATCTGCCTTAAAATATTTTGTTCGGCCATTGCTCAGGTAGAAGTGCCTGCATCTGTGGAGTCCCTTCGGTCCTCCATACCCTTCGCGATCTTAGCCTTCACCTCGAGCATCCTTTGTTTCTCTGTCGGAGGGTGAGGATATGTGGCCTTCTTCATTTTCCCGCGTGTGATTGTCAGGACCTTCTCTGTGCCCCCTCGTTCTATGTCTAGGATGTTGCAGCCGGGCTTTGGACAACTAGCATCCTCGTGGTCCCTCGGTCTGCACCACCGACATAATTTTAGTAGAGCAGTAGCCTCAATCTGACAGTCACAGGCATAATTTCCCCATTGGTTATAGCTTCTGCACTGTATCATGGGCCTCCCCTTCACGTCATACTAGACCCGCAGCTTGTTCACATCATTGCCTCAGCCTCCCTGTCGGTTGTTTCTGTACTCGCTAGATGATGCAACATTTTGTTGACCACCAGTCCCGGACATGGAGGGTTGCTCCTGGGTGAAGAGCACTTGTTGATTTCTTGCCCTTAGGTTGTAGGGACATTCTTTGGTGGAATGTCCCACAATCTGGCAGATGTCACAAAAGGCTTTCTTGGGACAAGAACCCTTCATGTGGCCTGCTTCTTTGTAGTCTGTGCACCACACAGTGTCTTCCTCTGCTTTGCTCGAGCCTCCCTTGGTGGCCTTCAATTCTTTCATCATCCTCGCCAGATCTTTTTGTAGGGCCAACACTTTCTTACTCAATTTTCCCTCACTGCTTTCTGCCTCTGATTCATCATCCGAAGACTTAGTCTTTTTGGAGGTCTTACACTCACTTTCCAAGTCCATTGCGTGGTTGTATGCATTACTGTATGACGTGGGCGGGACAATTTTTATTTTCTTCCGAAGGGAAGCTTTTAGTTCCTCCACGAACCACCTCTTCTTCAGTTCGTCTACTGGGGCTGACTCCATTTTCTCGATGAGTTCCTTTAGTCACCACGCGTAGGCACAGACATACTCGCTCTTTGTTTGCTTTGTATTGTAAATCTCCGCTAGAATCTCATTGTCATCCCTTAACAACTGAAATTCCATCTGGAAGGCCTTTTTCACATCATTCCATGTCGTCAGGCCTGATTTGTCTACATCCAAGTACCAGTCGATAGCTCCTTCCCTCAATGTCACGAGGAATTGGTGGATCCATTCATCCTGGTCGGTAACTCCATTGGCAGCCCATATAGTCTCATAGGTCCAGCAATGCCGAATAGGATCCTCCTTCGCTTGGCCTGTGAACTTGGGCAGTTTCTACTTACTCGTAGCCATGGTAGGTTGTTGCCTCCATGGGGGATTCGGTACTCCGACACCACCTCCTCCTTGAGTATTGTGTGTAGTGTTCACCGGTGGCACTTGCTCGTGCGGTAGTTGTGTGACTGGTGGGACAGTACTATGTGGAGTCCTTGGTTCCAACGGAGGGTTTTCTTGTGTGTTCGCAGTGCCTTCAACCATACTATCACTGGCACCTCTAGCAGTACCGTCATCTTTGACCATACAGTTCCCTTCGTGGTCTCGGTCCTCCACATGTGGTGTACGAGTCAAATCTTCAAACTGATCTCGCTCTTCTTGAAGTAAGACCTGTCTCAATTGTGTTTCCTCGAGTAGTTCTTCCCTACTGCACACTCTCCGATGCTCCGGTGAAGTGAACTATTCTCCATCGGCCTCTGCACCTTTCGTACCACTTCTGAGGTTCCCTTCGGGCAACCCTCCGGCAAGCTGGTCCTTGGCAAGTTGCCTCAACCTATACCGACGTTCACATTGCTACGCGGAGATCAAAGCCTTCTGTGCGGCTTTGCCTTCGTCATCTTGTGCCTTTTTATTTCTATCTTTATTTAAAACATTGGGCATAAATCCTTTCCTCACTTCTCTTCTTGAGTACGTCTAGGCAACGGTGCCAGATGTTTTACCTACTAGGTACTCGTTTACAGATACGCAGACATTATGTAGAGATAGAATTAGACCAAATAACATCAAGCTTTCATTAATCATTCCCAAAGGTTACAATAATAGTGATGCTTCTAATGAAAAAGTACAATATTCATATACAATCCGAAGTAGTGCAACCAAACATCGTCACCCTTCTCAACCGTCGGCAACTAACTAACCTCCGTCGGCAACTAACACCCGACAGTAACACAACTTTACCTCCGTCGGCAACTAACATCCGACGGTAACACAACTTTACCTCCATCGGTAGCTAACATCCGACGGTAACATAACTTGACCTCCATCAGTAGCTAACATCCGACGGTAACACAACTTTACCTCTATCGGCAGCTAACATCCGACGGTAACATAACTTTATGGCTAACACTGACTAGTTCTAGCGCATATCAGGCACTGTAGATCTCATCATGACATTTTTGAAAAGTGGTTACAATAGAAAAATGGAGTTACGGTTAAAAATTTATGGCCTCTGGAAGTTGGGTTACCTAAAATCATATTTTGTATTTCTTTTGAGCCGACCCTATTGTAATAATTGTGAAAAATAAATAATTCTATGTTTAGTCGGCCTAAAGGGTTAAATTTCTGGAACCTTCTCAGGTAGTGGAAATTGCCTATATAAGAAAGGTCTGTAGTGTTGTGTTAGGCAGTTCGGGACAGTTCTGGATAGTAGATTTGGGTATTGATTCGAGGCTTTGTCCTATAGAATATTGTAAGGGAATGCCCATGTGGCTTTGCATATTGTAATTCTAAAATTTTGTAATTCCACATTTGTGGAGATAATAAGAAGCCAATTTTCTATTCTTGCATATTGTTGTTGTTTCTCTATTTCTGTTATGTGTTTGTGGTATTAAGGGGAGCACCCTTCATCAAGTGGTATCAGAGCAGGATTTCCTAAGTGTGTAAATAGATCGCCGATTGTGAGGCAGTTTGCACCAAGACCGTGGGTTAGGGTTTCTGTGTAAATAGATCACCGACTGTGAGGCAGTTTGCACCAAGACTGTGGTTAGGGTTTCAGTGAGAAGCGCAAAAATGCCTCCACGAAGGGAATGTGGCAGAAGAGATAGTGTTGTAACACCTGAGGTTAGGGAACTGCAAAGACAAGTGCGAGCATTGCAAGAGGAGATTCGTAGAGGACTGAATCTTAATGTCAGAGAGGAAAGTGAGGATGAAGCCAAAGAAGAAGATCAAGAAGGAGAAGTCAAAGTTGTGAACCAGGAGGAAGAAAGACTTTTTTGAGCTATCCCAAAGATCGGGAAGAGACCTAAGATTGAGGTCCTGACATTTTCTAGAAATCTTAACCTAGAAGAGTTGATCGAATGGATCAATGAATGTGAAGAATATTTTGAGTATGAAGATATCGAGGATCCTGATCGGGTCAAGTTTTCAAAGGCCAGACTGAAGGGTTGTGTGAAGTTTTGGTGGCAAGAGATTCAGTTGGAGCAAAATCTAAGAGGAAAGGATAAAATCACAAGATGGGGGTGAATGGTGGATAAATTGAAGCAACAGTTCATCCCTATTGATTATGAGCTTGACCTACTAAAGAAAATGCAAAGTTTGAAGCAAGCAGGAAGATCTGTTCAGGAGTATACAGAGGAGTTCTATCGAATCCTCATCAGAACAAGCCATGCATAAGCTAATAAGGAGAAAGTTGCCCGTTACCTTAATGGGTTGAGAGAGCATTCAAGAGGAGCTGAATCTGGTTCAAATGAACAGTATTGAAGAGGCATACCAATTTGCCCTAAAAGTAGAGGAAAAGCTGAACAAGAAGTTTGAGAGTAGACAAAGCGGAAGAGGTCATGATGGAAGATCTAGTGGATGGTCATATGAAGATCGAAATGAAGATCCGAAAAAGTAGGATGAGGCCAGTAATAGTCTGAATCTGAGAGGAGATAATTTCAATCATTTCCAAGATCAGAATAGTAGAGATCAGAGAGGAAGAGGAAGGGGACAAAGTTCAGGAAGAGGAGGCTTTCGTGGAACATGTTTTCACTGTGGAGAAGAAGGTCATAGGGCATTTGAATGTCCTCAACGCCAAGGAAGGACATATAGGATGAATGAAGGCCAGGCCAGAGTTGCATATGTAGATGAGGATGCTAGATCATCACATTTTGAATATGCTGAAAGAGGAGAAATGTTGATTAATAGAAGAGTCCTGCTGAGTGGCGAGAATGAACCTGAGCAAAGGAGGAGCCTGTTTCGCACCAGGTGCAAGTGTGAGGGTAAGTGTTGTAATGTGATTATTGATAGTGGCAGTACTGATAATTTGGTGTCAGAAGAGATGGTGACAAAGTTGAAGCTCAAGAGGTAGAAAAATCCACATCCATATCGGGTTGCCTGGGTGCAGGATGACCACAAGGTCATGGTCAGTGAACAGTGCCTAGTAAAGTTTAAGATTGGCGGGTACCAAGATGAGGTACTATGTGATATCATATCTATGGATGCATGTCATATAATGTTGGGTAGAGCTTGGCAATTTAACAGATGTGTTGTACATGATGGTCATGCAAATACCTATTCCCTAACAAAGGATGAAGTGCGACATAAGCTAAAGCCATTGAAGGAAACAAAAGAAAAGGTATGTGGTAATGCCAGAATAACTTTTGTTGATAGAGGAAATTCCTTAGATGGTATGTGGTATGAGCATATGTGTTTTACCTTAATTTCAAAGGCTGGGAAAAAGGAAGTAGAAGATGTACCTGTAGAAGTTTCATAATTATTGAATGAGTTTCAGGATATTGTATCCGATAATGTGCCTGAGGGATTACCACCAGTAAGAAAGATCAGTCATCAGATGGACTTGATTCCAAGAGCCAATTTTCCAAATAAGGTAGCACCCAGAATGACACTAGCACAAAGTGAATGGTTGAAGACAGATTTGAAGTTTAGTTCCTCACATCATCCACATATTGTATATGGAAGTAGTCCCAGAAATGCATTTGAGTTGAGGAGGATAGATAAAGGAGAAATAAGTAGTGTTGAAGCTGAGGATTTTGTAGAACATCCATGAGGAAGTGAGAAAGCATATTACCAAGATGAATGCATAGTATAAGGCTAAGGCAAATGAGAAAAGGAGACATAAGGAATTTCAGGTTGGAGATGAAGTCATGGTTCATTTGCAGAAGGAAAGATTTCCAATTGGTACATATAACAAGTTGAAAATGAAGAAGTTTGGGCCATGTAAGATATTGAAGAAGCATGATTCAAGAAATGCATATGAGGTCGAGTTGCCTACTGAGATAAATATTTCACCAGTATTTAATGTTTAAGATCTGATAGAGTATCATGAAGGAGGTGTTGAAGATGAGGTTACATCAGCACAGTGGAGTATTCCAGCAACCAATTTAGATATCAAGGAGATTGAGGACATACTGGACACTCGTGTTGGCAGAAGCACAAGGAACAGGACATATGAAGAATATTTGGTCAAATGGAAAGAATGACCTGTTTAAGATTCATCATGGCTAACGAAAGAGGAGGTTAACCATCTTGGTTTTCCTCTGCACACTTGAGTCGTGACAGAGTCACTTCTCAAATTACCTCGGGAGTCTGATGCAGGAGCATCCTGGGTGTAAGAGCAATCTTGCATCACCCAAAAAAAAATATTTTTGGTTTTGCTTTCAATAAGGGCTATCTTGCGCAAAGCTGCTATTTATGGAAACTTACTATTTTTAGTAAGTTGGTCATATGGTCTCAGAATGTTCTGATTTCACAGTTGGAGGTTCATCTCAGTCATTTCAGCCTACCAGTTGAGTTTCATTGCCACATCATCAGTATTGGTGAAGTTATTGAGGTTTTTGGGTATGAAATCTTTCAAGTTATCTAGAAGTTGGGTTACCTAAAATCATATTTTGTATTTCTTTTGAGCCGACCCTATTGTAATAATTGTGAAAAATAAATAATTCTATGTTTAGTCGGCCTAAAGGGCTAAATTTCTAGAACCTTCTTGGGCGGTGGAAATTGCCTATATAAGAAAGGTCTGTAGTGTTGTCTTAGGCAGTTCAAGACAGTTCTGGATAGTAAATATGGGTATTGATTCAAGGCTTTGTCCTACAGAATATTTTAAAGGAATGCCCATGTGGCTTTTCATATTGTAATTCTGAAAGTTTGTAATTCCACATTTGTGGAGATAATAAGAAGCCAATTTTCTGTTCTTGCATATTGTTTTTGTTTCTCTATTTCTGTTATGTGTTTGTGGTATTAAGGGGAGCACCCTTCATCACAACCCTGTCAAAGGTTATAAACACACTGTTAGGTGTGACCCGATTAAATGATTTAAACCACTCTGTTAAAAGTGAGCCTTGTGATAGGACTTATATACACTCCATTAGAATGCAACCTTGTTCAAAGGATTTATACCTATGACTGTTAGGTCAACCTTTATTAAAAGGATTTTGACTGATACAATGGTTAGAAAGTAGCAGTAATATTGATCTGAAAAACATACAACTCACTTTTCAAATATCAAATCCAATTACGTACACATATGTTGGCTTACTGACTATGAACCTTTACCATCCCCATCACTGATCTACTCAAAACTCTCTTCAAGAAATCACAACACTTCTCCTTCAGCCTTCTCTACTCAGACAGTCAATAACAGAAACAACACTTCCAACATCCTCTCTCTTACAACCTCTAGCTTAGGTTTCCTTAATACTTCCTCCATTAGGTCAATATATCTTTTGTCGCTTAATGTCCTTCGTAGATCTTAGGGTTAAGTCAGATTCATCGAATCCATCCTACTTTATGTTCTTTGGCTATCCTTCTAGAAAATATCTCAAATCTCTTAATAGATTTACAATAAAATGTTTCACAGTGCATTAAATGCTTTCATACAATCAATAAATAAAGTCAACATGTTTTACATAATCCAAGAATTCAACGATGTCGGCTGGAAATCTGAATTCTCCCTCAAATGCAAAACACTGACGCTCGGTCAATACTGTGTTTAACTTCTCGGTCTTCACTAGAAAGCTCAGTCACCTCAAAAATTATTTCCTCAGCTAATACTGTCTTCCTCGGCAATTAACTGATGTTTGGTCAACACTGAATTTACTCGGCATATACTAGCTCGGTCGACACTAACAACACTTGGCTTAAACTAGATTTCTTCACTTTTGCTCGGTTAAGCCTACTAGTTTAGTCTTCATTCTTACTTAGATAAACAATACAATGTCTTATTATTGTGCCACATAATCAAGTACTCATTGAAGTATCAAGATAACTCAACCTTTCCTTAGGTGCTATTGTTACCAACCTTGCCTTACCCCTTAACAACAATCAAATAGATATAGTACTTTCTTAAATAGCAACAGTCTTACCAGTTAAGGTTTGACATCAATGACAATACAACAATTGCTTCAATTGCAATTTCCAACATAACTAACTTGGCAAATCTCAAGATATATCATAGAAATTAAGAATGGCAGATGTCGTATCAGATGACATCGATATTATATATATAATTAGCTTACAACAGTCAAAACATTGAATGCACATCCGTGATAAATATAAGAAAGATTTTGTTAATGAATAGTCTTTGAAATCCTATACAAATTGAAATATTGGTTTTCAATACAAGGTTTTCGTGCATCGGAATTATATGCCAGGAACTACTAATTCTGAAAATATCATTGTCGGGTTTTCAGAAAAGTGATACATACTGTACTCATCACTAGCGTTCTGTCAGTTTGGTTGTGTTTGCAGTCATCACCTTTTGCAAAAAAAATTGTAATTAGTTAACCTAATTATTATATTAATTTATAACTGTGATAGTAATAATGATATTAATTTGTAGCTGTCACCATTACTTAATACTTAGAATATCTAATTTTCAAATTAAGATTTAATTTAATTTGTATTATAAAACATTAATTGATAATTAATAATATTTTAAAAAAAAAAAATTAATGTTAGTGATAGTATAAAGTAGTAAATAATATTAAATAGTTGATAAATTTATTATATAATTTTAATTTATTTTTTAAAATATTAATTATTATAATATTTATATAATGATATATGATATATGAAAATTAATAATAATTTTTTACATTACATATTAAATAAATATTTAATAGAATTTAAAGAATATTACTATATAGTGATTATTATTATATTAAAATATGAAATATATTGTCATTAATATTAAAAGTTATATATATTTGATTATTACTAATTAAATATAGCCATAATAATTTTTGTTTGTAATTATGATCGTAACTTAATATGTACAACTTTTAATAATTTATGTGATATGTAAAGGTTGTTTAATTTGACCCAATATCTGAGCTCAAGAATATAATGTATTTTATCGAATAATCATTAAAATGTTAAATTATTATTTAATTTTATATTATTGTTATTATGATAGTAATATACTTTTAGTTGACATATCGGGTCTTGTTGTTAATGATCTTAAAATCCGTTATTAAATACTATTGGAAATAGTAATTAGTACATTTGAATCTGGCTTTTGCAATTATATCTTAGCAACTACAAAATCCCACATTGTATCGATTGCCTTTCTAAATTTGACTTGATGATTCATATGAAATCTCTTAATCTCTAATTTTATATGTTCAGGAGATTTTACGACTATCGGAAAATGTAGATATTTTTTTTAATTTGGAGACTTAACGATTGTAGTTATATCATACTCGCTTAGTTTTCATATATATCGATTCTGTCTAGAGAGGTTGTCGAAGCGAGGGTATAATGGATCAAGAGATTAGGCGACTATAGTTATATTTAGAGAAAAATTATTATAGTCGCAAGATCTCATAAATTATGAAAACCTATTTGCATATTTTCCGACTAGAGGCATTCAGGTAAGTTATTTATACAGTATAATTAACAAATTTTTAAAAATAAAAACTGTACCAAAAAGTGAAAATTATCTCTTAATCTCTTAGTTCTAACTGTCAGTGGTCGGCGGTTGTCGCATGAATGCAAAAATGTAAAAACTTCCTTGCGAACATGTGACAACCATTCGATCCTTTGCAAACTATCAGTTTTGTAGTTCCTTTAGAAACTGGGCTCATGTACTTACACACCATCACGTTTTGTTTAATGAAAGCTCATGATTTTAAAAGAATAACCAGGACCTACCTGACAGGTGTGCTGAGTTGTATAAAAAATGAATGACTCTCGCATGATCGCAAAGACCTAAAAGATCCGTTGTGGTCTTGCGACAACCGTTCGATCTCATGTTAGATTCAAAACTCAAAGATAACTTTAGAAAATAATAAAATCTTTGGGGCTTTTAGAGTTAGGAATATAAAAAGAGGCTGGACCTAGGTAAAGAAATATTAGGAATATGAATCGAGGTGATGATTAATTAAAACATGTGTCTTTTTAGGAAGTCAAGTGATTTTGTAAAAGTAACGGTCAAATAGATTTTAAAAGAGTGACCTAGGGTTTTCTTTGAAAAGGAAAGGCACTTAGGGTTTTTTCATGCCTGGTTATTTAATCAGGGCTTATATTAAATACAAATATTTGATTTTGTATACAATTTGGAAGAGTATCAATTAACAAAATCTTTCTTAGATTTGTCACGGATATACTTTCATTGTGCTGACTATTATCAGTTAATCTTTTGGAAAAAGGCTGACAGTTTGCTTTTTATCAGACGGTTGTTGTTAATTTGCAAAGCAAACATGTATTCATTGGGATCTTGCGAAAACCATGAATGCAGGGCATATCTCATTTGTTTAACTATTTATAATAGAGCAACATGAATATATGGTGTGGCAAGGTCGAAATAGACAACAATGGGAAGTGGAATTATTGGGTGTTGATGAAAAATTGGAATTTGGGCATGGTTGAGTAATATGTATTAATTTCTATGGCTTCCAAGTAAGTGATTTTGTGATGATCAAATACATAGATAAGTTTTATTTCGAAGTTCATTTAGTAGAAAAATTTGTTATTTGAAAGATATCAGTGCAAAAAATGAAGTTTGGTTAAGTGAGAGACATTCTTGTACGAAAATGTGCAGTTTGTATCAAGCAATGAGCAATATTTTGAAGCTGTGTAAGCGTCAAATCAAATATAGTCTATTTTGTTGGACAAATTGGTGCAGGGGCACCTAGAACACATAAGGAGTTCAATAAACCTTTGGAGATAAAAAAGGCATCAGTGAACATGGAGATATCCAATGACATCAATTGGAGTATTTTGGAGCCTATAATGACCTATAAGGTTAATATATGTAATATATTTGCAATAAGTCCTAAAAGGCCTAATAAGCCTTAGGACCAAAATTTGGAGTCTAGGATAGAATTAGGTGTTACAAGTTTCAAATAGGATAAATTAGTCTTAATAATAGGTTAATAATTCCATTTAGATGATTTGGTAAAGTTTCATCACTTAGCAATTACAAATATTCAAAAGTCACAAAGTTATAAATTTGAATTTTCAAATTATAACGGTTATGGACATTTAGGAGGGAATTAGATTTTATTATTGTTTTAGGGAAAATTAATCCATCAACCAATTTGGATTAGTTGGGGTAGTTGTTAGAAGTTTATTAAATGCTTCACAAATCCATTGTACGGGGGGAGCAGGCATTTGTACGGATTGTGCTAGGTTTTGGAGAAGGAAAACCTCTTTCAAATGTTGTTTCTTGACTTATTGAAATTATTTTGAATATATTTGCAACTAGTTTTGTATTTTTGATGCATTGGAATGATTAGACACTGATCATATTTCTTATCCATGCTTTGGTGAATTTTGTACTTGCAATTTTGTTCAATCAATTCTGACTGGCAGTGTTACTACAACAGTTCCTTTAACAGTTTTGTTAATTTCCAATTGGGTATGGTCATTCCATGACCCTTGGGCATTGTAATCCATGGGATGAAATTTTAACAATATGTATTTTAATCCACTAACATGATTTGATGCAATGAACTACTAATTTCTTGGTGATCACCAATTTTGTGAAAGGAAACTAATGGAAGTTGCTTGGTATGCTACAACAATAGCTATTTGGCCTTAAGGATGGGTCAAGTTTATGATTGATTATGTGAAGGCATGTGGAGGACAAGGTGAATCAACCCTCAATTGTGGTTGGAAACCTTGGGAAGTGTGACATTGAGGAAGCCCTATATTTAAGGGTTTTGAGGGCACAAATTGGGGCTTTTGTATCTAGAAACCTCTTGGAGTCAAATTGACTTCATATTCCTTTGTTTTGAACATATTCATGACACTGTGCAAAGACTTGGAGCCTGGGAGTTTGACTGGTTAGTACTTTGTAAATGCATGAGTTTTATGCCTTAAAAATATGAGAAACAGTGAAAACAATCATATACCTTCCAAAGAAACCTACCCTAAACTTTTGGTATGTTAAGGTACTCCATAAAGGGTACTCAAATATATAATTTTTTTACCTATTGTTTTGGGAAAAGTTGAAGACAAGGTCTTGTGAAGGCTGTTGCAGGGCTACAAGGTAGAGTTATTAAACCTAGTTTGACAGTTTTGGGAGATTTGAGTATGAAACCTTGAATAGAAGTTTGTAATCCTTTATAACATTTTGAATTACATGAGTTGAGGCTTTTGGACCATACTTTGGGTCTTGTTCAAGTGTTCTTTGTTATTTCACCTATTGAAGCTATCTTAGGATCATTACGATTGGACATTGAAGAAGCTTTTTGATTTGATTTCAATTTGTCCTTTGGACCTTGGATCCACCATATTCCATTGCCACCTCTGCACCACAAATGCTTTTTTTATCAAAGAAACCATGTTTTATTATCCAGTTATGAAGTTATTGCTTATTGGTTAATTCAAACTGCACATTTTGGTAGAAGGGTGTCTTTCATCTGATCAATGTTTGTTTTTTGCACTTGTATTTTTCAGATACCAATTTTTTTTAAAATGGAAATGTTGAAATAAGACTTGGCTATGTATTGGATCACAACAAATTGACCGAACTGCAAGCCATAAAAATTGGAAAAAAAATTTCAACCATGTTCAAATTGCAGTTGTTTATCTTTGTTGTGACTGGTTGGATAGTGATAATTTACTTGTGTTAAAGACACGGAAGGTTGTATATCTAGTATTTGAACTTTATTTACTTTTCATGCTATAAATTAAAATCTTTTGTTTGTAAGAACTTGTACATTTGTAATAATTTTTTTCTGGTTATGTTGCTTTTATCTCATAGTCTAAATATATATTTGTTACTGGTAATTCAAAAAAATCATATGGTACACTCACAGAGTTAAAAAAATGTTGTAATATGTTGAAGAGAAAGTTCTTATAGAGAAAAATCAAATAAGCTTTAAATTAACATTTTTAAATGATAGAAATAATGAAGCCTAAACTTGAAGGAGGTATTGCTTAACTAACTGTAGTTATTTTATGATCTTAATTATGGTTACGAGGGTTTTTTAGAACATTTTTTTAATACTTGTTTGAGGAATTGTTATGACTAATTTTTTGTTCCGTTCTTTAGGTCATGGTTAATGACCAAGAGTTTTTAAGTATGATTATATTGTCATCTTGCAGTGATTTTAGAATTGAGATTATAACAAATTGAGAAAACTGTAAGCCATAAAATTTGACAAGTTTTTTTGAACCATGCCCAAATTCCAATTTTTTTTTTGTTGTCACTGGTTGGACAGTGATAATTTTTGTCTGCTAAAGAAATTGAAGGTTGTATATCTAGTATTTGTACCATTGTTTAGGTCATGGTAAGTGACCAGGTGTTTTTATGTATGATTATATCGTTATAGAAGTGGATAGGAACTATAATTAGGTCTGCTTCTCTGCAAGATTTATTTGGTAAACTTGCTACTGTGTCTATGATTGATGGAATTATATAAAAACTAGTTTTGGTTGGATATTTTTTAGATTTAGGACATTGGTTTTATGTAAATTGTTATCATATAATTTGATTGAACATGATGTTAGAAACTTGGCTATTCATGTAATGTTTATGATGATGTAAATTTTAAAGTTTCAATATAAAAAAAAATTCTGACTATTGTAGGGCTTTCTATTTGTTTAATTGAACTTGTAAATTTGGGTACTATATTCTGATAACATGTTATATTTGGTTGAATAAGTTGATTTCTTTGACTTGATGTATCTTTGTTGAAAGTTTGGTCTGTTGTAGTATTGGTATTGCATAATTCATTACTCATGTGTGGACCCATAAATTTGTTAATAGCAAAATTTGTTGCCTTATATATAAAACAATTTGTTGTCTTTTTAAAAATGTATAATATTAGATTGACTGGGCTTGATAAGCATAAATTGAATTATACATTTAATAAAAGTTGTTCAAGAAAGTGAATTTAGACTTTAGTATATGTAATTCATGCTAGGCCAATCGAGTCCATGGCGCCTTGTGGCTACTTCTATCTTCATCTGACAGACTTAATTTGAGTGAATTAACAAGACAAACATAATTGTTTGACATGTCAATAAAGTATACTATAGCTATTTCAAAGACTAAACATAATTATTACAATTTTGATAACAACAATATCTATTGTATTTTTGTTTGAATGAAGCAGTATATGATAATTGTTTCAGCAACAACAAAATAGGCTACAGTCACTGAGTTTCAATAGACTGTATGTTCTACAACTTTAGAGTTCAAAATCTGAGAATCATGTATACATATTTGTGATTTCAATGAAGACTATACAATAAGGACACACAAATGTGTTAATATTCTGTTAGTGCGTCTAAGCATCTTTCTTCTTCTTTTCACCTTGTAACATTTGCATTTTGTTGCATGCGTGAATATCTTTCAAAACTGAAAGCTGGATGAATACGAAGTCCTAAAAGTTCATGAACTCTTGAAAGAGTTGTAAAGGTTAATCATTGTCATCCTGTGCTTCCAATGTCAATTGTTGCTTTTACAAGCGACAAACCCTGTGATTTGTGTATTGTTAAAGCCCATGACATTCATAGTGGTATTTGACGGTGACAAACCCTTTTAATTGGTGTGATAGGAATATTCTTTGGATTAGTATCATCCCAAGTTGGACCAATGTAGTTAAAAAATTGAACCACAACTATCAATGGTAGTTAAGGAGGCTTTTCACCATCGTTATATACAATATCTTTGATTTATCCTATAGCATCATTAACTAGCCCTGTCTGGACACATAAATTTGTACATAGCATAACTTGTTGTCCTATACATAAAAGAATGTGAGATTGAATTTGTTCTTCATCTGCATTCGAGCTATCAAAATCTTTTTGTTGTTATGCTATTGAAAGAGCCACAAGTTGATGTAGAGATAATAACATACGCTTATTATGAAGAGCTACCATTTCATTAGTTGCAAAAAGGTGTACTTTAGAATGAAAATCCTCTTGTTCCTCTTTACTGAGAGCAGTACTTGTCTGTGACATGAGTAGAGTCCAATCTTCAATTGTTGGTTCTGCATTTCTTAGATTTGTAAGAAGAGAACGGAATTGTACCTAAACATATGTGTTACCAATTTGGTGAAAGTTAGCCTCCAAAGTGATTACTTTTTCTAAATGATTTCCATAATTGTCCACCATATGAATTTGAAGCATACATTGGAATATCTTTAACTGGAGGAAGCTGACCCAAATCACCAAAGAGAATCATTGAACGACCTCCAAAAGGAATATGATTTCTATTTGGAAATTCTTCTCTCAATCTCATATCAATTCTTTCAAATAATTTAGGACCAATGAAACTCATTTCATCTATAATAATGTACTGAACATAATACAGATTTTCCTGTAACTTTTCCAATTGTTGACCTTGTAATTGTACCATCTCTTTGATAGGAATGTGTAGAGCTGAATGAATTATAGATGCCTTGATGTTAAATGCTACAACTCATGTTGGTGCAAGAAGTAGAACAGGTGACTGTCCATTGGGTGTTGATTGAGTGAAACTAGCTTTGATTTGAGATATCATATGAGATTTTTCAGTGCCAGCGGTGCCTTGTACAATTAGTTGTAATGGTTGTTGTACAATACTTATTTGGCTATGTGATATAATCATATCATATGCTTTTTGTTGTTGGATAGACAATTTATAATAAGTTTTCTGATGCATAACTGGATTCTATTGAAAGATTTCTTGATTTGATTGAATGAAATTTGTAGTTGTAGCTTTTTATAAAGGAGTAATATTATTTTGCAACCAATTATTTCCTAAATCAAAATCTCAATATCCAAGCATATCTAAATCATTTAAATGTATAGGCATGCCTGGATATAAATGAGATAAAAACTTGCCATTCATCTGGTATACTATCTTGCATTGCATCTGGATCTATTGTAGGGCTTGTAGGATCATCTGCTTCTTTTGCATTTGATTGTGTTCTACGTACATGCCATGCTTCATATGATCTTGAAAAAGATTCCCATTGTTCTATTATTCCTTCATATGATGCTGCAAATTCTATTTCAATATTGCGAAATGGTTTTTATAATAATAGTTCACTCCAGCAAAAATTTGGATAAGAAATGTCCTCTCTGGAAGGAATACTAATAAATCTAGGGGAGACTCTAACTATACAAGCTTATCTTCTTTCTTTCCATTTGTCTTGCATTCATGTAGCTCTAAATGTCCATCTTTGGGTTATGTCAATAAGAGAATACAATTCTAAACTTGGTGGGCGTGCCATATAATTATCAATTTGGTTTTGGCATAAGCTTGTTGGCATGTCTAATATAGGTAGACGTTGAAGATTTTTTTGGTTCACATTCAAAGATACAAATTGTCTACTACACATGGATAAGGAAAGCTTTTGTAGAAGATGGCAGGTTTCTTGGGCACTTATATCACGGTCAACAAGATTTTCAAGAAGCATTCTTTGAAGTGCAGTTGGTGCAGGCATTGTACCATTCAAAGTTGATGATATTCTACTTAACATTGCACGATATGTTTCTAATTTTTTATCTGCTTTAGTTGCATATTTTGCTATATAGTTGATAACTGCATCAATTGAAAGAACAGGTTGACAATCTATATTACCTCTCCAAATAGAAATAATTTGTATGTTATGCAAGTTTAGTTGATCATCATTGTGTGCTGCTGTATGTTTAGGTTCGGCGTTATCTGTAAGTGTTAATTCAGATTTTTCTTCTGTGGCCCATGGAGCTTTATAATGGTATGAAATAGCATCACCTTTTCTTCTTAAACATGTCTGCAGAGAAAATTTTGTGTGACGTTGAATACGATTGACCAAATCACTGTAATCAGAAGCTACATCTGTTGCATATATCATCTATGTAGTCATCAGACAAGGATCATGAAGAGATTTGGAAAAGATCCCTTGATTTATTTGTTCTATTCGTTGTGGATTCCATGCAGATACATACTGGTCTATGTAATCTAAAGCTCTCTGCACTGATAGATCATTATTCCATTCTAAAATTTTAATATCTAGTGCATTTGGCAACCAGATAAACCCATGCATATGTGGAGAACCTCTATTTTTCCATTCAGACCTAATATAAATTTAAGTCAGTTAATAAACATGTAATTGCATAGGAATTAATAACATTTGAAATAGGTTGTTTACCTGTACCAATAGTCAGTTGCTCCAAGCAGTTTCTCCAAGACTTCCTCTCGAAATACAGTGAATCTATGATGCATATATACAGTTGTCAAATGAGGATTTTTAATAATATTATGTATTCACCATCTTGTAGCCATAGATGGATTTGCTGGTGTGGTGGATGGCATGATATTGTGTAAATCAGGCCATTTGGTATCTACAGCACTCAGGGTAAAGAAAAGTGTAGGACAACCAATTTGAATAACCATGTCTATCAGTTCTTCTCTTCGTTGATTCCAAAAATATCTAGTGCCACATACAGAAGAGCCAAATCTCATCAGTTGATCTGTCAATTTATCATCAGGTACATCTCGTAGCTTTTGACGAAGATCTGCAATTGTTACAGGTAAAGATCCATCCATTTTTTTGTGAACAAACATAGATGTTGTGGCCTGGCTTCGATGACGCATGATAATATTCACTATAAAGTACTGGAATCTTGAATTCTGCCCAAATCTATTATCATAGTATCGTAGAAGGTGAAGAGTATAATCATGGAGTTTGAATTTTTTGATACATGGTTGTTTGAATGCAGCCATTCCATTGGGAAACAAATTTGGAAATGCCATAACAAATAAACCTTCAGTTGTGTATTCATTTATAGGAAAAGGCGTGATAGGAGGCCATGCAATAGATCATGTTGTTTGACCTTCACCTAAATGCAACAAAGAACGTATTTCTTTTGTTTCTCTACGTGGAGTAGGTAGATTACAAACAAATGAGTTGTTAATTCTAGACTTTCATCAAACTCATTTTCTTCTATCTCATCTAACATGGATGAGTTATCTTCAATAGGATGACTATTTTCCACTGCATTACAAATTAGGTCTGAAATATCAGTAGATTGTAAAGGCAATGATGTTGATGCATTTTCATCTATTTGTACATCCCTATAGTATGAGTCATTCAATGTTTTATATTTCAATGCTTCATAAACATGGGATCTACTAACATAAAAACTATATTTTTTATTTCCTATACTCTCTTTGTTAACAATGATTATATCTAATGTATCTATTCGTCTTGGCAACAATGTTGTGATATTGGAAATGTTTTGAGGAAAACAAATAGTATGACCACTATATTTGTGTTGACCACCTTTTGCATATGTAACTTGCAAAATAGGACTTATTTTCGCTATCAACATTTGTTCAATTTGTGT
Organism: Chamaecyparis obtusa; assembly: GCA_027943335.1. Classification (NCBI taxonomy): domain Eukaryota; kingdom Viridiplantae; phylum Streptophyta; class Pinopsida; order Cupressales; family Cupressaceae; genus Chamaecyparis; species Chamaecyparis obtusa. Next base: position 749,176 of record BSBK01005583.1, on the reverse strand, counting down.
TAATATTTTCAAACACAATGGTTGTTCACCTAGATCCATATTGTTCCAATTTGAGATACGATGGCCATCTTTTTCTGAATTGCATTTGTAGCATATTAAAGTGTCGTTTGACATACGCATTTTAATTCCAAGATATATTTCCATACAAATTGAACACTTTGTATAGTTTGAAATACCGTCTACCTTGCTATGGAATTATTTTCTGGCAATGTAATAATTTTCAATGAAAGGTGAACTAAGAATATGGTCAGTTGTATTCATGGAAGTTGTATGATCCTCAATACAATCAGGTATTTGAACTTCTGGCAAGGAAGGATTTTGAATAATAGAATTTGGTAGAGGATGTGAATTTGGAAATTCAAGTGGTTCCAAATGTGGTGATGTGTTCGAACAATGTAAATCTGAACCAGAAATTGGAAGTTCAATATTTTGAAAGGTTTCTCATCTTCTTTTGTTAATAACAGTTTTTTTGGCATCATATCTAGCTCTCTGCATCTAATTTATGTGATTGCGCTTAGCTTCTCTTTCATTATTTGCATTATCCATGACTACATATATAATTGTCTCTTATATCTGTAATAATTGAAAATTGTAAAAATAAAAACAATAATGAGATATGGAAATGTAATTAAAAAATAATCATGGTAAATTTAGAAATACTGGTTCTTTATAAGTTCTATGCAGTGCATATATAATTATCATTTATATATGTAATAATTGTTCAAAATCATAAATTTGAAAACAATACTGAGATATGGAAATGTAATCTAAAAACAAACATGGTAAATTTAGAAATATTGATTCTTTATAAGATCTATGCATATTGTATTCACAAAAAGTAAATGGAAAGTTATTAGACAAAATAGAATAATAATGTAAAATGTAAACATATACTAATATTAAAGTAAATTATATAAAGATTTAATGAAATTCAGTATATCGGTACGACATAGTTTTAAAAGATCTAGAAACATTTATATATTTCCCAAAATCTGAAACAACATAACATTAACATGATATAGTTTATTGTCAAATAAACATATATACACAAACATATTATTAGATATGTTCAATATTACAAGTAAACTATTGTCTTAAGCAAGCTTCAAAGCCAGAATAATTATGCTTTGAGTTTCTTGCCCAGCGAAAGAAGATGTCTTGATAGTTAGATCAAATACAAACTTAGAATCATATAGATTATCCAAAAGTTTATCTGCACCGGGTTCAACTAGCAGTAGCTAAAAATCTTCTGCATCCATACCCAATAAAGCATTTGCAGGGCCTTCAAAGGCAGTAACATTGTGAAGTTCGCCTAATGAATTTTGTAAATCCATATTAAGCATGTAGGTGAAATCACATATTGGAATATGAAGACAACATTTAGGACATTCATATGTCCCAGTATGATTCTGAATAACTTTTTTTTTACATTTTTTTCCATCCACGATTCCTGGACATGAGAGATAATAAAAGTTATCCAAATCAAGTCTACTAATTTATGTTGTTACGCAAACAGGAATCATGGAATGGAAGTCTTTTTTACAAATGGTAGACATTGTCTGTCGATTTGTAAATCTACCAAGTACTATTGGCTCTTTAGTCAGAGAAATAGAAGATTGATCTTCTCCTATTCATGTACACCATGTTAACAGAGCAGTAGTCTTAGTCAAATTTGGATTGATAAGAACATTGGTTGAAAAAATAGTATCCAATGACTTACCAGACCATGAAAGCAAACGAGCATATTTAATTAAAAGAATAATTGTTTTACTTTCCCTGAACAAATTGAGAATTTTTTGTCCTTCATTCTCACAATGATGTCCCCATAGAGTCACTTCAATAGAGTAGCTAGAGATATATTTGATAAGTGTATTACATTTTTTTATTTCTGTACCATTTTTTTTTCTAATGGTACTTGACGTATTGATAGAAACAACAATTCCGGTCACATCTACTAGTGAATTAACAGGAAAAGTTTCAAGAGATTCAATGCTTTTGATATGGTAATCATGTTCAAGAACTACAGATTGAACACATGTGGAAGGTATGATTGTTGAAGAACCCTGAAGAACTATTTCATATGGATTGGTTGAACTATTGAATTTTGTATTTGCAACTTTTACAGAGCCGTTAGAAATCAAATAAAGATTATTTGATTGAATAATTTGATAAAAATTATCAACCAATTCATTGAAACAATTTATATGTATACCAGTTCCTTGTTTGTCTATAAAGTCAAATCTGAATACTTTACCCTCTTTAGACCCTTTTTTGAAACTATGGATAGGTGATTTTTGTAAAGCATGACCCTCAATAGTCCATAACTTGTGGTATGAGGTCAGGATTTTTATGGGAATTATGTTACATGAAGAAGCATCTAAAACTCCATGACTGCTAGATGATGCTATCTATTTAGTACCTTGTACTATAGGTATCGAAGATCCAATAATGTCTCCATTATTTGACACTATATTCAAATTATCAATTAGGATAGCCCTGCAAGTAGAAAGAAAATGGATATTTAATAAATTTTTATAATGGAATTTTCATAAGTACAATAAAATATAGTAAAATAATTGGCATACATGTAATTGTGGAGTTGCTTGCAAGAGTATTCTTTGATGCAAACAATGGAACCTTTAACTAAAGCCTCCTCCACTACAAGTGTGTAAATTGTTCCGGCAAAAGGGCAAAGTGTGTATGCACACGATCAGAAAGTTCCAGACGATATTTTCTACTTGTAGTGTGATGTTGTTCAATAGAATGTAATGATACAATTTGAAAACATGGTTCCTTGATGCAAATACCATCCATTATTTGACTAATTGCTCCTTTTATTAATAAGGCCATTTTTGTTACCTATTTAATGGCAGATAGTCTGATGTTAGTAATCAAAACTATATCATTAATATATACACTATATTTCTCAAGGATCCATTCTTGAAAAAAATATGTACACATCATTTTCTGACACAAATAATTTGTCCAATGTTCAAATAATATAAATTACTTATTTAGTGTTAAATTTTAAAATTGTAATTTAGTAAAATAATATCTAAACTGTAACAAAATGTGAAAGTTTGAGCGAAATATATGCAAACTTTAAAAATGTAAATTGATAGTATCTAAGAATTCAAGAAAATGCACAACTCTATAAATATAACTTAAAAGAACCTGTGTTAACAATGCCTCCATAATGATCAACTTGAAATGTCTCGATGCTCAGGAAAATGTATATATTTGATATCTGTATAAACGCTTCTATAAAATATTTTGGTGGTTCAGAAAATTATTAGTAGAACAGTTCTTATATAGGGTATGATGACGGTCAATTAAGGCGGTCATGTTGAAAAGGAAAAGGAAAAACTATTACCAACCAAACCATTTAACATTGAATGCAATTTAATGCATTTTCAACAACTCTCAACTATACAAGGAAAAACTTCAAATACAACGAGGATGAGCAGTAATTGAGTAGCAATAAATAGTTGTTCTGAATCATCGAACAACTATTTACGTCAATATCCAACAGTCTTATATATTTAAACATAACAAATATCTTGATACATATTCGAAAAAGTAATTATAAATAGATATACAAAGTATTGTTTCAATTTTTTGCACTGTAAACCATTGTGAGAGAGTACGTCTGCAAATACTTCAAAGTGGAACGTGTCTTTAGGTCAATCCAAATGTATATTTTTTTAATGTATAAAATTATATTAATCGTAATATTTTATCTGTGATTGTTGATAGATATTAAATGCCAATAAATTTGAAAAGGAATGTGTATGGTCTTTGCTTTCTTGTTGTACTTTTTATGATAACCAACGAGTACAATGAATAATTTACATGTTGATTTTATGGTGTATTTTTATTGTTATTATATCAACAAGGCTACCTTTTATTATTTTTTATAACTTGTCAATGTCGGATATAGTAATGACTGACATATATATCCGATGATCGAAAACATTGCATTCAAAGCTAATATTTGACTAAGTATCATTATTCGGATAGAGTATTTATTAAAAAAATCTTTCTTAGATTTGTGATGGATGTGCTTTAATTGTTCTGATTGTTGTCAATTACTTTTATGTATAATATCGATGTCGTCTATTGCGAAATGTGACACTATTAATTCATGTGACATATCGTACAATAACAAATTTATCAACTTAATTATAAGTTTTCAATTTTGTTTGGATATAAATATTAATATATAATTGATTTGAATGAATAATGATTAACATGTTTCATTATTGTTCAGTTTAAATTGGGCAGATGCTTATTGTATGAAAATCTACAGGAACAAATTAAAAAATATTCTATTAAATGCCTTGTATATTACTTGTTGTTTGAATAGAAGATTACAAGAGTATAACATAAAACCATAGAAGAGTATAATATAAAAGTAAAGACCAAATAAAAAAATAAGACATAAACTGTAATGTATTTTGATAAAATTAAGACTGTTTATATTCAACATTCAACCTTTCTTAATTAGAAATTACAATTGAAATATATATAGTTAAAACATCTTCAAATCCTTTGTAGAATAAGAATGCAACAAGCTTCGAATATTTTTAATCTTCAATCTAAAAACAAGAAAAAAAACAAAACAATTGATGCTTTCAGGTGAAAATAAGCATGTTTCTATATATACAAAATTTTAAGTTCAGATTGTTAGGCACAGATGAAAAGACAAAAAACTTGTGGACTCATTTGATCTTAGTTAATTGATAACTGACACCCTTGTTTAGTGATTGTTTTGATAACTTCATTGAGTTATTACGAGATATGGTGACCACCATTACAGGTGAACCTACACCATTCTTCATGAATAGTTACCATCCCTTTACTCATAGGTCAGGTGTCAGATTCCCAGGTAAGTTGTTCATTCTTCATCAAGAATGTTGAGGTCAACTGCTAGAGGCCTTTTCTTCTTGGGCTTTGTAAGGGCATCCCATGCAGCTATTTGCTCCTCTATGGGCCAGTGAAATTCTTGAATGCTCTATAGTTGTGCCTTTTGTATCTGCCATCTTGCATCTGCAATTTCTTTCACATCTGAAATGAACTTAATGAAGTCCATTTCAGCCTTAATAACTTCATCAAGAGTTGAATTGAAGCAATCCATATCTAATTCATTGGTATTATTAATAAACACCTCTTTTTAGGTAGTAGTGACTTAAATTTTGATATCCATGTATTTAAATCCTTTACTACTCCATCTTCTGCCTTGATATCTGGGATAAAGTTGTTCGAATTAGGTCCAAACATTATTTCTCTCGCCTCAATTTGATTTTCTTTACCCTTAAAAAAGGATAATGTTATTCCTATTTGATCAATCTCTTCCTTTACTCGCAAAACTATTTGTGGAATATTTTTCCTTAGGTGTTGTACAGTTGCTAGTCTTTCAAACAACGAGATCCTTGTTGACCAAGTTCCAAAATAGGTATTCAAAATACTAACAAAATTGTTAACCTATACTTGTAATCTAGGTAATTTATTATAGGAAGTGTAAACAATATCTTCTTTTTCCTTCAAAACTTGTACTCTATGTTTCAAAATTTTATTCAGTCCTTGCAGTATTGCTTCTTTCTTCTCTATAGTGCTTTTCTCTCTCATTGCAGTTTCTTCTTCTCCCTCTACACTTTGGGTCTCTGATGTCGTAGATTGTTTAGGGGGTGGAGGGGCAATCACAAGCATGCATATTATTTGTTGATTCAAATCCTCTACTGTTTTCTCTAATGCCCTTTCTTTCATGATGTGCAACTCTCTATCTCTAACTATTGCACTGTAATCTTTAAAAAGTTTCTCATATCTATCTGAGAGTTGCTTTGATTTGTCTTCATTTAATCTTGCAAAATGAGTGAGCACTTGAGAAATCTCAAGGTCACCAGTGTTGTGTATTGACCATATTATTTTTTCTTCGTCCATCTTCTCTTGCACCTTTAAGAGAGAGGGCTTATGTTCCTTGGGATACAGGCTCCACATAGCCAATGCTTGATTTTTTGGGCTATACCCAAATCCTTTGATTATATCTCCTACTTGGGTTTCTGAAGACAAATTAATTTTTGGTTGCCTTCTTATTTGGTCTATTATAAATGTAGAAGAAAGATCCCAACCAGGTACAAGTAACATTTTTCTTGTCTTTACTAACCTCCTTGCTTCTTCAGGAGTGATTGTTTTTTATTCGGGATCATAATCCTTCAAAGCTTGAATGGCTTCTTGTGGCACTTGGCATTCTTGTGTTATCTGCATAGTAGAAGCAACCTGTTTTTGTTTATGCCATAACAAGAAGTTTCTGAATTCATTAGTTTTTATAAATTCATCATCTTTTAAGAAAGCTTCTTGATGAATCAATCTTTCATCTTGGCACAGAGCTAGAGGCAACTCAATTTCTTCTACTATATTTTTTTCTTTTTTCCTGTCTTCTTTGATCTTTTTCCTCAATTGGTGATCATAGGCCCTGGTGCCAGTAATTAGAGTTCCAACTCTATCTTTTTTATTCTCAGTAGCATATACTTGAGAAGGGTCTCCTGTTTGGATTTTTGATCTTTTAAAAGGAGGGTAATCGGTATGTTCAGTATTTGGAAGTTCTGTCAAATTCACAACTACATTTTCATTCACTTCTTTTTCAATAAGAAGTGGTTGTTCCATGGCAGGAAGGTTATGCACTGAGTAACTATCATCACTGTCTTCTTCATATTCTGAAGAAGAATGCTCCTCATTTTCCCTCTCCTTATCATCAATTAATCCCTCCATAGAGTTGATCAAAGCATTGAAATTTTCCATCATTTGATCTAGCCTTTGCAAATAAGGCAATGTGGGAAAAAAGCCTCCAAATGGAATTTCCTTTTTCATGAGGTGTTTTTCTAAGGACAATAATTCTTATAATTGTTGTGTCCTTCTTTGTATGTCATTTTCGTTAAGGATATTCCTAATGATATCCTCTTTAGGACATTTCTCATGTCTATTGCTAATTGGAATGCTGGGAGTATAAAATTTCCTTGCATTAACAATAAAATATTTTGTATCTACATATATACAGAATGCAACATTCATTTTAAAGTGGCCTAACTCCTCATTTACTTTATTCAATGCATTCTTTCCAATTGTGAAGTTGGAAACTTTGAACTATCTAGGGGCAAAAGTACCCTTTCTATGTGGAGCCAAGAGCTCCTTATTAGTGAACATGAGTTGCCAAATTAACTCTAGCAATGCAATCTTTGGTGGCACATAAAATGGAAGAAGATGAGGTGATTGGGGGCAACCATATACTATGATAATTGTAAATGTTCTTTCATAATAAAAATCTCCCCAATTGTGATTTTGAGTCCACTTCTCAACAAATTGACAAGGTCTTAATAATTGCAAAACCTTAACCGGCAGTCTGGGCAGATTTAATCCCAAGCTCAACAAGATTGGTTGTACCATGCAATTGTGAAAAGCACAAAAATCAGACCCACTTGAAGTAAAATTTCATGCCTTTATCCAAAACTGGACTGGATTAGGTTTACCATTCCACATCATCTTAGGCTGAAGGTATTCTAAATGCATCATATTGTAATTGTGATACAAAATAAGATGCATTAACAAAGAGTAATGCATAAACCTAGGACATGGCTCTTTCTTTCGAATAGACTGAAGACCTTCATGCATCCTACTTATTACATATCCCACGTAGTCATAACCATTACCATCATTAGAATATCAGATGAAATTCTGTCTACACCACCATCCACCCCCAACACTCTGCACAATCCATATTCAATATACTTGATACAAAAATTCAAGTCCTTATAGAAGTATGGTGCAGACCCTGGTGTTGCCACAATGTAATTTATGTTTGGTCTAGGCACATGAACATGAATATCTCATGCAACTAGGGTTGAATCCCTAACATATCTATTTGATTGAGCCTGCAAATTGATCTCAGTAGGCATTGGGATATTTATACCAAAAGCCTGCATGAACAAATTTCTATCCAAAGTCACCAGGGCTGAGTGATCATCTTTCCTTATTGTTTTTTACAAAGGGCCATATATGTTTGCCAATTCAATTAGCAAATTTGTATCTAAAAATATGTCTGGTACTATCAACCTAGCCAATCCTGAGGTCCAAGGGTTTGATATGGGCACCGGGATTTCCAAATTTTTATAGAAATGTCTAAATAAATGCATTCCAGATACATCATGTGTTTTTACATCTCTACAAAATGCTAGATCATCAGTGAAAATTTCATCACTGACCTTTTTGTTTTGTGTAGACCCCTGGAGCAGACTAAGGAACTCATTTGAATAACTCTCTTTCCCTTTATACTTGGCTCCCTTATTAGAAGAAGCCCCACTCATTGTTGTCTAACTGATACAGATGAACTGTTAAAAAAAATTCAATGCTCGGTAAATTTATAATTATTAACAGTCAGCTGTATTTATGTTGAAGAATTGAATGCATTACACCTTTTATTACTGAAGTTCTTTAATTCATGTTACTTGCATCATTATTTTCCACGTTCAAAATTCAATTCACTACCCAAGAACGAACAAAGTGACAGGTAACCTTTTTTTTTTTTACTGACTTAGCGACTACATAGTTTATTGTAGGTACTAAAATACTTGTCCTCTTTTAATAATTTATGGACATTGAGCAAGTCAATAAATCTTGTCAGACGCTAAACGATATAATCTTTTAAAATGTATTTCGAGAATCAGTGACTGTGCGAAGAAAATAGAGGTCTTGAATATTTTAACTTCTAATGATTTTTGCTAATGATTCAGCGACTACAATGACTCTCTTAATCATGAAAACTTTGTGAACTTTTACTTTTTAAGTTATTGTGTTACTCATCATACTTATATGTTAGTCATTGCTAATAACGATTTTGCATTTTAAGGTGTTTGCCTTGTTCACTAGTAAACGAAAGTGGGTTTCAAAGGTTCTAAATACTAAATCTGATGCTATTTTATTACGGATTTTGAGGTAGTTAAATTGTAAATTTGATATGTCAAATAAAAGAATTGTACTATAATATTGACAATAATATAAAAATGAACAATGATGCAAGATGTTAATGATTATTCGATAAAATACATTTGTACTTTGTGCAGGACTGACAACTCGCACATTTACCCATGAGGCATTAAATTATTATATTTTGCAGGAAGGTGAAGGACAAGTTTAGAGATCTGGTGATGAGTTTAGTTGGTGAATTTCAACATAGTTTGATGGTTAGAGAACACATTTGGAGAATTGGAGATAACCTTGGTCTCGAAATCTCCCAGTTAAATCGGCTAACTCCCAAACATCTGAAGAATGGGAGAATGCCCTAGTCGTGCATTCTCCCAATTTTTTGGTGTTTAGAAGTTTAATTCAGAGATCATGAGAAAAGGGTACAGTCACCCATCAAACGGTTTTTGTTGGCATATCGAATTTAGTTGTTGATGGCAACTAAATCCGAAATTAATTATTTTCAGTTCTCACCAGGGTTGTTTGTAAAAATCTATTAGGTACATTGTATAAATGATTTACCGGATTGCCTGTAGTTGAAAAGTGTACAAATAGTGTGATACATAAACCAATATATTGAACTTTCGTGACCTTATTGTTTGAAAATGTTATCATACTGCCCTCTCTAGTTGTGGCTTTGCAAAATGAAGGAGGATACTCGTAATTCAGTAACAACAAGTCTTACTAAAACAATAACAGACTGGATTTAATAATAACAGATAAATGATAAGAAAATACTAAATGATGACCATTCATTGATCGATTCTCCATTATCATTTTTTGAAATACTACTTTGTAACTCACTCTACTTAAAGAATTTTGACAAATTCAAATCAAAATGTAAGGAATAGAAATAGAAACTTTTCAAACACCTATCTCTAAAAAATAGCTCCACTGTTGTCCAATGCCTTATGCATTGGGTAACACCTTTACTGCAAACTTGTGATACACAAACAAATACACTGAACTTTGATGACCTTATCCTTTAAAAATGCTATCACCCTAAAATGGATTTTATCAAAGGAATTCTATATTCATACTACTTATTTATATCGTTATCTCAAACTTAAAGAATTTATGCTATGCCTAAACCTGATTTAATCTGATTCAGGATCAAACCTGAAGAACATCAACACATAAACAGACAATATCTATGCAATGAATTTTGACAATTCATAACTCAAAGAGAAATACACAAAGGAGAGATAAATTTTGGATTTTATTCAAATGCTATATCAATATCATGTATACCAAATGTTTTAAAATGCAAACTGTCTGGATTTCGAACTCAATCCAGCAATATTGGTCTTTACTAAAATTTGCCTAATACACTCTGTATTATACTAGATTCAAAACTTGTCAGTAAGAATCTCCAAGTTTCGGTCCTTATAAAATGATCCTGATAATTCTTTTATAGAAATAAGGATTGCATATAAGCTTCAGATTTTTCTTAGAAAAGCCAAAAACTGTCGAGCACATAAGACAAAGAAGGTAAATATAAAAAGAGGAATCAATACTAAGCCTGGAAATGGTGTTGAAGGCTTATGTGGAGAGAAAACTTTCCTGACTGTATCCAAGACCACTGCATCAACTATATCCCACTCTGCGAGGATAAGCACTCTTGAATTTGTCACCAATTCTCTGCCTTGTTCTAAAGTGATCTTCTCACCTTTCAGTCATTGTCTTCCTTACCTCTCTTTCTATGATCTTTAGATCCTTATCTGGATTCTCCTCGTGCCTTTTCAGACATGCCTCCTGAAACTAACTCATGTGTAACTTCCATAGAAATTGTGTGAAGGCCCTAGCCTTTACAAACACTAAGTATTTCAGTAAAGCAGTTTTGGTTACTTAGTTCATCTATATATTACAGATTTTTTATTGAAATATTTTTTAATACTGTAACATAGCAGTATAGGTTTAGAGCTACAAATATTCGAACCTTTTTGCATTCTCATTTTAAAAAGGATTCCAAGATGTTTTAACTATATATTTTTGAATTGTAATCTATTATTGAGCAATGTTGAATGTTAAATACAATTATGAAGTTTTCAAGAATATCTCGAACAAAAGTGTCAGTTATCAATTAAGGCACATTTTTTAGGTTTCAAGCTATAAATATTTGAAGCTTGTTGTTGTTATTTTCTTTTTATTTTTATATTTTACTGCCCTCTCCAGTTGTGTCTTTCCAAAATGAAGGAGGATACTCCTAATTCAGTAACAACAAGTCTTACTAAAACAATAACAGAGTGGATTTAATAATAAAAAATAAATGATAAGAAAATACTAAATGATGACCATTCATTGATGGATTCTCCATTATCATTTTGTCAAATACTACTTTGTAACTCACTCTACTTAAAGAATTTTGACAAATTTAGATAAAAATGTAAGGAATGAAAATAGAACCTTTTCAAACATTGATGTCTATAAAATAGCTCCACTGTTGTCCAATACCTTATGCATTGGCTAACACCTTTGCTGCAAACTTGTGATACACAAACAAATACACTAAACTTTGATGACCTTGTCCTTTAAAAATGCTATCACCCTAAAATGGATTTTATCAAAGGAATTCTATATTCATACTACTTATTTATATCATTATCTCAAACTTAAAGAATTTATGCTATGCCTAAACCTGATTTAATTTGATTCTGGATCAGACCTGAAGAACATCAACACATAAACAGACAATATCTATGCAATGAATTTTGACAATTCATAACTCAAAGAGAAATATGCAAAGGAGAGATATAAATTTTTGATTTGATTCAAATGTTATATCAATATCATGTATACAAAATGCTTTAAAATGCAGCAATCAAGATATTTATCTTGAACCAGTAATATCGCTCTTTAAAAAAACTTTCCTTATACAGTCTACAGTATCCTCGACTCAAAATTTGTCAGTAAGAATGTCCAAGTTTTGATCCTTTAAAAATCATCTTGGTAATCCTTTTATAGAAAATAAGGACTGCATACAAGGTTCAGATCTTTCGTACAAGAGACAAAAAAGATGTTCATATAAGAGAAAGAAGGTAAATATAGTACGCTTCTGTTACAATTTTACAAAATTGATAACTTAAATGAGCAACCAAAATTTTAACAACAAAGATGTTCAAAACATGCCAAGTGTAGTATTCGTGCTTGCTCTAACTGCTTGAAGTTCCTTGCACTGTTTGCTTTGCTTTCAAGGGGTTGGGACACTACCACTTGTTGCTTTCTCTAGAGATGTCTCTCCTTCTTTGGCACTTTCTGCAAGATATGTCATTTCCCAAGATACAAAAGTATCTTCACTTGGCCAATGAAAAGCTAGAACTCATCCCTTTTTGGTAGGAGTTTGTCCCAACCAGTAACCACTTGGTGTACCTCAATCCTCACATTAGTGAAGTGTATTTTGCAATCCTATAGCATTTCAATTATTTGTATAAAGGGAGTATTATCTTTTGTACCCAAAACAATATCTATTTTAGCCAATATCACAACATCAATTTGTTCCAACCACTGTTTCCTATCTTTTATAGTTCCATCTACTTTGATAAGACCGGGGAACACTTGAAAATTATCCTGAAAGTATCTTACCCTTAAGATTTCTGCCTTTCTCTTGAAACCTTGCCTATTTACTTCAAACTCAAAAAGGTTTTTAACAAATTTATAAGTATTTGTTAGTTGAATATCCACAATACACTGATCTTTAATCATTTCAAAGAATGACTTCAACCTATTCTCTCTAGAAACCCACTTATCCAAAATTGGGTCTATAGTGGCTACCTCTTTCTTAAAAGTGATCAAAATGTCAGACAACTGCTTAGCAATTCTATAAATTTCTAATAGTTTTACATTTGCAATAAAGTGTAGAATGGTATCCTTTATTCTTTTTTCATATGTCTGCTTCTATCTTTGTCCTGTCTTCATCACCCACAAAAGGGGGAAGAGGGGAGAGAGGATACTCAATAATAGGACTTGAAGATGAAGGCCCAGCAGGGAAAGAAGAAATTTGCAATTTCCCTGATGCTTGAATTGGGCCTTGTTCACCCAACCTCTTCTTTAGGTCTGTAATTAATTTATCCTTCTCATATATTCCCTATCTTAATTCCCCATAAGCCTTTAGTATTGTTTCTAGCCTTATTGTGAGCTCCTCCTTTTCCTTGGCTTCCTTTTCTGCTACCCTCGCTGTGAGTTGGGTTGTTGCTACCACCATACTAATGCCTCAACTATAGAAGTGTTAGTAACCCTTTTGACTATGAGGCTACCAATGAGATCACCCATAGTAATATGCTTTCGTTTGTTTTTCCCATTCTTCTTTAAAGACCACATGACCAAGGCTTGATGGTCATTACTGAAAGGGACTCCCTTAATGGTCTATTTTGCCTCCTCCTTGGTCTTGTGCATAGGTGTGGTCTGTTTCCTGACTGCATCTAGGACCACTACATCAGCTATATCCCATTCTGGGAGGATAAGCACTCCTGAGTTTCTCACCGAATCTCTCCCTAGTTCTGGAGTGATTGTCTCAAACCTTTATGTCATCTCCTTCCTTACCTCAGTTTCTATGATCTTGAGGCCCTTGTATGGATTTTCCTCATGCCTTTTCTCACATGCTTCTTCAAAATGATCCATGTTTAATCTCCATAAAAATTATACAAAGGCCCTAGCCTTTACAAAGGCATCATTAGCTAAAAACTCATCACATGCTTGTTTTATTATTAGGTCTAGCTCTGTTCCTGCCATCTGTCCCACTGTTAAGTCTAACTCAGGTTCTTTTGGTGGCTTTGGCACCCCTTCATTTATCTCATCATAGGTCATAAAAATTTGACCTAGAGCTCCCAACTATTGTACCTAGTCTGTGACCTCTTCATCATCCATGATATTCAAAGGTGATTGGGATGGAGAATAATCACCTTCAAAATTTCCAGGCCTCTCTTCTAGCTTTTGTTTCTTTGGAGGAGGTGGCGAATCAAGAACATCCTCAGGATTTTGAGCCTGAGGTGAGTCTGGAAACTCTACAACTTCTTTATGATTTTCCACCTTTTGTGATGTAAAAGGGATATCCTCTTTTTTCTTTCTTGGTTTTTTATTGTCAGGTTCTGGGACTACCACATTGTAACTAGTTCTCTTCTGTGCCATATACTTTCCCGAGGGCAATACCTTTGCAAATGTAGCTTTGTTCAATATTGATTGAGCCTTCTCTGGGTTCTCATTCATGGATTTGTCCTTTTTCTCATTTAGGGTTTGATAAATACCCTAAAAACAATCCATGAGAGTGTCTATCTTCTTCCCCATAGGATTGATGCTCTTTAGTGGATCATACCCTCCATCAAATTGTTGGACAAAATTCAAAGTCTTTTTGTATACCAACCATTTTTATTTTATGATCTCTTGGTCCTGTATATCAGGGATATTTCTGATGATATCCTCAAGAAAGTTGAAAATGTGATCCATAAATGAACACTTGACCTTCTTTTTGAACATTTCATTATAAAAACCCTTCGGGCCTATTGTTCGATCAATTGTAGTAGCCATATGATACAGTGCCAGGATTTGATCCATATGAAGCCATCCACCTTTTGTAATTATAAACTGATGGACCATTGTAACATTTGGGAACATAGTTCCTCTACCTTTATCTGTAAGGGTGTTCTTTTCAATCTCCCCCAATTGTCTAATAAATTCTGCAATACCAATCTTCAGGGGTATTTGATATGGCAATATGAATGGTGCCCCCCCTAAAACCATATAATCTAATAATAGTACAAACAGGATAAAAGATGAAATCCCCCTAACTGTGTATAATTTTGTGGTCCTTGGCGAACTATTTTGGCCTCACAAGTTCAGCCAAGGCCTTTGGGATTTGTAGGTTGTCATGGACAAACAATAGCCTTAATCTAGCTGCAAAGCATCTATCAAAATTAATGAAACTACTATCCTTCTTGTCCCATTTCATGCTGAGGTTCCACAATTGGACTGACATGTCTTCACCATCCCTCTATTTTAACAGATCCATCTCCTTCTCAAAATAAGTAGCACCCTTAAACAAGAACATATACATCATGAAAGAGTACCAGCAAAATGGCTTATCAACTTTGTTTTTTTGGATTCCTACTAATCCATTATGAATTAATTCAGCAATGAAAGGGGCAAAGTCAAATGTAACTAACAAGTATGGATGTAAAATTTGGACCATCATATACATCAAATGTACTGGCATTCTCTCTTCAACATCTTCCCCAAAGATTTGACATAGTGACCAGTATGCACCTCTTGCTCTCAAGTCAAAATAATCTATTTTGAAGGGCTCCTGTGTACTTGGTCCTTTTGGTACTAAGACAAATCCATATAGTTTCGAGCCCATAATTAGAGAATTTTTCTAAGGCAATGTTCAATGCTTCAAAGAACAATTCAAAAGGACCTAAGTTCAAGTGCATGTAAAGATAGACCTGATGAATTTAGTGGCATAATGCTTGGGACATGTGTTCCTCGCATTTTATTTGGTGTTTTCAGTTAGTCACAACTTTCAGAACTTAGTTCAGACAAGTTTTGAGGATACCCATTTGAAGGACATTTCACAAATCTGCACTTTGCATCCTGTTCGATTTTAACTAAATGGCCCATTTTAGAGGTTTACATCTTACACCTGGTTGATGGTCATGACAAATGAAATGTTGCATCATATTGTATACATGAGAAAGAAGTACCACACCAATTTTCAGCCCCCCATGTGCCCGTTTAACATGTTCACCGAAGCCATTCTGTTTGCAATTTCTAAGTTTCTTTGAGAGTGCACAGTTCAGTTTTGTGAGTGGGTCACTTTGGGATCTTCCCATTTGCACCTGGTTCGAGGTAAAACATAATTGAATGATGTTTCATATTGTAGGCATGGAAGTGATGCTCTCTGATAAGTTTCAGATCATGACGAATCCAATTGATCACTTTCCAAGGTCAATTTCAAATGCAATTTCTACGAATCTGATTATTTTTAGTTCAGAATGTTCTAAGTGGCCAACTTTGAAGATTAATTATTGATAATCGGTTGACCATCCGGTGAAATTAATCAAAGTCCTATTTCATACATATGAGAAAAAATCTTCGTCCAAGGTTTCAGACCGTGAGGTTTCTGTTTGATCTGATGTCAAGGCCAGTAAAAGGTGTTCAATAATGATAAAAGGTGCGGATGGAATATTTCTGCAAAGTAACCGTTTTCAAAAATTTATAGCTTTTGAGCGGATGATCATCTCCACTTGAGGATTATTTTGTTGTGATCTTTGTTGGTGATTCTTCTACCATATCTAGTGGCTTGTTTTCAGCTTGTCATTTGATATTTTTCATCCATCTCTTTCTCAGGCGGTCGACAGTGATTTCAGTTTGCGATTTGCCGAGAGTTTTGAACGGGTGTTTTTAACTTTTAAAATCTCTCGCCTCGTTCATTGTTTGGTGAATCCCTTTAGCGGGGTGATTTTTTGTAGTACAAGTTTCGTGTCCGCCTAGTTTTAGCTTCCAGTGATTAGTTCTGATTAGTCTTTTAATGGCGCGACTGGAAGTGTTTTATTAGGAATTGGCGACTGGCAAAATGGTAAAAATTGAAATTTTTAAAGATGCCCAGTTGTCTAGATCTGATCCAATTGTTGTTGCAAATCGCTCTAGATCATTTTTAAGGCCGATTGTTTGAAATCGAATTTTTTTAAACCAGACCCGCCTTGGGTCCAACCTGCCTCATTATTTTTGAGGCAGTCTGTGATGACATGAAAGATCTGAATGAAATACAAAATGACATGCATACAAATTGTGGAGTCATTGGCAAGGAGTTTTAATGATTGTTGATATGATTTCTAGAAGTGTAGAAGGTGGATTCCATAAATCATTGGCCAGGCCGAACTATAAGAATCCAAATGTGAGAGAGATTTTGGAGGTTTATACCAAATTAAAAGGTTTTAATATGGCAACATATTATGAGAGGTTGCTCACTTTTTAAGGAATATCTTATGCACCAGATGCCTTTTTCTTCAAAGTGATTTTTCTTCTCTTGTTGTGTAGACCAGACATCTTACGTGAGTTTCCAATTAGGGTGCTGTCTGCAGCAGGAGGAAATACAGAAGGAATTCTTATTAGAAACATTTGATGCTAAAAGGTTTATTGATACTTCATTAAGGTAAAAAGAGTTTGCAGGGGCACTGACCAATGTGAGGACTGCATACACTTTATTGAGATGCTGTTTTTTGTTATATTTATGAGACGAATTGATTCTGGAATTTGAGGAACAAAATCCATTATTCAATCCACAGTGAAGGACTCTGCACAGCTGAACATTAAAATGGGGTATTTCTTAAGATGTTTGAAAGCAAAGCTTCATGCAATGTCAGACAATAAATTTAAGGTGATTATCGCTGGATACAATCACAGGATGAGTTTTTCACTGGAGAAGATATTGGAAAGATAGTGCATTTTGGAGTCATGTAGGAAAGTTTTGTTGTGATCAAGGAAAAGGTTTTCAAGACCGTGAGTTTTAAAGGCTTGCTTAAGCTTCCTGGAGGTTGCGTGGATATCCTTGAGGCTGTGTGAGCTTCTCAACAGATGTTACACTTTTTTTTTCTTTTTGATGACGTTGGGCATACCAAATTGAATGTGCCCAGCATAAGCACCAAATTAACCAGAGCACTAAGTGTTTAAGTGTTGCACACCTTCGTGAAGTTTTTCATGCACTCTTTTTGGGGTTATGAACACGAATCTGGAGGTATGTGTGCAGTCAACAGTGTATATGTTGCCATCCCAAGTACCTTGCGCATTATGCAAGGGAAGAATAGGTATTGTATGTGCTCCGGTCACAAGGAAAACTTCCAAGCACATGCCTTGCAGCGTAATATGCTTGGTATTCCCATAAGAGAGGGAGTTGGCACGCACGAGCTGAAGGGAGGAGGTTTTTGATGGTTTTAGCTCTAAGAGCTTTATCCCACATTCGCCCAGCTCTTGCTAAATGACGTATTTAAAAAGAAACAAGTCACCATGTATGGTAAAGAGGAAACAGAGAGAGGACTGTGTGGAGTGGGGCCTCTTGTACGTGCGTTGAGCTAGCGGTTATTCTTAAAGCGTAAAGAGAGGAAGTTGCAGGATAGATAGCCCCTCCACGAAACAACCATAGTGCGACAGGCGCTTCACTAATAAAAAACGAGGTTCCAACGAACTGCTCTAATTTAAGGTCTAATCGCCCTACAATTCTATGGCGTGCCCCTACTATCTATATAAGGCTCGAGAGAGGTAATGAACGGATTGGCCGGTAAACGTACTTTCTAGTCTAGACCGGCCATATAGCCCTCCCGGGGGTGGAGGTAGGGAACTAAAGTTACCGCCCCTACTAGACTAGTTCATTACCTCCCTCAATTCTCACGTTTCACGTTTCCTTAGTATAGTCCTTTCCTTAGTATAGTTGTTGGGAGGCAGTTCGTTGGCTTAAAAAGAAAGGATTGATGCTCTTCTGGTCTACAGCCCTTCTATCTATGGATGAAAGCTCGAGCAATTGCTAGGAAATCTCGAGCCCCCTACACCCTTACTATTAAAGGGGCCAGGGCCCCCCATCCAACTCGGGTGCGCCAGATTCTATATGTCCTATTGCTGGCCCACGGGCCTATTGTTTCTTTAGGGCTCTCTTGGGCCTTCCGGAGTTAAACAACTCGCCCCTTACCTTACCTTATATATAGTAGGGGCGAATCCTCCACGAAACAATGATAGTGCGACACGTTGATCAGGTTGGATGCTTCGAGATGTGTGCCCGACATCTAACAGTTGTCACTAAAGCGTAAAATGAAGTTGCATGATAGATAGCCTCCACGAAACAACGACAATGTGACACGTTGATCAGGTTGGATGCATCGAGATGTGTGCCTAACATCTAACAGTTGTCGCTAAAGCGTAAAATGAAGTTGCAGGATAGATAGCCTCCACAAAACAACGACAATGCGACATGTGTCAAGTGGTGATGTGGCGGATTGGTACAATCAGGCATTCGAGTGGAGTTTGCAGACAAACCGAAATGTGACATGTGGCATCAAGTAGTGATGAAGTAGAGGATTGAGGGCAATGTCTAACTCAGTATATTGACAATCAAGTATTAACAGAAGTATTAGTGGTGATGTGGCAGACTGGTACAATCAGGCGTCCGAGTGGAGTTCGTAGACAAACCGAAATGTGACATGTGGCATTAAGTAGTGATGAAGTAGAGGATTGAGGGCAACATCTAACTCAGTATATTGACAATCATGTATTAACAGAAGTATTAGTGGTGATGTGGCGGGCTGGTACAGTCAGGCGCCCGAGTCGAGTTTGCAGACAAACCGAAATGTGACATGTGGCATCAGACAGTGACGAAGCAGAGGATTGAGGGCAATGTCTAACTCAGTATATTGACAATCATGTATGTACAGTCAGGCGTCCGAGTGGAGTTCGCAGACAAACCGAAATGTGACATGTGGCATCAGGTAGTGATGAAGTAGAGGATTGAGGGCAACGTCTAACTCAGTATATTGACAATCATGTATTAACAGAAGTATTAGTGGTGATGTGGCGGGCTGGTACAGTCAGGCGCCCAAGTGGAGTTTGTAGACAAACCAAAATGTGACATGTGGCATCAAACAGTGACGAAGCAGAGGATTGAGGGCAACGTCTAACTCAGTATATTGACAATCATGTATGTACAGAAGTATTAGTGGTGATGTGGCGGGCTGGTACAGTCAGGCGCCCGAGTGGAGTTTGCAGACAAACTGAAATGTGACATGTGGCATTAGACAGTGACGAAGCAAAGGATTGAGGGCAACGTCTAACTCAGTATATTGACAATCATGTATTAACAGAAGTATTAGTGGTGATGTGGTGGGCTGGTACAGTCAGGTGCCCGAGTGGAGTTTGCAGACAAACTGAAATGTGACATGTGGCATCAGGCAGTGACGAAGCAGAGGATTGAGGGCAACGTCTAACTTAGTATATTGACAATCATGTATTAACAGAAGTATTAGTGGTGATGTGGCGGGCTGGTACAGTCAAGTGCCTGAGTGGAGTTTGCAGACAAACTGAAATGTGACATGTGGCATCAGGTAGTGACGAAGCAGAGGATTGAGGGCAATGTCTAACTCAGTATATTGACAATCATGTATTAACAGAAGTATTATTATTAATGAATAGTTTTTTAAATTTAGAAGTGTTATTATTAATGAATAGTTTTTTAATTATTTTTTTATCTATATTCAGATATATTAAATAAAGAAGTTATTAGAGTATTATTAATTTGTATTATTATTTTGTAGTTATATAGTTATATTATAATCAATAATTGAAAGTTAAAAATAAAAATAATATTTTTTACATTTACTTTTGTAAACATAAATTGATTTTTATTTTATATTTAATAATTTATTTTGGTTGTAATTTTTTAAAGAATATTATTATATATTTTATGTTTTAATTTTATACATATATTTAAGAATATAATCTCTATATATTTATTTAAATAATAATTTTTTAACTCATTACTTATTTAACATATTGGTATATAATGTAGGTGTTTATAATTTTCAAATATATATATTTTGAAGTTTTGAATTATAAAGATTAATATATGAATTAATATACATATAAACAATTGTAATTATTTAAGATTTTCATATATATAATAAATTAATTTTTATTTTATATTTAATAACTTGTTTTGGTTGTAATCATTTTTCGTGAAATCACTACTAAAAAAATATCCTATATATTTTGTTTTTTAATTTGATACATATATTTAAGAATAGAATCTTCATATATTTATTTAAATAATATTTATTTAATTCATTAGCTATTTAACATATTGGTATATAATGTAGGTGTTTACTTTTTTCAAATATATATATTTTGAATTTTTGAATTATAAAGATAATATACGAATTTATATGTATATAAACAATTGTAATTACTATGTTTATATTATTATTGAAAAACTACTTTAAAATAAATTTTAAAATTTTAGTATATAATAGAAAAATAAATATTATTTAAATATAATATTTGTATATAATTTTTTATTTTTTTTAAAGAATGAATTTATATCTTGATAATTGAATTTTTAAGATTAATTTTCTACTTAAAAATCTTTTGTAAAAATAATTAGTAATCATAACATGTTAAAATATAATAAAATATTCTTAAATTAAAATTATTTAACATAATTAAGAAACAAGAAAAATTATTTTTAAATTTATTATATTTTATTTTATAATAATTAATTCTTAGCTCTAACCTTTTTCCTATCTCTAAACCATACCTTAACTTTATTCCTAAACTATATCTTAAATTAAATCTAACCTTAAACCTTAATGTTAACTCTATTTAAACCCTAATATATGAACCTTAATAATACTTATCCTAACTCAAATATTTTTCTTATATCCTTAACTTAAACTTAACTCTAATTGAACATCCTAATCCCAATTGAAGTCTAACACTCTTTATCTCTACATGTAATTATAATCTTAACCTTAAGTGAGCTCTAATGTTAATAAACTTTGAATTTGACTATACTAATGCTAATCTTAAACTTCATCCTAAATCTAACCCTAACCATAATTCTAATATTCTTAATAATTAAAATATTAAGGTTATAATTGATTATTTTAGTTATATACTAAAAGTAAAGGTTTTAAGCATAATCTTGCCATAAAATCAAAACATTTAGAATAATTATTTGACAGAGTTTATATATATATATATATATATATATATATATATATATATATATATATATATATATATATATATATATATATATATATATATATATATATATATATATATCTTTTTTAGTACTTGCTGATAGGCTAAGCAAGTACTATTGCATCCATTTTTGGATTTCTTCCATTAACTAGTGATTAAAACTAATTTTTTCCACCAATTACAATTTAGAATTTTTTATATTGTGTTAAAAATAAAACATTTTATAGTCTACATGTAATTTTTTTAATTTTAGAAATTTTCAAAAATATTTCTTGAACATATGATTGGTCCATTCAATTTGAGTCTTATTGCACGATTTCTCGAAAATAAATAAAAGCATGAAATTTTTTATTTCATATTTATTACATATTGAGTAGATTTTATTTCTTTATTTTTTAAAAGTATCTTTTTTATTTTTTAATACTAATTCATACTTTACTATACTAATTATTGTACTATTAATATTACTAATATTAATATTATTAATATTATTTATCTTATAAATATTATTTCTAAATACATGAAATTTAAATAGTTTCTAATTCATACAACTATACTAATTATTGTAGAATTAAAATTAATAATATTAATATTATTAATATTATTTATCTTATAAATATTATTTCTACATACATGAAATCTATTACGATCTATTATACTTAAATTAAACTTAAATTCTATTAATTAATGAAACTATCAAACTTAATATCAAATAATTAGTCAACAAGTTTCAATTATTATATTATGCTATTACAATTTATGAGCATATGTAAAATATAATTTTAAAAAAGTATGAAACCCTATATTTATATCATGATTTCTATTAAATATTCTTTTCTTCATGCTTCATGTTATTAGAGAATATTCATATTTAATTTTAAAATGTAAGTTTTTTACAAATGATTTTTCTTATTAGTACTTGTCGATAGGCTAGGCAAGTACCATTGCATCCATTTTTGGATTTCTTCCATTAACTAGTGATTAAAAAATCACATTTCTAACAATTAAAATTATTATTTTTATCAAATTTGTTACAAAATTAATAATTTGTATAGTATACATGCACATTTTTTATGTTTATAATTCAACAAAATTAATTTAGAGCTCTTCTATTGACTAAAAAATTTATCCTCTTATACACGGATTTCGTGGAAGCACTAGCTCTATTACAATTTTCGAGGTAATATTATAGGGGCAAATACTCTACCGTGCCCTTAAAATAATTTATATTTATTTTAAAAATATGCTATAATATAAATGCATGGTTTTGGATATAGATTATTTATTAACTAATGTATATTAAATTGAAAAATAAAATTTGTTATATGTATTATAATTAGATGTTATATATTTAGATTATATAACATAAATTGTAATTATAATTATTCAAATTATTCCTTCTTCTAGTTTTTTCAACTAATTAATTATAAGTAGAACTATTTTACAATTTAAATTAATTACAATTGATATTTTATAATTATTTATAAAATTAAAAAATACTATCAAAACTATAATTATATTAATTAAATAATTATTTCTTAATTAAGTAATTACTTTATAAATTAAAATTAAATTTATTTATAAAACTAAAGGCAAGTACTTAGCCACTACGTGGCTTGTTATTTTTGAAGGTATATTCTTTTTATTTAAACTTTACATTTGATAAAGTTTAAAAGATGAGAAGCATGTGTGTACAATTAACGGGTAGGCTAAGTACTATTGTATCACTTTTTAAGTTTTTTTTATCTTAACTAGTGATTAAATTAACTAGTTTTTTTGTCATCTCATTGGACGAATGTATTTGAACTCTTATACACATATTTCTCCTATTATATAATCAGGGTGTAAATTTTTTATTGGTAATATGCTATATATATTAATAAATATTTTTGAATTTGTTGGTAATATATATTAATATATCATACTTTTACAAAATAAGTATTAAATATTAGATATATCAACATGCAATAAATAAATATATGGAATCTAGTTTAGTTAGAAGAGTAATGAAATTAATTATAATTTTATGTGTAATTGATAAGAACCTTTATATGAATGATAATAATTAAAAAAATTAAAATAATATACTAGTAGCCTTTAGTTTTATAATTAATTTTAATTTATATCTAAATAAAATTCTAATATTAATAAATATATTATAATTATTAAATATATTTTAATTTTTTATAAAACATAGCACACTTTATAAAACATCTATTAAATCAATTATATATATTATTTATAATAAATATAATAAAATAGATTTAAGTTAATCTACAACAAAACTTATAATTAAATTCGGCAAGTACTATCACTTGTTTGATATTATAAAAGCAATATTTTCTATATAATTTAAATTTGATTTATTATCCATTAATTTAATTTTGTATTCCCTATACCATTAAGTGTTAGAATATAATGGACTATAATAATCTTATTTTTAATTGAAATTAAGATTAAGGTTAAAATTAAGATTATCAATATGATTCTACATAAAAAAAAATTAATTATAAAAAGTTAGTACTTCTACTATAACTATATAAAATATAATAATTAAAAATTTAATATAGTATTACTTCTACTTTAGTTTCTACTCACTACATGGCACTTGTTTAATTCTTATGTCTTATTAATACAAAACTATTATTATATATATTAAATATTAAACTAAATAATTCAAATTATATTATAGTAAATGTATATGTATATCACATACATAAATTGATTGATTTTATATATATACTTGTAACTAATAATTAATAATTTAAAATTAATATTAATGTTTTTTTACAAATTAATTTTATTTTGATTATACTTATTTTTGTTTAAATCATTTTAGAGAAATGTAAGCATATACATTGGGATGGGTGACCTCCTAGAAGTTATGGTGCTTCATCTCTATGAGCATATAGGCACTTCTTAATCTAAATGCTAAATAAGTACAATTATTTATACACATATAAATTCATATATTGCTCTCTATAATTCAAAACTTTTGAACACTTATATTTGAACATATCTATATAAAGCAATATACCATATGTTAAACTTGATTGTCATATTTTGTAAATTTAATAATTTATTTTGATTATAATAGTGTACAATTGTTTATATGCATATTAATTCATATATTAATCTTTATAATTCAAAACTTGAAAATGTATATATTTGAAAATTGTAAACACCTACATTATATACCAATATATTTTAAATAACTAATGAGTTAAAAAATTATTATTTAAATAAATATATGAAGATTATATTCTTAAATATATGTATAAAATTAAAACACAAAATATATAGTGATATGAATCCAAAAATTTACTTAGTATTATATAGTGATATTCCAAAAAAATTAAAACCAAAATAAATTATTAAATATAAAATAAAAATTAATTTATGTTGGAAAACTAAATGTAAAAATTATTTATTTTAATTTTTAACTTTCAATTATTGATTATAATATAATAACAATATTATATTATAATTATTTAATAATTTAAATCAACTATATAACTATACAATAATAATACAAATTAATAATACTCTAATAACTTCTTTATTTAATATATCTAAATATAGATTAAAAAATAAATAAATAAAATAAATCATTAATAGTAATACTTCTGTTAATAATACACCCAAACTCTATTCTTTAATAATTAAAATTAAAATCCAACCCTGTTAATCACATGATTGTCAATATTTTAATTTTACTTACAACTGACAGAGTGAGTTAGAGTTACGGTGGTGAAAGGACAATGTCGTGACAGATTAGGCAGGACACACAGGTACGATGGATGATGGAATGGGGGTATGTTACATGCATGCCACCATAACGTTTTAGTTTAGGATTTAGACATTGCCAATTGGTCGGCCGCCTTGGGATGCATGCCGATCTGACGGTCATCATAAAAGTGCAAGTTTGAAGTTGCTCATTGGTTAACCATTGCAGATGAATGATGTGCTGACACGTGTCCCGAGGTGAGGTTGTAGATTGGTGCCCAGTCAGCGAGGCCAGCCAACCGAAGAGCGCCATGTGGCAAAGGGTGTGCTGACAGGTCTAGCTGGGTGGTAAGGTGTATCAGCGAGCGAATCATTTCATGCCACATGGCACATAGGGCCCACCTCAAAATTTAAAGTCTGGAGCAAAGATTAATTTTGAATTTGTAAAGTTTGTACTAAGTAAATAATTCAAAAATTTAAAAAATACAAGCTACTCACAGAAAAATGTCTCCAAAATATGGGCATATAATATGTTTTCGGAAACGCCAGAACATGAGGAATGCAATGCTGGCATTTAAAATCAGTTTTGACCAAATTGATAGAAGCAGTAATGACTGGTATTTTTGGGATCAGAGTTTGGTGGAGATTTTTCATTCCAAACTTGATTGATTTATAGATCTGACAAAGGGGGAAGAATCAGATTTCTTGCAAGTTGGTTTCTTTGAAGATATTTTGCTTTGGTTTCATGAATAGATCAGATTTGTTGCTTGTTTCAAGGACTTTATTGTTGATTAGACTTTCTCAGAAAAAGGGAGATAGCTTATTCCCGGGAATGTTTTGCAGAGGTACAAACATATAAGATTTCATTCTCCTCCAGGCCTTGGGATTTCTAGTTAGGTTTAGGTTTTTCAACCTAAATGATCCTTTTCTTATTGTATCCTTGTCTCTATAAAAGGAATTTTGTGATCATTTAGAAGGGGCTGGCTGGAAATTCTTGACACAGGAAGCTGAAAAGCTAAGTGTGTATCCTCAGTCCAGATTGTAATATGTTTTGCTAGTTGTATCAGTAAAGGGGAAAAACCTTCAAAATCCTTTGCATATTGTCTAAGTGTTGTATTCTGGAATAGTTTGTAATACAGGAGTTAGAATCCTTATACTTGATGCAGTTTTTAGTTTCAGATCTCTCCTTTGGTTGTGCTTCTTGATTTTTGGGTTTTCTGATTCATTGCTTGGAGTTTATCTATTTATGTATTTTATTTCTCAACCTTGATTTAGGATCAAGTTAAAAGTCTTTGAAATAAACATAGATTCATTTGGTTCAACTAAAAGGATGTTTGTAAGTAGTCTATGAATCTGGTTTATTGTGTTTATGGCTTGGAATCTATGTTCTTGTATTATATATCTATCTCAGATATATTGCCCAATGGACAAGGCACTGATCAAAAATCAGTATCTCCTGTACTGATGCTAGTTTGGCATGGTTGTTTACATTCTACAAGAAATCAAGTTAATATCCTTTCAATCCTTTTAGTTTTATGTATTTAGGTCTCAGTTATTTCATAGCAATGGAGAGTCAATGAATGATTGGTTATCATTTAGTACTTTCTTGTTATGATATGCTTTGTTCAATCCAGTCCTAGTGTTGTAAAGAAGTGTTCTATTATACTGGATTAGGTGCACCCGCCATGGTTCTGCAGAGCCAGAAGTGAAGAGGGCAGTCTTGTCCCTATAGTTGGTCCAGTTGCCTATAGATTTCTCACATTTGGAACTAAACCATTCTTAATATAAGTCATAGGTATATTGGTATCTCATGGAGTGTAAAATCCTATCCAGGAACCAATAGGTCCCATGATAATCATTTTCCCAATTTTGTCACAAAATTCCTTTATAGGACCATTTCTAAGATAATTCCTCTGTGCATCATACACTTGCTTCAATTGCTCAAAATCAATTTGTTCTAGGTCATTGGAGGGTTCACTTAGCTTAAAAACCATCCTGATTTCTTCAGCAAAGATTTTCATTAACAGGTTTCTTCTACCATCCCTAATTTCCTTAGTAATCGGGTCATAATTCTTTGCAACTTGAATCATCAGATCTGCATCTATGAAAACACTGGGCACCACAAGCTTTCCTAGGTCAAATATCCATATATTGCTGGTAGGAGGAGGGGCATTTCTCTGGCTAAACCCTACTTTGAACAATGTTAAACCAGTGATATCAAAACTGCCACTTGCATTGAGTGTACCAATCTTAGCATCCCTAATATAATTTTCTGTGTCATATAAACCATCTGCTACCTTTACACTAGAGCTTTTCGGTGTTAATTGCTTGGCTTTCACCAAATCAATTATTGAATTAGGTAATAATTTTAACAAATCTTCATGTAAACTCCTATCACTGTATTCAATCTTACCAGACAAACCCTTTCTTGGCAGCATTCTAGGGTTTGAGATTCTTTATAATTGGAGTAAAGAAAATATAGCACAATTATGATGATATTTACCAGGATAAGAATTGCATAAATATTCACCAACATTTTTCAGAAATTTTTGAGGCAACAACAACCAGCTCTGCAAATTTCCTCGTCTAGGCTTCTGCAAACTTTATCTCTTTGTATTTCTAAAGATGTGCAAATCTTCAATATATTTGCAATAAAACATAGTCTTTTCAGCAATTTACTCCACATGAGCTAGCCATTACTTCTCTGAGTAATCGAACTTTCACCATTCAACGGAAAAATCAATTTCACACCAATTTTGCTTCAGGTTTGAATTTGGAGCGTTTATCCTTCTTAGACTAAGATCTAAATGATGTCGCATGATTGTTAGGCTTGGAAATATTCCTCGCGAACATATGAGAACTATCTGATCAAGATGCATCGATGGTAAACCTTTCAATGATACACACAGGTCCCACATGACATGTTGGATTTATCA
The DNA here is from genome assembly GCA_027943335.1 of Chamaecyparis obtusa. Lineage (NCBI taxonomy): Eukaryota > Viridiplantae > Streptophyta > Pinopsida > Cupressales > Cupressaceae > Chamaecyparis > Chamaecyparis obtusa. The sequence continues at coordinate 720,770 of BSBK01005583.1, read as the reverse complement.
CTACCCTTAGATCTTGCATCTAACGGTCGGTATTAATTTTCTTTTATGACTAGTCATAAAGTAAGGCACGGTGGCCTTGATACCATTTCGATGGCTTGCGCATGATCGTAAAGGGTCAAAAGATTCCTTGTGAGCATACGAAAACTATTAGATCTTTATTTCGTTGATGATAACTTAAGGAACTGGCCCCACTTGGTTCGACCAATTAGAATCATCCATGTCACAATATTAGACAAGCGGACATGCTATTTTTCTTACCAAGCGCCACGCCTAATGACATTTGCCACATCAGGAAATACCTTCGACCAGTCAGAAAGGCACATGTGTATACACCTGGTAGTGGGCCCACCTTTTACAAGTGTCTGGGAATAAACTAAGGTCGAAGGCTGGCGCATGATCGCAAGGGCGCAAAAGATTCCTTGCGAACATATGACGACCATTGATTTTCTGCAGAAGTGCCAGCCCAGCAAAATCTTTAAAGATTGGGCCCATGCGTTGGCTTGTCAACAAGATCAATGGTTGGCACATGATCGCAAGGGCCTTAAAGATTCCTTGCGGTCATGTGACAACTGTTGGATCTAGAAAAGATTCTAAATTCACCAAACAAGAAAAGATTCCACCCTCTAAGGTTTCTGCAGGACTAGCACTGTGCAAAGATTCAACGGTTGTCATGTGTTCGCAAGGAAATTGTTTAGATCTACCGATCATACGACAATCGTCGATCTTACTTTATTACCGGGTGTTTCAAAAGGGTTATCTCAAGTTCTCCAAATGTGTTCTCTAACGAGCAGACTATTTCAAGATTCGCTGACTAAACTCTTTGCTAGATCTCTAAATTAGTCCTTCACCACTGTGTTCATCAACTGCACAGGCGATTGGGTGCCACGTTGTTAATTATGTCCTTCTCATCTCACCAATTTCTTGCAAAGTATAATAATCTAATGCCACATCGATAAATGAGTGACTCGTCAGAACACACTCGAACTGCCACTACCTCGTACTTCTATCACTTCTGACAAATTCATCAACATCGCAGAAAGTAAAATGGAAGGAAGTACCACTGGTAACAAATTCGTCAATGCTACAGAAAGTAAAATAGAAAGCAACGAACAAATAAACAATGTGTGTCTTGTAAACTGTGAACCTAACTCTGATTGCTGGCGAGTTAATTATCGGTTCACACAGCGGAAAAGTTACAATTTCAGGTTTTTTCAAAATCTGCGGACGATCTTAATCATTTCAATCATCTTGCATGTGTACAGCATGTTTGATGGTCGTTGATCGAATTAACCTAGGCCGATGCATTCATATAAGAAACGCCTTCGGTGTAATTATAGAGGTATATATTGTTATATTTCAAAAATATATTATAATATAATTTATTTTTTTTTAACATTGAGATATATATAGTTATATTAAATATATAAATTTTGATATATTCGATTTATATTATTTACTACTTATCTATTTATATTTTCATATTTTAATTATTATTCGTTATTAAATCTTATTTAATTATTTATTTATTATATATCAAATATATATATATATATATATATATATATATATATATATATATATATATATATATATATATATATAAAGTATATAATAAGTAATATTACATTTATATTTATATTTATGAATTATAATATTATTATCTATTTATAAAATAATATAATTATATTATTTATTTATTATTATATTTTAATATTAATATTTATCTATTATATTTTGATTTTATCATTTGTTTATTATTAAACCGTATTTCCAAAGTGGATGATGTAATTAGGGTTTCAAATGGGGCTTATGACATAAGATATAAAAGGGAGGAGAGTTCATTTGAAAGGGCATATGGGGGAAGGAAGAAAGAAGAAAACAAAAGAAATTAAGGAAGCATTAACGGAAGAAGAAAGGAATGGGAAGAAGAGAAGAAGTGACTCTTTCAAAGGGTCAGCAACAATGAAGGGTTGTGACCCTTTCTAAGGGTGATAACTATGGAAGGTTGTGACCATAATGAAGAGGTGTGACTCTCCCTCACATTGGAGGATATAAAGTAGAGAAGGTTTCATTTGAAGAGGACATCTAAGGGAGATCAATTTGGGGAATAATATATTATTCTCAGTAGGCAACAATGAAAAGTGGTAAGTCAATCCTTATGAAAGGTGGTGACCCTTCCACCAATAAAGTATAAAGGAGCATTCATTCCAAGCATTGAAGGGGACACATTGTGTTGTGAATCAAGAGATAAATAGTACTCACTCAGCAATTGGTACTCATTAAAGGGTAGATCATAGTATAAGGTGTGAGCATATCATCCAAAAATTAATACATTCAGCAGTCCCTTGCATCAGCAAATATAATCATCAAGGATTATCTAAGCAATCAACATGAAGAGCACACAAAAGGACTAAGATTGTTTCATAGAGATTGATCAGTATTTACATCCAAGAAATTATCTTCAGATCACCAGGTTGATATTATATCAGATCAGCCATCTTCAGCATTCTTCCTTCTTACAAACAATTGTGATATAATTAAACATATGCACATATGAATAATAGATGATGCTTAAATGAATTCTCATAGTAGAATATATAATAATCTTGATTGTCTGCAATCAATCTCATAAGAAGGGCCTGAGGTGTAAGCAAAGGGTGTTGCCAAGGCTACATAAGTAGGTCATCCTAGAATGGACTAGAGGGACCTTATATCGTTGAGCCGAGGAACCCACTGATGACCTCTACCCAACTCCACAAGAAGGCAATAGGGAATAGTTATGCATACTGTCTGAACACGCCTTTTTATAGAGAGGGCCCGAGGTGTAAGCAAAGGGGGTTGCCAAGACTACATAAGTATGTCATCCTAGAATGGACCAAAAGGCCCTTATGTCGAAGAGCCAAAGAACCCACTTACGACCTCCACCCAACTCCACAAGGTGGGATGTGTTTTCTGAAAGATGAGACAGGATGGGGAAAGCAAGTACAAGTTGCCACATGGGTGGGTTGTGGTAGACATGGTGTAGAAATAGCTTCGAAAAGACCCATCATGTCTCTTCTTCAAAACCCTAATATATTTGTGGAGTATTATTGATAATCTATACATACATACATATGTATATGTGGATATTTGTATATATTGTTTTTTATTGCAAGATTCAAGTCTCGAGGTGCATTATCATAGATATTTAATTGGTGAGATGTAACCCTAACCTTAATTTGTTACAATTATAATTTTAGGGCAAATAGTGAAGGGGACATCACATATGTACATTTTGAATATTACAATAGTGAATTTGAAAATTTTATAGTGAACAATATTGGCTTATAAGTTTATTTATCTTGTCATACAACTTGATTGAAGGACCTACTTTAGGATACTAAAGTAACTATTCCCATTTCTGATCATTATTCAAACCCTTAAAATAGAATTTTAGGGCAGATTGAGTAACGTCTCAGTAGGGGACATCACATTATGAAACTCTTTCCTGAAATTGTAAGGTCGCTCTATGAGAAGGATATTCTGGTTGAAGATACTATTCTAATATGGTTTCATAAAGGCAGGAACCCCAAGGGCAGGTAATAGCAAGCTGGCATATTTTTAATTCTTAATCTGACAAGAGCATTATTATGAAACAGGGTATTTCATACTTTTTCTTGGTGACTATAAGAGTTGGATTTGATATAAATAATGTTTTTTTGTAGACAAACTTTTGTGAAGTTTATGAAGCCTTAAATGAAATGAATAAAAGAATATGAGAAAATAGAATAATTTGAGAAGTATAAAATAGGATATTTATTAACAAGGTAACTTTGAAAGTCAAGCGTGGAATTTGTCCCCAGTTCACTTACCATATATTCGATTAGTATATACTCCTATTTGAAATGACTAATATTTATTAAGTTTTTGTAATGTCCCTAAATTATGAGTGTTGGTGTAATTAAATGTTTACTAATTACACCTTACTTAAGTTTACTTAGGATAATGCATTTGCATATTAGTTGTCATTGTGACACCTAGGAGTTTGCATTTCATTTTAGCACATGGTTAGGAGAATTTCCACTTTAGGTGTGATAGTTGTCATCACATACCTCTTTGTGTGTGAGATCCACCTCTAGTGCTCTTATCACATTATCATCCTCTCATTGTTGCACATGTTGCACATACTTTGATGTACAATGGAGGATGATCCACCTTTAGTGGACATGTGATTCCACCTTGTGTGGGTGATATCTTATCATCTCCTTATCATGTAGTCTTATTGCATTGCCTATATATTTAGGCACTCCTACTTTGTAATCAATTCAATTGGCTATAATCAATTATTTGATCATTTTGCCTATCTCTCTTGTGCTATCTCTTGAGCTTCTAGATCTTGGCATTTATTCTTTTCCTTAGGCAAATTCTTACAATGAGTACCACAAATTTTTCCCTAGGTTAAACTATTTTATCAAAAAAGGTAGGGATCGGAGATACCTTTCACTTTGATTTAAATCCTACAAGCAAGTTAGGAATCATTCATAATCATAATTCTTAACAGATTTCTTTAGATAGAAATAAGCATATATTGGAAATGTAGATCAAATCACTAGATTACTTAAATCAATTTTAAGATGACTCAACCATAGAAGAGATAAGATATGGTGACTTGATAGGGTGCCCAAGAGAGCCTCTACCTTAGGCCAAAGAGTGGATACACCATCCCTCTTGGCCTCATGTGGCCCATGATATCCATATGAGGGGGGGTATCTAGTGAGGTGTCCTATCATCATTCTCCTCAATCTCGCCACTTCTATCTTACTTCCAATGATTGAACATCCTTAAGCATTTGTTTTCCATGATAGAGGTCATGAGGAGTATTCACAACAGGGTGCCTAGAAAGTCCATCCTTCTGAAGCCCATGGGGCTCCTCGGGGTCATGTACCATGAGGTGGTGTGCTTAAAAGGTGAGCTTGTCACCATTTCCCTGCATGTAATCCCTCATTTCCCCTACCATGGTTGGTTACAACAATCAAAGAGTGTAAACATACATAGTATTTCATACATATCTCCTATATTAAAACATTCTTAAATCAAAAATATATCTATGATACTACGACAGATAGTCTTGAAATGCATATTAAATCAGAGGTATGCACATATATGTATATGTATATTTTTATGTGTATGTAATGTTGGAAATATAAGTGGGAAAGTAATACTGAGAGGGGGGGGGGGTGAATCAGATATTACCTACTTTAACCTTTTCATTTTGATAAAACTTTATGCATGACATAAACAAAACTTGATCATTGTAAGCAACTAAACATATTAAGCAACATACATGAAATCACTCATAACACCATAATTTTGGTAACCTAGAAACCCTTGAAAGGTAAAACTGGGGTGGGGATGACACCCACAAATCTTCACTACTGTAGTAATAAGTTTTTCCTGTTAAGGCTTACAAAATGTGATCAATTCATGATCTACCTTGTGAAAGGTCTGCTATATTAAAAGCTAAAAGACTTATACAGTCTACCTTGTTAAAGGATTTATAAACTTACAACAAAGTAAGCACTCGGTAAAGAGATTACATAAAGTCTGTTAAGACTACTCGGTTAAGAGATTTACCTTGATACACTAGTTAAAATATCTCAGTACCTGATCTTTCGGTTTGCACTTGTATGCAGATTACAGATCTCCTCTTTACTATATATTAGTGATCTCTTCTATCTGATATTTCTTGATTATGTCCTTTCACTGCTTAGCTCGGTCACTGGACTCTATCTGAATACTTGACTATTCTGAATATACCTCTCTGATCATTCTCTCATACTCATAGTATTCATTCGATCTCAATATCTCTTTTTTCTTTCTGATTAACACACTTCTCTTGGTTTAGATCTTGACCTTATATAATAACCAAAACATCTTAACGATTCAAGATCTACGGTTCAGATTTATTTCTATTGTCACTTAAGCTGTACAATTTTCTGATTGGCTCTAGGTATTACATAGGGATCAATGATTATAAGATGGATGTGTAATTACCTCCTTAATTACCTTAACAAACAAAATACAAAACACCACTATCACCAAAAATGGTTTACCTCGATCATTGTGCCATTTCAAACTTATATGTCATTCCTGGCTAACTCGGCAAAAGTTATTCCTGGTACTCGACATTAACTATACTCGGCATATGTTAATCTTCTCTATCGCTCGATAATCATTGTATATGTAACTCGGCATAATACAAACACATAGTGACCATGACTTTACTTGGCAGTACTACTGCTCGGTAAGTATACAATACATAACTTGACCTTTACAAAATGACTCAGTCGCAGTGATGACCGACCATCATTCCCTAGATATATGACTAAGTGTGAAGCACTAATGGTCAACAAAACTATAGAGATCTACAATCTCCCCCTTTGACATTAGTGGCAAAAACACTTTGTCATGACATTTTTACTTACAATTACAAAAGCATGTTTGTACTAGCCTAATACTCCCCCTGAGATATATATACATTCAAAAATTTTGAAAATTTTTGTTACCTGTCCCTGTTCTGTCCTTGTCCTTACTAGTGTCATGATGATTCCCCCTTGCTTTTGACACGAAAAATCTCTTCATTAGTAGGTAGCTCACAAAATTTCTCCAGAAAAGGTTTATGCAACACCATGATCATGTAGAGTGCATTCGCCCAAGTTGTTGAAGCAAAGTTTAAAACTTATGTCTGCACTTCTAGATTGGCAGCTAAACTGATGAGGCTCTCGGCTATGGACAAATGTGGATTACTCTACGTTAATTCCTTAGCCTTTGCTAACTTTCTCTGTATGGCCTCTAGATGAGGTGTCAAAACTGTTTGGATAGAGATTAAGTGAAAATGAATCTTGCCATCATTAGCCATCAACTCAGCTAACTTACCTTGGGTTTGCATGATTTTGACATAATGTGTTGCACTGGTGTCTGCATCCAAGCTCATGGAATGACTTGTAGCCTTAATTTCTTGTTTTAGAGTATCAACCAGTCATTGATTCTCATCAGTGAATAGTTCAACATTACAGATTTTGGCCAAAAGAGACTGTCCATTCACAACTAACTCTTCAGTCTCCTTTACCAAAGTAGACAGCTCAACCTGTTTCACTACTATCTCGGTAGATACTCTCTCGAACATTTTGGTCTCAAACTTCAATTCTGACCACTCAAATAACTTATCAGTTGCACAACTAACTTCATTATTTACTTTTTGAACAATGTGTACAAGCTATTCCAATATGGGGGTGGAACTATTTACATCTGATAAGTCATAAACTTCATTAAATATATCTTTTATTTCATAAAGGACCTGTTTCTGCTGATGTTCCCTTCGGAGTTCTGCTTTCCTGCTTTTCCTCATCAGCAAATCCTTCAATATCTGGATTTGCTCATAAGAGAGGTTATCGGTATCCCATTTAGGAATAACAATGACCTCATCAATTGTTACCTCAGCTTTCTCCTTATGTGCTCTCGGTGGGGTGCTTCCACTCGACATCTATACAAGAGCTTTTATTGCCTCTTGCTCCTTTAGTTCTTGCTCCTCAATGGATTTTCCTTTGATATTTGCTTCTCCTTTCGCCTTATCCTCGGCATGAGGACTAATAGCTTGTCCATCTAACTTATCTCCTTGTTCTTCTTTGTTGTTATCTTCCATAGGAGGACTTTGGATTTTGCCTTCTGCTTTGTCCTCTTCCTCGGCAGATGTAGATTGAGTTAGTGGTACCGACTTTATGGGTTCCTCGATAAGGCTTGTACCGACTAATTTGTCAATAGTAGCAACTTCAGGTAGAGTAGGATTCACATTAATAGATTGTGTGCCAGTAATTGTTGGATAATCCATGACCTGTAAAAGTACAGTGTTACTACCTGGCAAGGGTATATCATTTGCTTTTGTATTCTTTAAATCAGTCTCAGTAAAAAATGAATTCTTGATGGGACTCTCCTTAGTTATGTCAACAATGTGAACCTTAGATGTGTCATGTGCTTTCACTTCCTTAGGAGTTCCAGTCTCCATTTTATTTTGTTTGATTTCAGGTTCAACAACTTTTGAAGTACTAGCATCCTTTCCTTCATCCTTGTCGAAACAATCCAAACACTATCTTCCAAATTTTGATACTTTCTTGTACAACATCCTCAACCTTGTGTTGAAGAATTAGATAAGCTCTAAGTTTGGGATCAAACTTACCTCTGTATTGTTCAATTAGCTTTTTGATGTTGGCAAGGGTGAGAGTGGACTCAACTTGTGCTAATGTACTCTCCCTTATTTCCTTTTCTATTTGCAAAGCATATTCCCATTTCTATGCAACCCTATTGCATAATTCCTTGGGAATTCTATTTTCAATTTGAATTGGCAGCATCTTGAAAGTGCACAACATTTCAAGAATAGCATCTTCTACTTTCTCTTTATCTCCAATGCTCATGTTCCCAAATTTTAATCTTTTCAACTCATCCACTACTGCAAAGCTAGTAATCTTATGACATAATTCATCAACAGTGAGTTGTTGTGTACCCTATTGTGTAACCTTCCTCTTTACTTCTTCATGATTTTTGGTTTCTTCATCATCGTCTTGTGCTAGAACAAGTTTCCTTCTAGGCCTCTTCATAACCTTATTCGGCACTGCCTTAGGTAGTGCGGGTTTTTGCTTAGCAGATGCAGGTGGTTCTTCTAGTTTTGGGCCTAAGTGTTGGTGTCGATGACACTTTAGGTTTCAACATTCTTTTCTTAGCCGAGGACTCGACAATTACTGGTTTCTTCTCTTTCTCTTCTTCTTCTTCACTACCACTAGTTTCACTCTATTCATCTTCTCCCAATCCTTGGGTTAACTCCAGTGATGCATCCTTCTCAGATTCTTTGACATAATTTTCCAAATTCTTCACTATCTTCTTTCTTTTTCTCTCTGTGGTGGAAGCCAATAATCCCAAAGAGATCTTGGATTTGGCTTCAGTAAATGTTCCAAAGTAAGGTGCTTTATTATCAATTTCTTCAGCTAAGAGGGCTATGATTGCAACAGTAGCTTCATCTATGTTAAGTTCATAGGGTAATGGCATTAACCATAAAACCCTAGGTAGGACTGCTTGTGCATAAGTAAAATCTGTGTCTACAAGAAAACATATATCCTTGCTGTATTTTTCAATCAAAGACACATGGACTCTAGTCCTATTTCTCATCTTCTTTTTAAACTCAATAAAATAGTTATCCATTATTCCTTCAAAATCATCTCCAATCTGATTTATAAATTCATTGATTTGAATAGTGATGGGTTTCTTCTTGTCCCATGTAACATCTCCATGTGTAGGAAAACTCTTCTTGACATAAAAGAAAAAACAAATCAATAAGGAACTGAACTTACACATAGAATTCTTCACCGTCCGGATGGAGTTCAAGTTCTTGGCAAGTTGAGTCAGCTGGAGCTCGGCAAGGTCATACGTGTGTCCTTTCTTGATTATCTTCCATGCCTGGTCCACTGCCATATAGGGGACGTTGTCCAACCAACTAGATTGATAGAACTTGTGCGAGATGACTCTAACAGCAAAGTCAATTTCCAAATCAATTATGGTGGAAATTGTCATTCCTCGTTTGTTCCAAACTACCTGAGTGTTAGCTTGAATATCTTCCTTACTTGCACATTTCATCGTTCTTTTTCCTTCAATTGTAGGGTAACCAGTGACTTTATGTATCATTTCCTTTGTAATCTTCACTGGTCTATCTTCCAGCCATAAATGAATGTCATGTACTCGACTCAAAATGATCTTTATCCATTCCACTTTAAAATTTTGCGAGAAATCTAGGGCATGCACTAACCCTTGATCGGCAACAACCTTATGTTTCGGCTTCAACACTCTGTTGACACATAGTCTCGTAATCATTGATTTCTCTAATTTTACACATGTAGCAAGACCTAACGTCATTCATTAATAACACATTCTCTGGAATGGAAGATAGGGCTCCTTTTAAATCTCCTTTAATTTCACTCTCCGACATTGCATTGAATACCTTCAGGTTGCAAACTTCATTCCTTACTAATCGCACATTAAAAACTTCCATCCCTTGTTTCTTGACTGGTGCAGATGATGATGATGCCATTTTAAACAATAATTTCTTTAAAAAAATGAATATTTACTCGGTAGAGTACATTTTTCATCAATAACCCTGTAGATAAATTTTGCCAACAGCACGCTAAGAAAATCCGAAATTGTCTTTCTTAAACTAGTTTCACAAACTCTAAATCGCTCTCTAAAATCTCAAATAGCCTAGTGAAATAAAGTTAACTGCAACTTTCCACTTTATAGAATCTGAAAAATAGAAATAGGGCCTCATAAATGCTCCATACAGGTCTTGTTGGTATACAGCTGTCTCAAAAAACTCACAAGCTCAGTTGATATAACCGTTGTGATATAGCTCAGCGTATATAGCATTTCGGCCATAGCAGGTGCTTGGCATACATTGATAGCTTGGTCAAGACACTAATGCTTGGCATCAAAATGAAATTCTCTATTTTTCTCAGATATGTCCTAATGCATCTTTATCTATGTAGATATGGACTTTTGCTCAATTCTATGTTAGGAACAGATGAAAAATAAGACTTTGCAAGACTCAATTCCAAACATACCTTCCATGCTTAATTAGAAGAGGTGTGATCACCTGATCCATCGGATTGGGTGACCGCAGATGTGCTAGCTTCGCTTGAGTTTTTTTCTTCTTTCTTCCTCCATGTCTTTTCCATCTGATTCTTCAGTTTCTCACGGATATCTTTATTCTGGTTATTATCATTTCTCAGCATGGGTGATCTACAATCTTTCTTTAAGTGACCGACCTTATTACATTTGTAATAGACCATGCTTCCATTCGTCCAGCTTTTAGATTTGCCTCTAAAATGAGTCTTCATGCAATTTGCTCCAATGTGTCCATATTTACCACAATAATGGCAATTATACCAAGTGTTGTAATCCCAATTGTATAATTTGTGCTTTGTGACTGGCTTGGTTTGTTCATTTGATGACCACCTGGGTCTAGATCTGCATTCAAATGCTTTGTGCCCATATTTTTGACAATTGAAACAACTTCCTTGAAACTTAGGTGAGGTGGATGAATTGCTAGCCTTAGATCTACATTCATGTGCTTGATGTCCATGCTTCTTGCAGTTAAAACAATGTCCATTAAACTTAGGTTTAGAATCAGACTTACCATGTTTGCTTCTACATATGTTGGTTGTATGTCCTGGCTTTCCACAGTGATGACATGTGGGCTTGGTGATCTTTGGTTTAGCAATCTTTTGTTCTCCATTCTTTGATGATTCTCCTTCTTTAGTAGATGAATGTTCATTCAGTCCAAGTCCAAATCTATCATCGGATCTTCTAGGTGATCTTAACAGCTCTTCAAAATATTTTGCAGCTTCATTGGGTTTGTTCATCATTTCATTGATTTCTTTTTCAGTTCTCAATTTATTTTTCAACTGATCATTTTCAGACCTTAGTTGATTGATTTCCATATCTTTCCTGCCCAATTCCTGATTAACCAACAGTAATTGATTTACCATATCTAGTTGATTATTAGTCAACCTTTGCATGTCACTTGTTCTTTCATCTAGCCTACTTGCAATTTGTCTTTTGTCTTCTTCAGCCATTGCCTTATCATCTTCAGCTTTCTTTTTCTGTTCCACTAATTCACAAAGTCTGACAGATTGAATTTCTTGTTCTCTCTTTAGAGTTTTGATGTCATCATTTAGTATGGTATTTTTCTCCAGTAGTTCTTTTACAGCTTTATCACTCTTAGCAGAGTTACCATTGTCAAATAGTCCAGAGATGTCTTCTTCTTTGTACGGTGGCTCATTTTGTTGAATTGCAATCTCTCTTCTCTTGCTCAAGGATTTCTTCAATTCCCCTTTGGCTGCTTCCAGTTGCTATAATGCCAGTTGTACTTCAATCTTTTGATTCTCTATGATCTTCCCCAGTTTATAAGCTTCCATTTTAAGATCTTTTTCCTCAAGTGGTTAGACTTCCTTAAGAGAAACCTTGCTACTCTGATACCAATTGTTGGAAATATAAGTGGGAAAGTAATACTGAGAGGGGGGGGGTGAATCAGATATTACCTACTTTAACCTTTTCATTCTGATAAAACTTTATGCATGACATAAAAAAACCTTGATTATTGTAAGCAACTAAACATATTAAGCAGCATACATGAAATCACTCATAACACCATAATTTTGGTAACTCAGAAACCCTTGAAAGGTAAAACTGGGGTGGGGATGACACCCACAAATCTTCACTACTGCAATAATAAGTTTTTTCTGTTAAGGCTTACAAAATGTGATCAATTCATGATCTACCTTGTGAAATGTCTGCTATGTTAAAAACTAAAAGACTTATACAGTCTACCTTGTTAAAGGATTTATAAACTTACAACAAAGTAAGCACTCGGTAAAGAGATTACATAAAGTCTGTTAAGACTACTCGGTTAAGAGATTTACCCTGATACACTAGTTAAAATGTCTCAGTACCTGATCTTTCGATTTGCACTTGTATGCAGATTACAGATCTCCTCTTTACTGTATATTAGTGATCTCTTCTATCTGATCTTTCTTGATTTTGTCCTTTCACTACTTAGCTCGGTCATTGGACTCTGTCTAAATACTTGACTATTCTGAATATACCTCTATGATCATTCTCTCATACTCATAGTATTTATTCGATCTCAATATCTCTTCTTTTTTTTATGATTCACACACTTCTCTTGGTTTAGATCTTGACCTTATATAATAACCAAAACATTTTAACGATTCAAGATCTGCGGTTTAGATTTATTTCTATTGCCGCTTAAGCTATACAATTTTCTGATTGGCTCTAGGTATTACATAAGGATCAATGATTATAAGATGGATGCGTAATTACCTCAGTAATTACCTTAACAAACAAAATACAAAACACCACTATCACCAAAAATGGTTTACCTCGATCATTGTGCCATTTCAAACTTATATGTCGTTCCTGGCTAACTCGGCAAAAGTTATTCCTAATACTTGGCATTAACTATACTTGGCATCTGTTAATCTTCTTTGTCGCTCGGTAATCATTGTATATGTAACTTGGCAAAAACTATACTCGACATAATACAAACACATAGTGACCAAGACTTTACTCGGCAGTACTACTGCTCGGTAAGTCTACAATACATAACTCAGCCTTTACAAAATGACTCGATCGCAATGATGACCGACCATCATTGCCTAGATATATGACTAAGCATGAAGCACTAATGGTCAACAAAACTATAGAGATCTACATGTAAATGTATATGTATATGTATAAGCAATCATATACAAATATCATATTCCAAAACTGTATGCACATAACCATAAACAGATTCATTATGCAATATATGTGTCGCACGATACTCATACCAAGGATCATAGGTTTTATAACCATACTATTGTATGCCTTAATTTATTATTAATATCTATTTTTTCTCCTTCATGCTTTTTTCTTCTCCTTAATGCCTTTTACTAACTGACTATCTTCCTTAAAAAGACATCAGGGGAAGGCAATGAGTCGCAACCCTTACCTCAAGAGGGTGTCTTCTCCCAACTAACCATCACCTTCTCTAATCACATGACTCTTTGTTAGCACTGTAGTTGTGCTTAAGGATTAGTTAAGGTTTAAGGATCGAATATTGTCGAATCCCTTAGTTCGCAACAAAGGAAAGAATATCGGCCCTCGTAGAAAATCAAACAGTAATATTTATCTATCAACTTCATAACCTTGCTTTCTTCATTGATGAAGTTTGATCAGCATCCACAGGTGTGAGCAGTGACGGAGGCTTCATTTTCTGATAACACCGATTTAGATCAAACAGATTGCAATTATGGTTTCAGATTATTCATGGGAATGTGAGGGCATATTTCATTATGTCAAAAATTGTGGAGTCTCACTATCTTGAGACAATTTCGAATCAGAATATGGTTGGGGTCATGATAGTGTATTATTTCTTTCCTTTAATATATGAGAGATTATATAAAAATATCACATTTCAATTTGACGATTGATTGATTGAACAAATGCATTCCTTTAAATTGATGATTTTCTATTTTGGTGATTGTTGATATAATAGATTGATGTTTGATTGCTGAATTTTTGCTTCCTTGATCTCAAGGTGAAGTGATGATTGACGTGGATTTGATGATTGTTTGCTTGATTTTACTGATTGATTGATGTCATGAGAGATTAATGATTTTTGGATTCATGAGTGATGATTGATAAGTGATTCTTTAATGTTTGGAATGAGTTCTCCTCTATAATTTCTTTCATGAGTTTTGAGTCACCACTTTTCATTGTTGCTTTTGAGAATAATAAATAATTCTCTAAATTCATCTCCCTTAGATGTCCTCAAATGAATCCGTCTCCCTCTTATATCTTCCAATGAGACAGTGACTCACACCTCTTTACCACACCTACCCTTTGTAATGGCTGCACCCTTTCGTAATTACCACCCTTTGAGAGAGTCACAACCCTTCATCCTTTATGCCCTTTGAAAAAGTCACAACCTTTCATAACTACCACCTTTTGAAAGAGTCACAACCCTTCATCATTCATGTCCTTTGAAAGATTCACAGCCTTTCTTAATTGTCGCCCTTTGAAAGAGTCATAGCCCTTCATCCATTCTTCCCATTCCAATCTTCTTCCATTTATCCTTCTTGTTATAACCCCCGAGCTAATTCAATAACATCTCTGATTAGAAATTGTCTCACGACAGTGAGACTTCACAATTTCTTTCCCAAGCAAGAATCAGTATACGACTTGGTAAGTTTAAATTATAACCATCAGATATTTTATTGACTAATCAATGATTTAAGAAGACTTGGTCAGTAATTATAAATAGACTAAGACCATGGAAGCGTCAATTTCAGTGTAAGAGGTATTAGCAATGACTATTGATGCTGCCAGAAGCATACAACGAAGAATTATCGTAAACAACAAACACAAGGGGAAATCGATGTGTTACATGAACTAACGACAATCACCTGTTGACTAAGTTCTGGGAGAAGACGGTTAATTGTGCTCTAATAATTATCGAACCAAGAATTTGATGATAAATATACCTACACTAGGTTATGATTATCAGCAACAAATAGATACATATCAGTAATTGTCAGTAGTAAAGTCGACAATGGAGGGCGATATAATGATCAAGGAAGTAATTAATTGTTGGCAAGTATCAATAATTATACAGAAACATCGTAAGATTGCAAGCTTAACGATAATAATCTAGAGGCACGATAATAAGACAACAGTTATAATCTACTGTCAAAAGACAATGATAAGTATGAATATTAATCAATAAAATGGAAAGATTAATTATTAATCAATAAAATGGAAGGATTAATTTGAGATTTGTCATAAGCGTGCGATTGACTAAGGAAAGACCTAGGAGACGTGTCTTTATAAAAAGAAACCCACCATCATATATATACGGGAGTTCAAATGCATTCAAAAGATATCATCGGCAGAAAGAGGAAAATACCAAAAAGAAATAGAGGAAATAGTCTTGGACTATTGATATCTGGTACAAGTATCATTTGATTCAAATATTAAACAACAAGTGCTTTGGTGATTATCATTGTTTGGGCTTTGTGCATTAAAAATTATAATGAGTGATTATATATATATATATATATATAATTTGATGTAAATTTTATAATTATCTTATTTAGAAATGATAGGCATATTATTGGGTAAAGATTTAATATAAAAAGTATGTATAAAATGTTGTTTATATTTTCTAACTAATTGATCATGGTAAGGAAAGTGTAGTAGTCATGATGGGAGAAAGGCGATGAGACCACCTTCTAAGTACGCCACCTCATGTTTACAACAAGGGAATCCCCATGGGGCCAAAGGGGGAAAAAGCAGACTGCCTTCGAGCTTAGGAAGGATAGGCTTTTGGGGCACCTTCTCGTGAATACTCCCCATAGTCCCTACCATGGTGAGTGGGTGTTCAATCACTACAAGCAAGTTAGGAATGGAAGAATGAAGGAGAACAACGATAGGACCCCGCACTAGGTAGTCCACCTCATATGTATGGCAAGGGACACATGAGGCCAAGGCGGAAGAATATATCCACTCTTCAGCCTAGGGTAGGAGGTTTCTGGGGCACCCCATCAAGTCACTCTACCTTATCATTTATATGGTTGGGTCATCCTCAAGTTAACTCCAACATCTATTGAATTGTTTTACATTCCTTGTTTGTGTTATTTATAATCTTAAGAAATCTATGACATTATGATTAAGTATGAACCCTAGCTGTGTTGCAAAGTTTCAAGTTTGGGATTACATAACCAAAGAAACCCTATACATGGAAAACGCTAACCCCAATCTTGTGCAATTGTAATTTATGGCAAAATAGAAGGACATTACACTTCCTTAGTTCCCACGATCTATTCTTTCTTTGTTTCTCCTTGTCCCCCTTCCAAATGAAGTTCTCTTCTCCCTTTTATATCTTATGTTTGAGGGAGTTACAACTTTTCATTTTATGCCTTCTAACCATTCATTAAATTTAATTAACTTTAATTTAGTTCTGTCATATTTTTATTTTTATTTCAAAAAGGGGACATTACAGTTTTATTATGATACTAAAACTCAAGTGAGATATTTAATCTACTTCTACTCTATTTAGTGCTATCTGAAATAGATTTCAATCTCTGCCACAGACAGCAATTAGACTTAAAATACACCCAGAAGCTTATTTTTTAGTTTTTATTGTGCCTTTGTTTGTTAGAACTTGTAGCTGTTATTTTCACTTTGATTGGTTGATTAGATGTTTGGCTAAATATTATAGTTAATTATCATTAATTAAAGACTTTAAACCCATTTTGTTGTTTACAGTTTACATTGCTTGTGTGAAGATGTTTTTGGAGTTCTTATTAGGGCTTTTTAGCTTTGTATGTAATATTTCATATTTTCTACTGTACATTTATTTTTGGTTTTTTAAGAGTTTTTTATTGTATTTTCTCTATATTGGATATTGAATATATCTATTTCATTTAATTATCTTAAGTGTTTAAGGCACCTGTTACAAAAAGGTTAAGAAATACACCTCATGGCTACCAAGTGATGAGACACCTGGAAAACTATTCAGCAATGTGTGTCAAAGGCACTTATTAAAAATAGAAAACAATTGAAAGCAAACTAGACTTTATTTAGTAAACTCTAAGGAACAAGAACTCTTAAAGAAATGTTTTAAATGAAACCTATTTAGCACTGTAATTTTCATTCCTATGAAGTTTCTTTCTCACCCAAGCCTCATTTTAGTGTTCCTAGCCTCCTATACCTAACATGCTTGATCTAACTCAATTTGGATAAAATTCATGGTTTCCTCTCGGCATTCTAGACCTCTAGTCCCAATTTTGGGTTGTATTGGGAGGACCCGGATGCAACAGGAGTCTAGGTACCAAGATTAGATGCTTAAGGAATCTAGGTCTCACCAGTCAGGCCCCAAATTTAAACCATGTAATGATTAGTTTGTGATAATGGTAAATTAAAGCTCATGTTGGATTGTTCTGAAATTCACACACCAAAATGGTAGGGAGAGGTTAAAATAAATTTGCCCCCCTCATTTTGATATCCACTCTCAATCCATCAATTCAATTATCAAGTCAATTTTAATTCCTAGTCCTCAAGAGAAAACGATCAAGCATCTAAGGCATTGAATACAAGGATTAATTTTTAGATCTACGGATTCATGATGACATCCATGATCTACAATTCCTAAATTCAACATCAACATCTTCATGAGAATTTTGACAAAAAGAAGGCCTATGAAGGTATAAAGATTTGTTTTTTGAATCTATCCTTTGTTACCTAATAGTATGTTTTCAATTTCATTCCAATTATTTCAATTTCAAGGTTAATTCCTAAACTGGGATTTGACCT
Organism: Chamaecyparis obtusa; assembly: GCA_027943335.1. Taxonomy (NCBI): domain Eukaryota; kingdom Viridiplantae; phylum Streptophyta; class Pinopsida; order Cupressales; family Cupressaceae; genus Chamaecyparis; species Chamaecyparis obtusa. The sequence goes on along the minus strand of BSBK01005583.1, from coordinate 702,818 downwards.
AGGCTAACTCCTTTCAACCCAACATTTTCTCTATAATTTTGGTATAGGTAATAGGTGGTGACTACGTGGATTTAGGTACAAACTAAGCATCAGAAGAGCTACAAAGTACTTATTCGCAAATCCAAAATAGGCAGGACCTAGATCCCCAACTTGTTTGAGTCCCTCTGATTCTCCAAGTTTAAATCATGGGTTTTTTTGTTGTATGTACTTTCTATATATTCTACCAAAATTTGTGTATTTCTTCTTTGTTTTGTTGTGCATGCTAAAAGCCATCATTGGGTCATATTTTTCCCTATATCTTGCATTTATCTTCCACATTGCATAATCATCTTCAACTCATCATGAAGTACCAATTCACCTTGCACCCAAAGATCTTGTGCCAAGTGGATCATCCTCATTCTAATGTAAGTAGGGAAGTAGGCCTAAGAGTCCTAGTTTGCATGCATAATCTCTTTACCTAACAATTTCATCAAGAAACATATGAAAAATCCGATGTCATGGTTAAGGTGCATGATTGTTTTACTTCTTCTACCATAAGTTTTATGACCCTTCCTATTGAAGTTGGTAAGAAGTGCTTAGATTGTCGCCTTTGTCACTATTCCTACATCTAATCAATTCCAAGTAAGACTATGTCATCCTTGGCTTACTTCAATGAGAGTTATACCTTCTACTATCCATGAATGTTTGAAGTTCCCTCATAATGGAGAAATTATCATGGTCAATTAGAAAGTCATGGAAACTTCACCCTTGACTTCTTTTGGTCTCAAACACCTCAACTATTAAAACCTCGACAAGACATTATGTTCATGTCCTATCAAAAATTCAAAAATGACATGATATCAAAGTTGAGAAACTTAAACATATTCCACCTCCTCATCTTGGAGTTGGACTCCTTCCTACACCTTCAATTCCTTCTCTATATGCTTCAGTTCCATCTCCTATATCTTACAAACATCCAACATCTTCTATCCTTCAACCTATTTAGGTTCCTTTTATTTCTCCTACAAAGGAAGAAAAGGAGTTGATGTTGATTGATCCCAAACCTTCCCAAATTTTAAATCAAAACAAGAGAAACCGTAGTTTCAAAGACGTCGTGCTAAGGCCAATGAACTTGCTTCCCAAAACATTTCCTCCCCTAAGACACCCAATGATGCTTTGACCCATTTGGCCAACATTTGCCTAGTCTAAGGGAGGAAGAAAATCTTAGAAAGGTAAAGTTGTTTAAACATGATAATTGTTCTTTTTGCATCAAAGATCCTATTTTTTTAATATAGATAATTATATCAATGATAATGATGTTAACAATGTTGATTCTAATGATTCTGACGATATGTATGAGGTTATTGAAATAAATCATGAACTCTCTTCAAGATTTTCCAAAGCATTAATCCTAGCTCCTAGTTGATAAACAAAGTGACTCATTATCAGAGCATGGTCCTTGTTTGGAACTCGTAGTAGCTCCATCTACTATGCTTTTTGTTTCTCTTCTTGTGCCTTTTCCATCATCCCTACATGATATTTAACAAGATTGTGAAGCAGATGACTTGCTTGACTAGCTTGACTTGTGCAGCAAACTCTTTTGTGTGTTTGTTTGTGTAATGTGCTTCCCCTATGTTGTGTTACTTCAGCTTGATTTTGTGTTATGTTGAGCTCTATTGGGATGACCATTGTTGTTACGTTGGTGCAAGTTAATAAAGGGACCAAACCTTTCGTAACATTCTTCTATTTGTATCTCAATTCTTCTATATCTTATCTTTAAATTATGTCATACTTGTGTTTTAGTCATAAATGTGTCTTTGAGTTGTCTACTTAGGAACGATGTAAAGCATTGAGATCCATCTTTCTTTTTTGTCTTCATAATGTTAACCCAAAAAGACCTTTTTCTTGTTCATCTTATGTTCTCTTCCACCATTGTACTTGTAGTTCAGTTACCTTTAGGGGATGAGGTCAATTCAATGCAATTATAATTGATATACATGAACTATCAAATGCACATACTAACCCTAGTTAGTGGGTCCCTCATATGCTTTGTTTTTGGCATGTGTTGTATGGCCCTTAATTTTGTCCTTGCCTGGGAGCATATCATAGTAGAAATGTACTTGTCTTTTGGATGCATGTTTGTTGCCTTAATGCTATTGATCTGAATAAGCCATATGCAATCACATAAAAGTGGGGACATACACTCCACTCTTTGTTACACTTTATGCACTCACCACAATCAATTTTTGCAGTTAGTTTTTTTGGGTTACTTAAGGTGGGTCCCATGGCAGGGCTAAGCTTTTATTTTTAAGGAAAAGGTCTCATGAAGAAAAAATACATGTGTTATGGAATTATTTGGAATCTTTTCCTAAAAAATAGAAGCTCCTACTTTTTAGTAAGCGGGTGAAAATTAGGCGGGGCTAGAAATTGCCCCAATAGCTTAGGAATGTCATTTGCCAATTGTCAAACATTTAAATTTTGATTTTAATTTCAAATAAATTTGAAGGAAAAATTATTTCTTTTACTTATTTTTATCATGCACAAAATATGAGAGACAAAGATAGTGTTTTCATTAGACCACTAGCTTCCTTAAATTTTAGAGCTTAAATTTTAAGTTGAACTAGACTACAAAATTTATGGGACCACTAGCTTTAAAATATTCCTAAGAAGTAGCAAGTAGCTCCAGCTCTATTTTTTTAAGAATCCCCTTCCATGGGATCCCAACCTTAGCAAACTGTGTCTTTTTCTTTGCAATCTTCTCTTAATGGATTTCCTTGAATACAATGTTTTGCTTGGTTATCCTTTGCATTTGTTTCTAGCGGATTTCCTTACATACAATGCTTTGTTTGGTTATCCTTAGGTGAGTTGACTAGCATAACACAACTTGCTAAACTATTTCAATTCTTATTTGCAATGATCTATCTACATGACTCATAGCAAGCTTAACCTTACTAGGCCAACACAGTCGTGTCTTTGATCTCTCTTTCCTTTCATGTGTTGCTCATTTTGTCTTGTTATTAGATTGTTAAAGTCCTAAGTCACTTGTGGGCTTGGTGTTCATTGTCTCTTTAATACCTTGATAAAAGCTTTCCAATTCTATGATCTACTTTATTGAGAGTATGAATGTAGGTTTGTACTCTCGCTAAAGTGGGGGCTAAATATTACATCATAAAATTATATCCCTATACAATTTCTTGCTCACCTAGGTCTTATTTGAGTGTTTCTAGCCTCTTATGCCCAATATGCTTGATCCATCTCAATTCCCATAAAAATGTTGCTTTCCTCTCGGCATTATGGACCTCTAGTCTTTAAGAGGAAGTGATCAAGCATCCAAGACATTGAAGAGAGAATAATTTTTAGTTCCGTGCATTCATGATAGCATCCATGATCTACAATTTCTAAAGTCAACTCTACAAATTCAACATCAACATCTTCATGAGCATTTCACACAAAGAAGACCTATGAAGGTATAAATGTGTGTTTTTCAAATCTAGCCTCTGCTACCTAACAACACGTTTTCAATTCCATTCCAATTTATTTCAATTTCAAGGTTAATTCTGCTACTGGACTGCTATGGAACAAATTTAATATTCTATCCGCTGGATCCTTGATTACACATCAAATAACACCATCAAAATTGTGCTCGAAGAGAACTCCTTCAATTATAGCATACACTACACTTTGTAATCTATAGAACCTTTGGTTGTGCGGTGGAAGACTTGACAGGTGTTTCCCATTTAGTTGAATTGGATCCTGTTAGAAACTGAGGTATCCACACTACTGATTGATTCAGTAAGACAGTCTTCGCAACTTCTTTGTTCACAACAGCATGTCCTAGAGATTATTCTTCGATTGGGGCTTCACCTCCTTTCGCAATGTACTCACTTAAGCCCTTCACACAAATTACTTTAGTGGGGTGGACCTCTACATCATATTCAAGGATCTTAGTTATCCAGTTGGCCCCGTTCTCTGTAATAACCCCTTCCATTATGTATTCACGTACACTTGAATGAGCCACATACACCATGACCTTATTGCTCGCTATCAAATGCCAAAACTTCTTCAGGCCATTGAAAATTGTGAAGGCTTGTTTTTCTAGAGTTGTACTTCGCTTCATACCCCTTTAGGCCCTTTAGGGTTTTGGAATGGAAAGCGACAAGATGTTCACTTTTAACTTCATATTTTTGTGTTAGCACAGGTTCAATACTATGTTCGCTCCCATAAACATCTTACGTGGTCAAATTGAAAATTTAGTCTTCATGCAACATTGGGAATCTCACAATTGGAACTTAAATCTCTTTCAAAGCTTTTGAACCAAAAGAAGTTGCCCAAGATTAAATCAAGTACATCTATCACCAAAATCTACAACAACCCTTTTTTTTCTGGTAGCATATAATACTACAGAAACCTTCATTTTGGAATCAATAGTGTAACAACAATATAAATTATAAACCCTATAGAAAACACTTTTTAAGTCTCATCTTACAGCAAAAAAAAAGAAATCAATTGTTCATTACAATCCACGCTCTTGGGTCTTTTGTTATTCATACCCTACTCACAATGACACACAAGGATCCTTGAGAACAAATCCTGCCATTAAGGTAACATAGAATCCATAAAATAAAACTATATGCAGTAACAAGTCTCCATACAAACTCTTGCAAATTAACGTGCCTTCAAATCTATTTTAATTATCCATTAAATCCATGAGCCCTAACTCTGTAAAGTTTACATTGATACTTAACAGCTTGAGGGTCCAACCCAGAAAACCCAAGTCTCCACTTTAAAACATCAGGTATTCCAACCCTTCCAATGAAACCCACAAAAGAAGATATCCACCACAACTGAAGACGCCAAGATAAAAGTGCACGGAACAATTTTCTGCACTGGAGAATATTTATATTCAAACCCCGAAAGAAAAGAAAACCCTTCATTAAACATTTCTCACCTCTCTTGGAAAACCATATTTTTCATATAGATCTCCACACCTCACCTCATACACCTCTCATTAAGATTTGTTGTAGGTTTTTTTTTTCAAATTTAATGATTAGAAACATCTACTATCCAAAGAACATAAGAGCACAAGAAAAGAATTTCTCAAATCACAAACAACAATTTATAGATTGAAACAAATTGGATCTTGCTCTTTGAGATCATACTTGAAAACTTCATGAAGAAGACATCAATTACTTGCACCAAAATTAATTCCAGTGTCCATTTGTTTGAAAACTTAATCAAGGATAACAAAAGAAACATTTCCTTCAAATATCTAGAGACTGAAACACCTAGTTTTAAGGGCATGGCTATGTTAGATTAAATAATTTTATTGTGATGAATACTGCACATTCTAAATTATATAATACAAAATAAACGACACTAGCTCACATAAAAGATGGGTAGAATAGAATCACCCCAAAAGTCAATGCAAATGTCCACCGAAGAACGGCACTTACACCACCATACAGCTAGAGCCAAGAGAAAGGAGGGTCAGGGTCAAGAGGGTTGCCCTATCCCTTCAGGAGATCGTGACCATTAGGAATAGGCTCCCAACCGGTGAAATAATAAATTAGAAAATAGATTTTAAAAATTAAATGCATTATGAACTAATGAATCATAAACGGCAATTTGTGATGCCCTTACCTGCAAATAACCTTTTATCTTGATGTTCTTTTTTCAAAAGATTGCAATCATTTTGCAGAGACTTCTTTTTTACATCATATGGGTAGAAGATAAAAGGTTTGTGTGGTCTTTTAAAGTTTTGGAACAGGGTCTCCAATGAAAGAACACAAGATGTCAAAAGAAACAATAGAGGCTCCAACAAAACTGTTTCTTGTGCTCCTTACCCCATTGTAGCTTTTCATCATTTGTATAATTGATAAATATTAAATGATTTGAGTGTGGTTTTTTCAATAATTTAAAACTTAGCAGTTGCTTTTAGTTCACAAATTGAAAAAATGTTAAGGTGATCTTTTAAGTTCTAGAGCTTACAGTAACTATTTTATCATTTACTTATTAAATTGGCAGGAGGAAGCATCCATCTAAATGAGAACAGGCATCAGAGGAAATACCTTGTAGTTGCCTGGTGGAGGTGGCTCTTGTAGGGAAATGTCTACCCAATTTCAAAATGTATGAAAGAAAACTGAGTACTGAAAAGGTATTTGAGTGAAAAAAATACTCTCCTTCCTAAATGAGAAATAAATAGATGTAGTTGTACTACTAATGTTTCATTTTTCACTATCAAATAATATTTTCCACAACATTCAAGCTCATAACAATGCATTCTATTTATATCTCAGTAAAATAAAGAAACATAGGTCTTGAAATGAAATCAAATGAATGGGATCATCCTTCCCTCCATATAACTCCTCAGACCTGCAACTAACAAAGAAAAAAATACACAGTGAAACAAATGTTAGAAGGGTCAATTTTCTAGGAACCATCAAACTAATAAAATGTCTAGATCTTGACATTTTTAGATAACTAGTACTTGCATCCAAAGGAGGTGCAAGGGTTATGCCGATAGGAAAATATATATAAGTTATATGTTAGTATAATTTTATGTATATAGCAAATACATTAATTTAATTTATATTATAGTAATTTTTTTAATACAATTTTGATATAAAGTCTTAAATAAAATAATGACCTGTCTTCATGCTACCATTTCTCTTTATGATTTGTCTTAACTTTTAAATTATGTAATTTTAGATTCATCTATATTTTTATATTCCACATTAATAGGGAAAGAACCCTAGGTGAACATGTTGTAATAGTTATAGCAATTGTTGATAAAACCTTCATTATTTTTAACAATATTGCACCAATAGTTGTGAGTTTGTAACTTTAAAGTTGTTAGTGTGGATGATTATTACTCATAATTGAATGAAATGTATTTCTTAGATCTAATAAGTTAAAAATATATATGATTAATTTATGCCTTAGTGCACACATATCAATCTCATTTTTTTGAATCTTTTGAGAAACCTTTGCCAAAAATACATGCTAATGCGACATCATATTTGATGGTATAGTGCTAAAACCTTAGTTATAAGTATTGGGATTTTCATGTAAGTTGTTTCCAAAAATTAGGAGTGATTTGAAATTTCCACGTAAGATTTTGGAAAACACAAAGTTAGGATGCTCAAATATTGGGTCCTCTCTCATTCTTGGTTTTGCACATGCTTGTTGTTATGACATGCCCAATAATCTTAAATTGAAGTCATATACTGACTTATTAGGTCATTAATAAGAAATTATTCTCTCTTTTTTTAATGAATAAAGGTTTTGATTTTCATTAGATTCATGTGTTTTCTTTCATCATTCTTTATTCCACATAGATAGGAGTCCCCAAAGATAACCAACAAACTCTTACAAAGTGGGTAGGAACTCCAAGTCAAACAATATATATTCTTGAAAAAACACATGATTTTCTTTAAGAAAAAGAGTAAATATACACATATTAAGTACCAAAAGTATTCCTAAATGTTTTTAGACTACATACTAAGTATTCTCATAAAAACCTTTTTCTAAACTGGAGGAGGCCATGGAAGCCCTTGAGGCAGCAGAAAACCCATCTATCTATCCAATAGCCCCCTTGACGTTCCTAGATTCTGATGCTCTGAATGAGTCAAGGTGCCTAGAATGGTTAGATCAACATTTGGAAGCAGAGCCATTCTGTCAAGGAGAAAATTATAGATATCGCGATTGGACTCGAAGCCAATAGCCACCGATTCTTCTTCTCCAGAAATAGACTTTTCTCAGCTTCTACCAAAGGGTTTTGAGATTCGAACTGAGCGATCTCCATCATCGTCATAATTGAAATTTGTGTTAATCCGATCCTTCTTCTTCACAAATCGGACAACCCTAGCCGTAAATGCGTAGGGGATTCTTACAAAGGCAAGAATAACTTGGTTTAGAATCACACAGGCCCGGGCAACAACAAATGGCGACGCAGTCTGCAGTGAAGGTTTCTGCACACTTATAGGCTTGGTGGGCTCTGCAAACACTTATTGAAAATACCACATGACACCCCAAAAATACTCAATGCCATTGCAAGATACCCAAGACACAAAGAAGTAGCCTAAAAAGGGAAGATAATGAGTAATTAAATAAACATTTTTTTAAAACACTAAAAGCAAAGAGATATAAACCTTGACAAACAAATAAATGAATGCATGAGATGCAAGTTCTCAACAGACAGCATATAATAAGTTAGCCAACATAAAACAGCTGTATTGTAGAAATAGTATAAACTCCTCGAGTCGAAAATACTGGAAAATAGGTAAATAGTATTCTTATAACAACCAAAAATTTATGTTTCACTTCATTGTGTACTAAAACTTGTATTCACATCAGGTGTGAATTCGCACTTGCTCTATAATGTTTGAGTTATGAAGTGAATTTCAACCAACTAAACAAAATAGAAGCTAGTATCCAGAATTTAAAATTAAATTACTAGTACAGACTCACAATCTTGCATATATGGGGAGTCAGCTTCATGAAAAATTTGTACAGCTGTGGTACTGGGTAAATAGCATTCATTCCTTTGCATTTTCTTCATCTTCTGCTTCATTCACATTGATTGTGAAATTGTACTCTTGATCACACCCAAGATATGAATCACACATGAAATATAGTGTATATGTCTTCTCTCCAAGCTCTGAAGGTGCAGTAAACTCAAGCTTGACTTTAGTCTTCCTCTGGAGTGATACCCTCTTGATGGCCAGCAACTGATTGCTCTTTAAATCCCCAATTACTAGCCACCAACCTTCTTCCTTTGCTTTGGGATACCTCGGTGCATCAACTGGACCTAACTCCTGTCTACCTTCAAGATCTCTTTCTAGAGTGACCTGCACTGTTACATTTTCTCCAGCCCTCACATCATCACTCTCAACTATATCATATGCTAGATCAATGTTTGGGAAGCGGTTACAAAAACGAGCAATGTCTAACAGCTGTGAATCTGTCATCTGTAACAATTCACGCCTTTCATCATCCTCCATCTCAACTAAATCAAAAACAGTTTCAATGCTTTTCCCTGGATTTTCATGGCACTTCTTAGCAAGTTCCTTGGTGAAATGTGGAAGCTGTAACAGGACAGAATCACGGTCCCAGAGACCTTGTGTAACCATTTGGCTCAATTCCATTGCTGCAAGAGCTGGATTCGACCAGCCATTACTGGAAATAACATCCACCATAGCCTGAAGAAGCCGGTTAGCAGAAAGAAGCACTTCTCGCTGATCTAGTGCTAGGTTGCCAGCTATGACATGCCTTGAGAAGTGAGCTTGCAACAATGCATTTGCCTTTACATGTGGATCAGTATATTTTGGTTTGTCGATAGCAAACTTTTGATGATTTATCAATTTTCTTATAGTTTCTTCTTCACCTGGCCGTATGGGAAGCTGTGAATACTCTGAAGCAGAAGCAAGAATTTCAAGAAGCCCTTTTAGCTTTGTCTTTGCAGTCAAGGATGAGCTGAAGAGTTCAATGGTGGTGTAGCTAATGTAGTAATAAGATGCTATCATCCCTAAGTTCAAAGGAGAAAGATACATATCATCTTCTATGGCAACACATTTGCTTGATTCCAAATCACTCAATGTGCTCTCTATAAGCTCAGAAAGGTGATCCGACAAATGCCTATGGCTGACACCCTGAAGATTATAGTAATTTGGATTCTGTGTGAGTCTTCGGTAGAAGAATGTCCAAGTAAGATAGTCTACAGCATCCTGCTTACTTTCAATAGTGCCCACGACAACTTCAGCATTGATATGATCATGGAGAAAGTGATCAAGATGACTCTCAACAGGAAATGGCTCATATAAGAATTTTTTATAATATTCTTTACGAGGTGCATGGCATAAAATTACACATTTTCCAGCATTATCAAGCAGAGGTCTACTGGCACGCCCCATCATTTGGAGAAGATCAGTAATAGGATAGTCTGTGTGAGCATTTTCCCGTCCATCATAATACTGTGTACCCATGACAACCACCAAGTGTGCTGACAAAGACAACCCCCAACTCATTGAACTGCTTGCAACACAGACCTGAATTGCCCCTGCACTGAACAACTGAGCTACAAGTTCCTGTTCTACCAAAGTGAGACCTTCATGTAAATACCCAATTCCATTAGACAATGCATGGCTCAAAGTAGGTTCTTTCACTTTGGCAATGAAAGGTTTCAAATCTTCTTCAGTAAATTGAAGAAACTGGGATCTTTCCCCACCATCTGCATTTGAATAAGTTAATAAATCAAGGGCGGTAAGCCGTGCGTGTTTTCTTGTTGGCACGAACACTAGAGCTGGTTTGCCTCCCTTCGCATGCTGAATTATTGATGTGTAAGTTGGCTTGGTCATTGCCTGCATTCGAGCTTCAAAGTTGGCTATATCAACACCCTGAATATGAATCTCTAATGGTACAGGACGGACACCAGGGGGGAAATTAAAAAGTCCATGTGCAGTAGCTCCAATCCACTCACCAAGATCCTTAGCATTTGCAAGTGAAGTAGAAAGAGCAACAATTCGAATACAATTTTCAATTTGACTTGAAATATACCTCATTCTAGAAACAATTACTTCCAAGATGGGACCACCCTCTCCACCAATTAAATGAAGTTCATCCACAATAAATAAGCTGACTTGCTGCACCTGCTTGCGTTGTTTCCATCTGCGGGACAGAGCATCCCATTTCTCAGGTGTACTTATAACAATCTGACCTTTCTCAAGTAGCTTCAAATCAGTTGCAGTCTCACCTGTCAATTCAACTACTTTCCATCCCAGACCTTTCCCAAACTTCTGCTCCCATTCACAATATTTTTCCTTTGCAAGTGCTGCTACAGGTGCAATGTAAACAGATCGAAATGTACTCTCTCCACCTTTTTGATGCAGTCGCAGCAAAGCAAACTCAGCACAAATAGTCTTACCACTTCCAGTGGGTGCCGCAACCAAAACATTATCATCTGAGTTATATAGGACTGTAAATACCTGTGTTTGAATAGGATTGAAGTGCCTGAACTGCTGATACAGAGCTTCATATGAAGGATTTCTTAGTGCAGATACAGGAAGTGGCTGCAAATCTAGTAGTTCAGTTGGAGGTGGATATTTCTCTGGCAGAATAAGATGTCTAAATGAAACTGGCAAAACAGTCTGTGATCCTAGCCATTTGTCAGAGACAACACGAATAAAATACTGGGGTGGAAGAGGTTCATGTATTGGGACAGTGAAGCTAAGGTTATGATCATCCTCCACATACTGCATCTTCAACATAAAATATTCGTGATGAAGTATAAATTCACCATCATTGTCTTCCACTATAATCCAGAAAGGTTCAACATATCCATGAATTTTCTCATCCCACTGAAAATCTGGAGTGATTGTGAGTTCCACCTTCAATACTGTACGTGTTATTGGTTGAACATGGGCAGAAAGATCCAACTTTGGAAACTGATGAACAAATTTATGAATGGACTTTCCCATTTTTGGAAAACGAATAAGCTCTCCAATCTCCTGGGCAGAAAGATCATAATATCGATCCCAGGCTAAATCTTTCTTCTCAATTTTGGTCAAGATGTCATTTGGAATGCCTTTAAATTGCCGGAGTGGAGTTTGAACACTCCACATACGCTTTCCAACCATCTTGCATAGATTAAGTGCTTTCTCTGTTAACTGAGCCCATCCTCGTTTTAGGACAATCTCAAAAAGTGCTCTTAGGAGGCGGCCTGCACTCTGCAACACATAACCAAAAAAGGATAAACCATGTGCTGATGTTATGCTTCAATTTACACAATGAATAGAAATACAAATGTGTAAATTTCAAAAGGGTACAGACATTACACAACTTTAGAAATGAAATGTTCTAATCATCCTCTTACTTTAGGACTAATAAGCACAAATGCGATTCTTGGCAGCAACAATGAAATCAATATGTTATATTCAACTTATCCAAATAAATGAATGTTCATTCTTACACATACATTATTCTAAGTGCTGCCTGGACATACAAATCCTTTTTACACTATTAAGAGATTATCAAAATCATAACTGTTTAGCTCAAATTTAAAACAATGGAAAACACTACTCATAATATTTTTATTGTTACTTTACTGAATTCTAATTTTTCCAGGCATACTACCAGTACCAAATACTCGGTCAACATGAAAACATATTTACATCAAGCCTCCTTTTCATTTATTCACATCCAGTGAAGTTGTGGATATCGGTACAGGACAGTAAAATCAAACTTATAGAGTAGATCACATCTGTTGCCAAATGCACAATGTCTACATCACATTAATGACAAATTCTACAGAACAATTTTAGATCATTCTAACAGTGTAACATAAATCTTTAACCTGTAGTCATGGAGATTAGATCAGGTAATTACTTTCCTTTTATATTTGCAACATTTAAGTAAAAGATTGTTAAGTGAACAGACAAATTAAAATTTACCTTTCATTTCTGCTATTGCATAGCACATAGCAGAAATCAGAATCAGAAAAGTGGGAGAGAGAGAGAGAGAGAGAGAGAGCATTGTTAGATTACTTTCCCACCAACAATAGAGTTGTATGGCTCCCCTGTAGGCCACCTTGAAATGTGGATCCCTTCCCCTAGTTAATGGGGTCAAAAGAGTATTCCCCAAAGGAAGAGACTGAAACATGTGCAGATGATTGCTATGATTTACACACGAGTACAATACGCTGTATCCCACTGACCAAGAAGTAAAAAATAATAACATGCACATGCAGATCTTGACACTTCTTGCAGTATAATAAAGATCAATAATAAGTGCAGGTATTTCAAATGGTGATGATGTTGCTCTGCTATGCACAATAAGTCAAGAACTTATTTCATTTTTATGTAAATTCAGCGTTTTGATTTCGACTCAAAAGTGGTACAGCATAGAAAAAGATTTAGAACAAATGCCAGATAATCAATATGACTCTATAATCAAAACAATTATACTTTAAGTTGAAATTCTAACTCCCTAGTTAGGATCAGGAGACCCACTAGTTGATTCTTGATTCAATTCCCCTTTTGTCCTTACACAAGTTGGGAGTGCATTGTATGAAACCCTGGTGGAAAGACTGGAAATGGTATTCAGACACTCCTGACTCTCACCTCACTTGCACATTGGTGGACCAGCTCAATTCCCAATAGCAATTGCAGCCTTTGCAGGTTATGGCAAAAAAGAGTTCAACGAATATGGGATGCTATTCTTGAGCCAAAGTTCGCCCATTTTCCTTGGTGCCTTCTTTACCAAGGTCTCCCCACAGGGAGCCAACTGACTCATGGGCATCCCTCCTCTCAATCCTACCTTTTGTGGTCATATTGAATCTTTGAAACACCTCATCTAGTTCTGTCCATGGGTTCAAGAAGATTGGAACTCTTTTCGTGACCAATGGTTCTATTTGGAGAAGAGCCTTCCCTTCTTCACAAGTTCACTTAGATATGGCACACTTTCAGGGTGGAGATTCTTTTTAGCATTTGAAAGACAAAAGAGGCTTTATTCAATAGAACCTCTTAAGACAAATGCTTCTTGGTCTCTTCTAAAGCTATGATTTGTTCTAATGCGCTTATGCATATTCAAGTGCAATCTAGCAAAGTTGCACTTAAGGTTGCTCATCTATAGGAGCTTTTGGACCATTGAGGGAATGCCCCTTGCACTGTTGCTTGGGTTCCTTCAGACTCCATTTCTCCTCGGGCATTGGCATGGGCATAGTTACTCTTCCAAATGAGACGGTCTTGGCAATTGCAGATGCCATTCTCGTTGTCCAACTCCTCAGAACCCTAGGGACTCTTCTTCTCATGGAGGATGGTCTATGCCTTTGCATCTGCCATCTCTGTGGCAGGACATTGGCTAGCCTGGCTAGCCAGACACCAGTGAATTTCCTCACGTGCCACTTGCTATCTCTCCGGTCCACACTCAGCCACCTCTGGAGGAAATGTTGAAGATAATGCTCTCACTGGTTGGCAGCCTATTGATGGCTCCACCTTTGGAGATGTTTGGGGGAAACCAGGTGATAAAGATCCTCCTCCTTTGGGAGTTGCTTTATCAGCTTAAGTTTCTGCCAGGCTTGGCCTGTTATTTTGTTATATGTTCTCAGGGCTGGGCCCTTATGTTTGGACTCATGAGTGTGCCTATTTACCACCCTTCCTTTTTTGTACTATTTTCTTTATATTGATGCAAAGTCAAATAGGATATATTCATTAAAAAAACAATACTACTCTCAAATTACACTCCCTTGGCCAAGGCTTTTCATAAATGCGAGCAGGATTTGACAAGTTTCAAGAAAGTCTCACATTCCTTTACGTTGATGGTGCTGACCTGGACTCGTCAGGCATGCATTTAAAAAATAAGATTATTGGTGCCAACCTTGTCTTATTGAGCACAAATATAAATCATATTGTACCATTGATAGGATCTCCAAGAGAGTATCCAAAGACATCAAATGATATCAATAATATTCCTAAACTTTCCGATGTAGTAAACCTTGGATTTTAACTTTGACCATGTGTACTCTGTAGGATAATTCAAAAAAATTGGTTAAGGCCCTCATAAGTCCCACCATTCCTTCAGTTCGCCGGAAGACTGGATGTGATGGCAGCTGAAACGTTAAATCAAGCTATCTCTGCATTCAGTCATTTGAACAATTTGGATTAATTGGTAGAGGCCCCCTCAAGCACCCCATTTTGTGCAGTTGACCAAATGACTATCATGAAGATATTCAATACATTTAGAAATTAATTCAATCATTTAATTTAACTTACAGCAGCAACAGGCACTTAAAGATTAAAAAAGTTCCCAATGGATAAAAGTTAAAACACATTTCAAGGGTTAAATAACTTAGAAGAATGAAGTCACAGGTAGTGGGTTTATAGGTGACATCCTTTCCAAGGATGCACCCTAGACATTTTAATGATAATTGTCACCCACAAAACAGTCCATTATACAGCACTTTCAAAAGTAAAACATTTCCTTTTATCAGGCATGCAATAGTATGATTACTTGATAACAAGATACAAATTTTCATGTACCAATCCCAATTCATGATATACTTCTTTTAGTACAGTGAAATGCCAATGCTCCAAGGTCCTTATTCTAGCTGAACATCAAAACAAAATAAGCACACACACACATATCATAGACAGTGGACTTCAGCTGTGCAAATCTCTAAATTGTTCACACGAGCCCATGAAAAAGGACGATTTCAAGGGAATAAATCAAGAACAACAGGAAGAATATTCAATAAACAATTGGAGCAAGGCAAGAGTAGTAGATAGGAAATGCGTAAAATTAGAGCTACAGATCCATTCACAGAGTTCAGAAGAAATAGAAATCAGAATCAGATTAGGAATCTGAAATTAATCTGTGAGAACGTAGACATCTTACAAATACAGATCAATGAATAAAAAGTTTCCTGAGTCAAGAATATAAGCAGCCGTTTATGTCTTGATTTGCAAAGGAGCTTTAGAATCTGTATCAATAGGTGGAGGCTTGTCACTCTTTTTTTTTTTTTCAGGCAAGCAATAAAGCCTAGGCAAATGAGACTAAAATAATCCAGTGCGTAATAGAAATAAAATACAAACCACGGATCTAAACTTCAAAACATTTAACACTGCAAAGATGCTGATGCAAGACTTGAAACATACAACAATATGAAGACATCAGCTATCGGTCTTCCAGATGGCATAGTAAGGCAAGAATATCACCAATTTATGAATCCAAACTCAAAAAATTATAACATGGCAAAGATGCTTATATAAGATTTGAAGTGTAGAACAGTATGAAGGCCTTGAGGGTTGGTCTTATTGAACAGCATAGTAAGTCACGATTAGCACTCACAAAACAAAGAGAATGAACAGTCATCTTGTGCCCTTTTTCATTTAAAGAAACTGGTGGCTCCATAACCTACCTTATCATGGCAAAACAAATCCCAAGCCAGAATAAATAGAACATGCCATAGAAGAGATTTGTTTTTCCAAAGGAATCCATATCCATACACAGTTCTTAAACAAAGCATGTTTCTAGCTATAAAAGAGATGTCTATGATATTTATATTTATCTATAATTTTGTTTTAAACATGGATTAATCATAAAAAAATCAAGCGCCAATTATATAAAAATAAAAACCCGGAAACTCCAATGGGACAGTTTTAAATGCTCAGGCAAATACCAGAACATCACTTACAAACTTATTCCACAGGTCAAAACATGTTACCTTTTGTAGCCTGTCGTCTATGATCAAACAAGGACTAATTCGTATCCCAAACTATGTCTAGTCGGCCCTCTTTGATTAAGTAATAAATGTTTGACTTGTGCCCAAAGTCAGCCTAGTATATATCAAAGCAAGTCGGCCCTCTTAGCACAACCTTTGTGGCTCCTATATATAGGAGATTGAGTCTTGGAGAAGATCACCGAAAACATAACGTGACTCTTCCCAAGACTCATCAAATAGCAGTAATTTCCATAACAGCGATTCCACCATTAGAATAGCGCAGCGAAAGCATAATAGGCAGCGAGTTCATCAACTGTAGAAGACAGAGAGTTCATCAACTGTGGAAGGCAGCGAACCCTAATAAGAAGCTCCAATATTGGCATGCGATCTGCTCCTAATAAGGCAGAGATTTCTCCATTTGTGTGTGTAAACTCTGGCCTGATTGTTCCAGGCGCAACTCTGCTCTCATTGGTGAATACTACAGCAGAGAATGCACCATTGAATGTGCGCCCATCTCTGTCCCAAATTAACAGTCTACTACAGCATTCGGAATGCAAATCATCTGCAGCAAACATTGTGGTTTGTACTTATATTGAAAGAGGAAAATCTATTGGACTCGAAGGATCTAACTCAAGTGCATTTCAAAGTCAAGTTCAATAACAGTTCTGAGCTTCATTTCCGGGTATTATTTATCCTTATTTGAAATTTACTTTATCCTGTGCCTAGTTTTGTTAGCTTAATCTGAAAATCTAACATGGTATCAGAGCTGCGGTTAAGTAAAGTTTCATTTCAGATTTAGGAATTCAATCTTATTCTTATGGCATCTAGGGTTTGGTCTGAAATTGAAATAAGGGTTTCTAAGTTTTCAGTTAGGTGCTTCTATGGTCTAGAAGGAGTAGATCATATTAAGATTAAGTGCATAGCATGCATGATTCCGAGGAAGTACATTGAATACATATTTACTATAGCACATACCTTCATCCTGTTTTATGTATCAGAACTTTTGGTATACATACTGGTTCTCTGAATGTATAGAGTAATTCATACCTTGCATTAGTTTTGCATTGGCACATATGAAGACATTCATAGTTATGTGAAGGCAACTCACCTTTCATTGGTATTTTGCAAACTCCGCAAATTAACTTTATCATGTATGAGTACTCACACTGTCATAGCTGAAATATAGCAGCAAATCTGGCATTGTAAAATGCATACTCTGCCCAAGTATAGGTTATACGTTTCACCATTATAGAGGTCATGCACAGCTGATTGCTAATATAGCCTTGTATGTGTTATTGGCATTTCTGTATATTAGCTGAAGTCTCATTCTTGATAGAATTGCCCTGGCTAGTTCTAGATGGAATCTAAGCTTAAGGGGGAGTTTATTATGGGCTCACTTTCATATCCCTCTTATATGGCTTTTTGGATCATTAGCTAGATTTACATATTGGTTGGTTCATAACACTTGTTCTATGAGAGAACCACTACACACTGTAAGCAGCATACCTGATTTTCCTTAGCATGTATGGATGAAGTTAAGTCCATCGAGAGGGAGTAAGTCTCCTGTTCCCTGGGTATCTTAATCATAGACATATGGTTTAAGAGGGAATACTATCATGGTCTCACTGGTTTGGATGGAATGGTTAAGATTGCCTCATTAGCATAACTGATTATTTGCTTAGCTGATTGTCATGAATGCATATTTTATGACTATGGAGTATACTGGGATATGATATGTTTTGTCTTGCTTAGGAAACTATGTGAGTAACTCCATCTCTTGGTTTATGTTAGCATTGGAATGTGTTGACACTGATTGTCTATGTTATGGGAAACCATAGTTGACTGCTAGATGGATGCTAGTTATTGTGCATAGGTACATACATTATTGGCTGGAACTTTCTTACATTGGCATATGTTAGAATTAATGATGTTTTCTGCATAAGAACAATTCATATAGAAATCCATTCTGCATCCTGCTGGTTAGATGTTGGTTATCTTTAGGTGATAAAGACTTATGTGATTATTCTTATGCTCTAATGCTGGTTGTATGAGGCATACATCTTTGTATCATGTATGAATGGGTCATACTCTCTTTTATTTACTGATTATGGCTAATGACTTATAATTATATTGGCTAACATTTTACTTGTTCTAGAGAGAACTACATTTAAATATATAGGTCATGCTCATATGGACTCATGTTGCCTTGAGTCTAAGCCTAAGAGAGAGTTTTATTATGTGCTCACTTACACCTGGTATAAACCTCTCCCTCCTACATGAGTAGGAACATTCCCTATAGGCATAGCTTATAATTGTGACATTCATAGCAGGATGGAATGTCTGTTTAGCTTGGATGGTTAGGTATGAGGAACATACCTTACTCTATGACACGTATCATACCTTACGCTGTCAAGTATAGGGAACTTATACAGCTGATTGTGAATATAATTAATTAACTGTTTCACATTAATGCATGAGTGCATACATTATTGATTAAATGTAGAAACATACTCTATATTATGTACGGGAAACATACTTTATATTGCCTTGACTCATTTTTGTTAGGAGAACATACTTTACATTGGCATATGTTGTATTGGCATATTTTATGGAAACATACACTTAGAGATAATGTTGTGGTATGCATGGAGCATACTATATATGGATATATATCCCTTGCATATGATATACTTTGTTATATGTATTCATGATTATTGATCATATATATGTGTGAATACATTTCTTTATAGTAGAAACTATAATACAAATGGTTCTATATGTGAACTTTACATCTAACTTGAATCTTATGATCGTATTGGTCAATCTTATACTTATGAGATGAGGTTTTGTTTATGAGATTCATGTGGTTATTCATCTGGATATACTTATGCTTTGATTAAGTTATTCTTATGAGTTGGAGAATATCATTTGATGTTCTTCGAGTCCAGGGGACTCGAGGATCAGGGGTTCACATTCGCATAGATCAGGGATCCATTGCTGAGTAATGGGTGAGACATCATTGATGTCAAAAGACCATTACACCTTGTGGATAGAATTGTCGATGGAGGCAATCCACCTAAGAGCTTGTGGATAGAATCGCCGATGGAGGCAATCCACCTAAGAGCTTGTAATGGGTGAAACATCGTTGGATGTCAAAAGACCATTACAACTAGTAATGGGTGAGACATCGTTGGATGCCAAAAGACCATTACACCCAGTAATGGGTGAGACGTCGTTGGATGTCAAAAGACCATTACACCTTGTAATCGGTGAGACATCATGGATTTGGTGTCAAAAGTCCATTACTCCCAGCAATCGGTGAGACATCATGGATTTGATGTCAAAAGACCATTGCCCTGAGCACTTGGTGAATATCATGGACTTGATATTCGTGAGATCAATGCTTTGGATATCATAGAGTTGATATCATCTGAGTCTTGGAGACTCAGGGATCAGGGATCCACAATTGAGTGTTTGGTAACATCATGGACTTGATGATACCATGAATATCATAGAGTTGATATTCTAAATTCTTAAGTCATGGGACTCATGGATCTGAGAAATCCACATCTAGATAGTAAAACATCATGTACTTGATGTTGGTATGATGTCATGAATTTGACATCTCGAATCTTGGAGACTCGTGGATTTAGTTGTCCACAAATTGGATAGTATACATCATGGACTTGATGTTTCTATATATTGAAGAATTTGGCAATCCTATGTTATCATGAATATCATGGACTTGATGTTCTTGTGGATCTAATAAATTCACTCATTCGGAGGATAACAGATTTGAGCCAAATTTTTATATATACTTGGATTTATGGTAGATAGGATCTACCTTCATAAAATCTATGGATAGGGTATCCAAGATGATTATGTTTTTGGTTCTCAAGGGTGATAGTTTGGGATGTGTCCTAAGATAGATGGGATCTATGGTTTGATCTTACCCTCCAGTCTAAGGGGGAGTGTTATCTTTTATAGCCTGTCGTCTATGATCAAACAAGGACTAATTTGTATCCCAAACTATGTCTAGTCGGCCCTCTTTGATTAAGTAATAAATGTTTGACTTGTGCCCAAAGTCGGCCTAGTATATATCAAAGCAAGTCGGCCCTCTTAGCACAATCTTTGTGGCTCCTATATATAGGAGATTGAGTCTTGGAGAAGATCACCGAAAACATAACGTGACTCTTCCCAAGACTCATCAAATAGCAGTAATTTCCATAACAGCAATTCAACCATTAGGAAAGCGCAACGAAAGCATAATAGGCAGTGAGTTCATCAACTGTAGAAGACAGCGAGTTCAACAACTGTGGAAGGCAGCGAACCCTAATAAGCAGCTCCAATATTGGCATGCGATCTGCTCCTAATAAGGCAGAGATTTCTCCATTTGTGTGTGTAAACTTTGAAGAGCACACGATTATACTGAGAGGGGGGGGGAGGTTGAATCAGTATAATAACCTTTTTAATTTAAATGTTTTTATTCAAAGATAACTTCAATTACTCAAATAAACAATTATGCACATGAACACAATATTTACGTGGAAACCCAATATGGGAGAAAACCACAAAATAATTTGCTTTTATATAATATTGTTCTTTTACAATGTATTGTAGGCACCAACCTACTAGAGGCTCCAACCTCTATGTTTATGAGCACCAACTCACTGGAAGCCCCAACTCCCACACTTCGCAGGCACCGAACTACTGGAAACACCAACTCCCCTTGCCCGGATTCTGAGCACCAACTCCTCCTGTCCTGATTCTGAGCACCAACTCCTCCTGTCTTCAAACTTTCTTCCACCTGGATACTGTTGCTTTCTTCAACTGATGATGGATGCAATTTAGTCTCTTTAGTCAGCCAATAACTCTCCCTTTCCTTTTTATCTTCAGAATAATATCATCATTACTGTATATGCATAATATATATCAGATTAAAATCTGAATATATATATATATATATATATATATATATATATATATATATATATATATATATATATATATATATATATATATATATATATATATATATATATATATATATATAATCATTTAATTCCCTTTTTTTTATCATATTCACTGCTCTTCCTTTTTATTTTCTTCCACTTGCTGACTTATCTCTTATTTTCAAAAATAAGACTGAATATAAATATTCATATTATTGAATGAAGCATTATGTCTCTTTATAAAAGACATGACTTTTCATATCGTATAGGTGTCTTTTCTTTTTAAAACATTATTAACTTTATTTAATTTAATCTTTCCTTTTTAACTTCTATTGCCAACTTCTACTTATTATTATTTCCTTCGATTCTTTGCATAAACATTTATATCTTTAAATTACTTACGGCAACCACTGCATATGAAGGTCTTCGATAATAAAATTAATCACTGAATATGCCGTCAATGATACAAACAGTGTATGTTATTCAACCTTGCATACGTATTCAACCATGCATATGTATCATACGTATCAACATATATTTTTGATGTTGTAGCCCTGTTTGTCTCTGTTCATAAACGTCTGAATATATACATACTTATTTTGCCGTCGATGATGTTGCCGTGAGTTCCTCAAACACGTTTTTGGCATTTTAATAATGAATGTGTCTGATCATATACTCTTGCTCTGTTCATACATCTGAATACGTCTGAATATGTCTGAATATGTTCTGAATATGTGTGAATATGTCTGTATACACTTCGATATTCCATTCTGTTTTCGTTTGTATGTACATATGTCTCATATCTTCAAATACATCTTCGTATATCTTTGTATATATATATGCTGTACGTATGCCTCATATTTTCAAATGAATGTAATGACTTCAAATACATCTTCGTATATGCTGCATACCTCTATCTTAGGAATCTGTTGCATACTTTTATTGTGTTCTGTACTGTTCATAATCTTTATTATCATTAACTTTCGGTTTGCTGAATATATACATACATTCTGTATGTTCTGTACTGTATACGACTGCACTGACTACATTTAATGAATATGTTCAATGAATACTTTCAATGAATATATTGAATCATCTTCTATAATCTGAATACATATAATCTGTACGTCTCTGTTCATAAAACTATCTGAGTATTCAGTCTCCAAAATATAACATGCTGAACATGTTTATTTCAATACGTATCTGAATATACTAATGCTGTATATGCTTCATGCTGTAAACTGTTGCTCTTCTTACGCATGTATTAATATACGTCTGTATAATATACGCTGTTCTTCATAGTATTAATTGCCGATAAAAAACTTCTTCATGTATACTGTATATATATATATATTATTTGCTGTACACACCTTCTATATCTCTGCTGTATATATATTATTTGCTGTATGCACCTTATATACACCGTATATATTATTTGCTGTATACATGTTCGTATACTGAAAAATATCTTTGCTTCTATATCTCTGCTTCAATATATTTGCTATTTTGTTTGCATCTTTGTTAATACATATGACATATATCTTCTGACTTGTCTGATATCATGTCTTTCAACCTTATAGTATTCATTGCATTAATTTCTTCATTAATGTCATCGGTCTCTGATTTGACATCAATGATATTTGACATCAATGACAATATGTTCATCAAACTCTGGCCTGATTGTTCCAGGCGCAAATCTGCTCTCATTGGTGAATACTACAGCAGAGAATGCACCATTGAATGTGCGCCCATCTCTGTCACAAATTAACAGTCTACTCCAGCATTCGGAATGCAAATCATCTGCAGCAAACATTGTGGTTTGTACTTATATTGAAAGAGGAAAATCTATTGGACTCGAAGGACCTAACTCAAGTGCATTTCAAAGTCAAGTTCAATAACAGTTCTGAGCTTCATTTCCGGGTATTATTTATCCTTATTTGAAATTTAATTTATCCTGTGCCTAGTTTTGTTAGCTTAATCTGAAAATCTAACAAAACACACTACTATAAACAGAACCATAAATCAGAGGTAAAATGCAAAGTTGAATCTAGTGATAATAAATCAACATTTCACAGAAAAGAATGCAAGATACGTTTATCAGCATACATATATAAATACAAAACAAAACATTACTTGTATGTTTCCAGCATTTGGCAATTCAAAATGAGCATTGATCTCTTTGGAGTTTTCCCCAGAAACTCATCAGAAGCCCCTATTATGCAACCGGTAAGTATGATTTAAATCTAAACTGGGGACCAAATCCAACTCATCAGTGGGGGCCAAATCCAACTCTTCTCTATGAACGGGTGTTGAAACATCCTGACCATGTGAGAAATTTGTACTTCACATAACTTTTTGTCCTTCGAGCAGTGACAAAGGTAAGTAAATATAATGTGATTTAAGAAGATGATATTCATGTTTTAGTCTTTCAAAGGATTTATTGAGCTCAGCTCACTATATATAAATAAGCATATTTTTAATAAGTTCATTTTCATACATTATTTGTTTGTGCCAAAGCGAAGCCTTTAATGTCTTGGCCTGGGAAAATCCTAAATGAATAGTGTCTAATTTCTACATGGATGCACCTTCAACAGGCAGGGGATTATCTCTCTCAGGCAGAATACAGTACTGATAACTCATCAGAAGACCAAAATACGTTTTCATTAGTAAATCAGCTTGTTAACAATAATAGGTTACGATCAGCTTGTCCAGTTCCATATGATGAGGCCAAAATATGGAAGGGTGAAAATGGAAGAGAGTTGAAAAGCCAAGTTCAGTCGCAGTTCAAAACTATCAGGTTTATATTAACTGGTGTTATTATTTCCAGATCTAGCATCCATATGGTTAAATGTGATCTAAATATTGGTTCTCATTGGCACAGCCGCACAAGATTTCATTTTCACTCAAATTCTGTAATCTGTTTATGCAGTGCATTAATGGATTGTGTTGGATGTGAAAAATGTCGATTCTGGGGAAAGCTCCAGATCCTTGGTCTTGGAACAGCTTTCAAGATCCTTTTCTCAGAGGATAGTACTGATACAGTTGAGAAATCAGTAACAAGGCCCTTCCTAACTGATTGATTTTATTTTTATTTTTTTACCTTTGGTTTTTATACTGAAAATAATCCGATTTTGTATCAAGTATTCAGTGATTTTTCTCGTGTATTTTGTGTTTGTAAAATACAGGTACGGCTACAGCTGCACAGAAATAAAGTAATTGCATTATTAAACCTTCTCTCTAGGTTATCAGAGTCAGTTCAAGCAGTGCATTCTTTAGGTCCAGAAGTCAACGATGAATTCAATAACAGACATATTACAGCCTTAAGTCTTCAGAGTGTATAGAAAGTTTTATGTTTTTTGCCTTAAGTCTTCTAGGAAATTCTTCATATTGATATCTCTCAGCGTCCTTTACATAGAATTTTCTAATTATATGTACGCTAGTCAATTGCATTACAAAGCATACAAAATTCAAATCACCCACTTATAGAGTAACTGTAAATAGTTATGATTTGTGCATCACAGGTTGTCAATACGAATACATACCTGGGTAATAAACACCATATCAGATGTAAGGGAAAGACCTTCAAGCTTAAGCTGTGAAATGTAAGCCTGGAGCAAAACATTGATCTTAGCACTTGGCTCCTCCAAACTCTCCTTCACTGGAATAGGAACACGATCTAAGAGCTTTGCAAGTTCCATCTTCTCTTCTTCTCTTACAGTCACATATTTAAACTCTTCACTTAATGAAAACAATCGGCATAGCTCAATATCACCCATTGTGGGCTTCAAGTGCTCATTATAAGTAGCCATTGTCCCATGAGTGATGTAATAATAACTGGCTATCCGTCCAAGATCAGTAACCTGGAAATATCCACTTTTACGATCATATTTCACTAAATTATTTTTGTCCAAGATAGTTGCAGCTGAATGTATCTGTTAACATAAACAGTTCAATTATCATAAGCACTGACAAATATCATTAAAGTGAAATGAATGGCCCTATTAATCTAACAATATTATAGTAAAATTACTGTCAAAAATTGAAAATCGCCACTATGCTTACCAAGTCCGCCCTTCTTTCTTCTAAGGTATTGTCTTTATCTAAAGCATCAGCAGATAGACCATATAGAACTGGATTTCGTAGCATGCGAATGTAAAGATAAGTGTATCCCAACCATGTGCACGCCTCCCTTGCATTTTGAACTGTACCTAGAACAATTTCTGCATTTAAATGATCTGCTAATTTTGAGATAAATTGGCTCTCTATCGGTAATTGCTGATTCATAAGGGACAGATAATATTGCAGCTCACTGTGACCTGTTAATATTATTCCTTCGCCATGGGAATCATACTGTGGCCTTCCAGCTCGACCAAGCATCTGCATAACATCTAAGGGACTGAGCTCAGTCCACATACCTTTCTCAGGATTGTAAATTTGAGTTCCTTTTATTATAACAGTATGTGCAGGGAGATTTACTCCCCATGCAAGTGTGGCAGTTGATACCAAAACCTGGATATGCCTATCAGAAAAAAGATCCTCTACCAGAGTTCGATCTGCCCTGGCCATCCCTGCATGATGTATTGCAAATCCGTAAGGCAAAAGGTCTCTCAGGTCACTGCTTTTTACTCTATCAGTTTCCGTTTGAAGAATTTCTCGGCTGGCACTATCTTCTTTGAGAAACCGTCCAAGGGTATCATTGGCAAGAGCTGTATCTCGTATGGCTCTGGCCGTTTTTGTCGTTTCTTTCCTGGAATGTACAAAGATCAAAACTTGATGCTTGCCAGAAGCTGCCATCACCTTTTCATAACACACATCATTCATAAGCTGAAACCTCTGGAGTGGTTTCTTAACCGTGATACCGATATATTGCTGAGCAAGTGGACAAGGTCTGTAACTGTTATCAAAATAGAACAACCCTTTTGACTTGTCAACTCTGAGTAACAGGGCAACATCCTCATAGTTTGGCAATGTTGCAGACAGCCCCACCAATCGTATCATTTCCTGGGTAGTCTCAATTTGCCTAACTGTCCGAGCCACAATACTTTCCAGCACAGGCCCTCTATTGTCATGTAAAAGATGAATCTCGTCAATAATCAGAAGTTTCACTAGCTGAGTGTAAGTTCTATCCCCAGACTTTCGGGTGATAATATCCCACTTTTCAGGAGTGGTGACAATAATTTGTGTTTCCTCTATTTGTTGACGAGACATTGTCTGGTCTCCTGAAAGTTCCCTAACAGAAATGCCATAAGACTGTAACCGGTGAGACAAGTTACCAACTAGCTCTGCAACTAATGCTTTCATGGGTGCCACATAAACAATCTTGAACTTATTCAAATCAATGGAACCATCAGCATTCCTATTGAGGGCAATCTGTTGAAGTATGGTTAACAATGCCACATTAGTCTTACCAGCACCTGTGGGTGCACACAAAAGCAAATTCTCAGCAGTAAACAGTGCAGTTTCATACACTTTGCTCTGCACCCTGTTCAGTTGCTTCATTCCCCTGAATGCAGGCTCCGCCCAATCTGGAATGTCCGATATCTTGACAAGTTCTTCCCCGTCTGCAAGGGGTTTTGCCTTCAAAGGAGGGACATGAACTTCCTCGTAACCTTTCTTTGTTATCCTAAGGGAACCTGGAGGTAGCTCACACCTCTTGTTTGCCATCAGCAGCCCTCCTTGATGGAATGAAATGCTATCAAGATCCAGCATCTGACGCTGACCTTTCAACCAGCTATTCTCCATTTCTCTATCCACCCGCCGTTCCCTTGTCCTCTCTCCATCTACACCCTCATCTCTTAATTTCCTAGCTTCCTCGCGGATGCTTCGTTCTAGATTCTTCTGCCGTTCCTTGGCGGTGGCCCTTGTAGCATGCAACTGTTCAAGGATAGCAGCAAGTGCGGGCTCTCCAATCATTTCATCTTCTATCTTCTTCCTTTCTTTCTGATCCTCTGCTCTGGCCAGCCGTGTGCACCAAACAATCTTGAGCCTGTTACGCAGAAGTAATTTAATAAGATCAAACTTCTCGTAATCCAAAAGCATCACCAGCTTGTTCTCCACGTCAAGAACATCGCCCTCTGCCAATTTCTTCAAGACATCTTCAGCAAGTTTCTGGCTATGCTGAGGGTCAATTACACCAAAAGCCTGAGAAATTTTGCGTTGAAGCCAATAAGCATCTATGTCCTGAACATTTAATCCTTCATCTGCTTCTTCCATGTCATCGTCATCAATACCACCCATTTGCATAGCTTCCGTCTTACTTGCATCCTGCCCATCATCATCATCCTCGGCATCACTATCTTCCTGCACTTGATCCAAATCGCTTTCCTCGTCCTCTTCCTCCTCCTCAAACTCAACAGCAACACCAATATCATCATCAAGAGCTTCCCCAGCAGCTGCTCCCACACCTGTCCCTGTTTCACCAGCATCCTGGTAATCAGTAATGAGCTTACCGATAGAAACAAGCTGTGCAAAATGCTGAGATGACAAAGAGTTGAGAAGTTTCTCAATCTCCTTCTTCTTATCAAGGTCCTTAATCTTGTCGTTCTTCAGAACAGCCAAGACTTCATCGGCAGCGCCTCTCAAGATGTCCTGTGGTTGGTCACCAAACTGCTGTTGTATAGTACTGAGAAGTGCCTCATAAGCAGCTCTGGTCTCTTTGGTCTTAGGCCTATAAATGCCATCATCAGCAATAGACAAAACACTCTCTTCCTGGACTCGCCTTCTCTTGGTATCCCTCTTGGGCACGGCCGCATCCAAGGCAGGTTTTTCTCTCTCTTTCTTCTTCTTAGCCTTCTTAATTCTTTCCTCCAGTTCAGGGGGTTTCCCATGGTAAACCCTATCACCAAAATTCTTCGGGTCGATCTTTCCCCACAGGGACTCGGGCTCTCCTGTAGGCTCGTGAGTATCACGGGGCCGGGAATCTGTAGTTAAAACCAAACTGGAATTCGCCCTGTACTCATACTGCTTGAAACGCGCATGGGCTTCGGCACCTCCCCCGAGATGTGCCATTTCCTCTGTTACTTATCAAAGTCCAAATAAAAACAATAAGAAACTGACCTGTTTAAGGTTGCCTGGCAGAGATCTGCATAACATTCCTGATGAGTTGCTCTGCGTAGGGGTTGTGATATGTGATGGAAGGAGGAAGAGTTGCTCTAGGTAGGATTTGTGATATACAGAGGAAGAAACAGGCGTTCCTGAGGAGTCCTTGAAGTAGGGTTGCACAATACTCGACCGTCGATTCACTCTAATTCCATCTTCCGCATACACACGAATTTTTGTATCTTTATCATCGAAGTTTTATGTTTTCTAAGTTCTGTCCATAGTTTATCGATTAACTTTTCAAATTGACGGCAATGTATAGAACCGTCCATCATTTCTCTTTGTAGCATTTTTTACCGCTTTGCGTTTTTAATTTATTTTAAAGATTGATTTCAAATTAAATTAATTTTTAATTACAATTGAATATATTCATAATGAAATATTTTAGTTTGTGCTATAATGTATGTATAATGAAAAGATAGATTATAAATTATGAGATTTTTTTAAAATATTATAATTAAAATGATTTAGATTAGTAAATATTATTTTCTATATGGTATTTATTTTTATAATATTAATAAGAAAAAATAATTTATAATATATATTACTTGTGTTTGATTTATATATATAATATTACAATTTTAATTTATTTTATTGTTGAATGAATTTTGAATTAATATTAGTATTGTGATATGTTACTTGATATAATATTATTTAAAAAATAATATTCATTTATTTCAACATTAATTTATACAAAAAATTTATTTAATTTAATTGTTATTTATTACTTATCCTAATTTTTAGTTATTTTTCTTTGAAACATATAAACATTGCTTTATATATATATATATATATATATATTTAAAACGGTCATCCAATTTTATTTTTTTATCAATTTTACTATTATAGAAATTACTTCTTTAATCTAGTGAATATGCATTTGTTTTGTTTTGTTTCTTATGTGACATTTCTCTTGGGAATGGAGGGGTTTTAATGGATATTGAAACAATTTGATATTGAAAAGATATAAAATTAATATTTTAAAATCATTTTTCATCTACATGTCTCTCTTGAAATGATTTTTTACTTAATTTATACATTTAATTTTCATGAATAACTCGTTCCTATGTTAGAAAAGCTATTTTATTATAATTTATATAGAAAAGTGAAGCCCGTGCAAATTTAGAAAATTTTAAACCCTTTTCTCCAGCCTGTAATATCTACCCAAGCATCTAGGTTTCAAACACAAACATATTTACTTCTAAATGGGAGCTTTGGAATAGAGTGTGGGCGTCCCTCATAAAATACTCTGGCAAACATGTATGCAAAATTTGTCTACATTCACAACGCACCTGAACTATTTGACAAGATGTGTAAGAGAAATGTGGTCTCGATTTACTAGAAATGCACAAAATGCATCTTTTGCAAAGGATTTAGAAATGTTCAATCAAATGTAGTCCATTGGTGAATCTACAATATTTTCCAGCATCCTTCCTACCTATGCCAAAATAGGAGCTTTGGAATGGAATATGGACTCGAACATGACATATAAGGAAGGAATTTTGGCAGATATTGCAGTTGCATCTGCCTTAGTAGACATATCTAAAATGTGGAAGCATTAACAATGCACCTGAACCATGTGACAGGATACCCCAAATAAATGTAGTCTCATGGAATGCTATGATCCATGATTACTGGATATATGCAAAAGGGGTTTGTTGAAAAGGCTTCAGAAGCTATATATTAGTTTCTGGATTCGATTGTGTAGAATTTTTTGTCATCACATAGGATGTTCCCTCCTTTGAAATGTTTATTTATTTAAAATTTATGCCACACGGTACTTAAATGAAAAATTAAAACTAATGCCTTTTCCTAGTAATTGATATTCTCCGAGAAAGAAAAATTCATGTAAAACTTGATCTAAGACAGTTGAAAAAACAAAAAATTAAATTGATGGGTCAAGCATCAAATATGTGTAGGGTCTTAAAATTTTAAACTTTTCATTTCATGCTTGTGTGTAACTCGAACCATATTAGACTTTGGAAAGGGCTCTTACCCATGTATGTTGGCCACTTAGTTGGGAGCTAGAATTACCTAAAAGCACATAATGGATAAACAAGGAAAACTCAAGACATTTATATAACATGACTAGGGCTAAGTATACATCAATATATACCTAGGTTTTTTTGTAAAGAACATCATTATCGTGCATGAGAATGTTGGTAGGTCCTTCCTACAGGATGGTATACTAGCTTGGATATGAGGGAAACTCCTAATTTTTCTTTCCCATGTCTTCCTCTGCCAAAAAGCATGACTATTCAATCAGTTGTCTCGTCATTTCTCAACAAATGTTAATGAGCATTTACAATCAAATTATAGAAGGAAATAGAGATAACTCAATCACTAAAGATAGCTGACTAATTGGTGCAATGGATTCTTAAATTTCTAGTGCATTGATAATCCAAAAGTTTTAGACTTTAAATAAAAAAATAACCTTTAGGAAACACAACAATTCTAAAAAACTCAAAAATAGAATTAATTCAACATACAAAATGTACACAAAATAAAATGTAAATCAAATAAATCTAAGGCACACACCCTATAATTTGTATGATACCAAAAACAAATTCAGATCTCACAATTACAATTTTGACTAAATCCCTTCCATTTAAAATTAAATTTAAGTTTAAATCAACAAAACCATTTCTTCAAAGCAAGACTTCTTTTGGCAAACAACCCTTGCCCCTTAAAATATTAAATTTGAACCACCGTTTGAATATGGTCTCATGGAATGAAATGATCCGTGATTGTTGGATATATGTGAAAGGGGTTTGTTTAAAAGGCTTAAGAAACTTTCAATCAGATCTTAAGCTAGACACTACTATGATCCTTCCATTCATAAGTGAATTAATGTCAATATATATTGTTGTCTTTAGATATTTAATCGTTCTATTACACTTGATTCTTATGCATTAGTAGCTATTTTCTGATATGATAACAGACTACTTCCATTTAATATTAGTGTTAATTGCACCTTAAATTTGTTGCATAAGTATAAAATATCCTAATGCAAGGACTATTTCATTTACGATAAAGTAAAGCATGCTAAACAATAGATTAGTCCAAGAATAAGAAAATTATTGTCTATTAAATTACCTAGACTTTTCTTGAGAATTTAATTATGAGATATTATAATGACAAATAATAACATGTGTTAAATCATGATAAAAATACAATACAATTCAAGAATAATGATAAAACATACTTAATTTGCATAACATTAGAAATACAAAACATTAATTTTTTTTTTAAAAGTACAAGAATACTAATTATGGCAAACAAAATAAGATATTAAAAGTTTATATATAAGATTTGATCAAATTGGACATGCTTTTTAATTGTATACACGTGTGTTGTTTGGGCCGAATTCATGAATGTTTACATAATTCTCATGACAATTATATTTGGAAAAGGTTGCACAAATAAAACAGACACTTCACCTTAGTACTCCTCATACTTTATGTATCTATTGATATTAGTAACTCCTGAACACTCCATGTAAGACAACTAAAAGTGGAGATCAATAGTGCACAAATATGAACTTTTTTATAGACCTCCATTATTGTGAAGAATCCACGCACTACGATTAATAATCAATTACCATCATCACACATATAAGCATCTACAAATACACACACACACACACACTTCAACAAACCGATCTTGAAGGAATCAGTACACTCCACTGAACAATTTTTCTTTTTCTTGTGGGTTTTGCAATGAAGCTTGCCTACAAACACTTTCAAATAGAGAAACATATAATCCCAAGTATGAACAACTACATACAAATCACCTCATACTCATGTATGTGATTTTTCTAAATATGGAAAGATGACATGTTCCAAATCGGTTGCATCTCTATAAAAATCTCCTTTCTTTCAAAAATGTCATCATTTTGTCAAATTTATCATCAAACGTTGTTTCACGCATTATGAAAAGTGGAATAAAGGAAAAGCAACAAAGAGGGCCTGGGATTTACAAACCCACTCAAAATGTTGACTGCTTCGATGGCTGGTGTGGGCCCCTTTAGTACATCCCATTCACCATTTCCACTCACAATTCTCATCAGCTATTAATCCCACTTAAATTTTAAATATTTTTGAACTATTTTCTCCCGCCTATACCTTTATTAAATCCATATGCATCAAACAAGTTTCAACGCTAATATTTTCCAGACATTCTCCAGGCCTCTGTCAAAATAGGAGCTTTAGAATAGGGTATGGATGTCCATCATTATTGTTGGAAATGTGTTGGTAGACATGTGTTCTCGACTTGGAATGTGATATGGACATCTGCCAAAAAAAGGAATTATAACTAAAGAAATTCTTATGTTCAAATTACTTATTCCTAGTGACCACTAAACAAATAGAAGATAAATAAATATCCCTATACGTCTCCTTCTCTATCTCTACCACCATATCCTTACCCCTCTCTCTCAATCCTCCCTCTATCTCTCCCTCTTTCTTTCCTACATCTCCCCATCTCCCCTCTCTCACTCTATCGCTATTGCAAATACAACATTAATCTATTGATAATGGTACATGGTTATATCCTTCATTCATATGTCATGTTTCACTCATGTTTGTATCCATGTTAATAGACATGGATAGTTGATTTAAAGATAACACTTCTCTATTGGGACCATTATTGCATCAATAATAACATTTTCTAAATGTTTACGAATTCACCATACTACACAAATGTATATAAAAAAAAGAGAAAAAATTTCCCCCTTAACCTTAAAAATCTCTTCGGCGTACCTATTGCACACCAAGGTGCGATTGCTAGTCATATTGCACTCCCAAAGTGAGGATTCGACAAAATGAGAAATAACAAATGTCAATTCCAAACTAATTCCCACTACCAAATGGGCCCTTAATGATATGATGAATTCTCTAGCTGACGCATGATACCCCGTAAGTCCCCAAGGTGCTTCGAGACAGAAAATCTCAGAGAACTGGAAATCTCTTCAAATTTCATTTGAATAAACTGACTAAAAACAATCAGACGTAATATCTAGGTTTTCAATATGTCATTTAAATATTAGATTATTTGATGATGAGTTTTTTAATTTCTTAAATTTAATTTTAGGTTTATACAATCCCATATATCTTCAAAAATTTAGATAATATAGTTCAAGATATTCTTATTTTCATGTCTAAAGATATTTGGTTCAATGGTAAAGTTTATGGTGTAAGTACTTAGTTAAACATTATTATTTGCGGATAGTAAATTTAAAATAATAATAATACAAAATAAAATAGGGGGATGACCCTGAAGCACAGTGGTAAGCTATGAGTCTCTCATCTCGGAGGTCTTGTGTTCGAGTAATAATAATACAACAAAAAAATTCATCATATTCTTTAAAAATTTAGTAGTTAGATTGATATCTTTCAATTATAAATCTTTTAAAGTTTTGACTAAATGGAGAGAGGTAGGCTTTGCAATCAAGTAAATAAAATATGGACACGATTGGAGTCCCCCGCTATGTTTTTAGTTCATGCCTTGGTGTGTTGGTTGAATTTTTGTCATTGATTTTGTGCAATCGTAGTCCAGGTTATGTTTTCATCCTATGTTCCTTTATTTCCTGCATTTTCGTTATGTGTGTCAATGTGCTTGATTGACAGTTTTTGCAGTGTAAACTAGACTATGTGATACTTCATGTGTGTGTGTGGGCATATGGATGGTAGTTTATAGTTTGAAGGAGAGGTGGGGATTTATGGAGATGATAATATTAAAGAAGGAAGGAATGATAACTCAAAAACATTTAAGGAAGCATTGCAAGAAGAAAGGCTAGAAATGCCTTTGGAGGAAGTCAGATTCAATGTAGGGCTCGGAAGACATGGTGCAGAGACTGATGGAGAAGAAAGAAAGTGTTGAGATGAGAAACCTTAAGAAGGTCCTCTCCTACCACATGTGTTAAGACTTTCTTCTAATGAGGTAATGTTAAAAGCCCTTGATACTTTGTCAACTGGAACATTTTTTTATGAATGGATCGATAATGTATAGGGTAAGAAAAGGGGGGTTTCCATTTCATTTTGTAGAATGATGCAAATAGGGCTATCTATGCCATGAGATGCAGAGAAACATTTTAGATAAGAAATATTAGAGGATAGGAAAATATTTGTTTAAAGTTGTTCCTTGGTCTCCAAAAGTGTCTATTAGAGTTTTAGGTGACTCTACAAAACCCCCAGAATCAAATCAAACACCAAGATAACTTCAATGAGAGAATGGAAAGACAATTACATTAAGATGCAAGAATGGTATTATTTGTTAAGGTTTTTAGGATCGTTGCAAATGTAATAGTACTATTTGATTGTATGTATTTTCCAAATGCAACAATCTCTTGCATTTATATTGAGAATGAGCCAAGAAGAGACATGTCCCTTCATGGGACATGTCTATTCATTATTATGTAATTAATATCATGACAATTATGATTGTGTGTGTGTGTGTGTGCGCGCGCGCAAAATAGATGTCTACTCCTAGAAATGAAATACTAACTATATTAAGCTACTAAATCAATCTAAATGCAACACAGTGAAGAATACATGGATTTAAATGAAACCAAAACAAAGAAGCTTTACCTCCACTTACCCATGTAGCTTGTCTCCATCATCCTCCTAACCTTGATTTCTTGGATTTAGTGAGCTCTTAGATTTCCAAATGATGCTCCTTTGCCCAAGATGCTTCCAAAGTGTGGAGATTTAATTATGTTTATGCAAAACTAGCCTAAATCTAGATTATGCACTTATGATGGATGAAATGATATGAAAATGACTTGCAATGATGCTAGGATGGCTTGATTACTTGATTTCTTGGATGCTTGATTGCTTGAATGCTTGAAATCATTATTGCTGTTAGGCTCTCAAAGGAAGAGGATGCTCCTTTTATAGGTTTTTGGAGGACTCAAGCCTAGGTGGCAAGATCCTAGGGTGGAGATTGAAAGGTGGAGAATCTTATGATTGAAATTGAATTGGTTGAAGGGGTTGAGAGAAAAGGGGATGTAGTTGGAATGTGAGAGGAGGAATAGGAAGGATGTTCCTCCTACATTGACAAAGAAGAGTGGAAGGTGGAAGGGAAAGACACATGTCAAGTGTCTCACAAAGACCCTTGAGAAGAAGGTGGGAGGACATTTTCTCCATAAGGACTCTTGGCACAAGTGTCCCATGAGTCATCTTTGACTCCTTGAGGTGTCTTGAGAAGGTCCTTGGAAATAGGGAATGTGTTTTGACCAAGTTTGGAAGAAAACATGTGGTCATGAGACCAAGTCTTATGAGGCCACATAGCCCTTAAGAATAGGACATGTGTTTGTGAGGATAATGACTTATTAATAATCAATAAAAATTAATTATTTTAGCCAAGGTGATGTGTCAAGTGACTAGGTCTATGAGATGGAGTAAAAGACTTAGTCATATAGTGATTGTATAATTGACTAATTCATTAAATCGCTATAATAAGACTAATTTAGAGGACTTGGTATAAGAAGAATAGGATAAAGTGAATGTACTAAATAAATTAAATAATTTATTTAATAATAGAGGAAATAAATATTAATTAAATAATAAATATTTAATTAATTTATCAAGCCATTTTTAAGTGTATATATTTTGCCCCTCTTTGAAATAATGCGCTGGTTGCATTATTTCAAAGAAAAATCAAGCATTTTGCCCCTACCCCAGACGATGCCCCAGACAGAAGTGACATCACATGCCCCCTTGAGAGATTGAGCAACAAAAAAAAATTATTTTTATTTTTTAGTTGGTTTGACGATCGATCTCACGAAAAGAATTGAAATAAATGAGTGTGAAAACGGAGGAGAAAAGAACGACCGTAGGTAGGGTCTACACACCAAGCAAAACGGGGCTACAATCTATATATAGGGTCAAAGGGTCCAATAGATGGTCATTGTTACATGTGGCATTGAGAGATTAGAGCTTGTGGAGAGAAGAGAGCTGAGCTGAGCAAGATGTCGTTCCCACTTCTAGACCACCGATTCAAGCGCGTCTGCTACTTCCAAAGACCTCCCAATTCAAGAGAGTCGGTAGGTGATCTTATCCTCCTTTGTAATTTTGTGCTTTTTCATGATTTAGATCTAGAATTTAGCATGTTTAGGCTAGATTCAACCTAGGTATAGGTAGGAAAAAAAAATGTTTAAAGTCAAAGGATGAATGCGTAGTTGCGGTGCATGTATGCATAGTTGTGGTCTACGTTTGCGCAACAAACTGGTATTTATGTGCATACATCCAGGGCACCTGCGCATCCAGTTTAGGAAATGTATGGGTTGCGCATTTAGTAAATAAATGTATGCAAATGTAATTCAATGCATTTGTCTTAATTGTTTGTGCATTGGTTTAGGGTAGTTGCACATATGTTAAATCTGCGCATATGTTAGGGGGTGATGCGCAAGCATTTTTTTGTGTTGCGCATTTGTTTTAGGAGATAGAAATTTTAAAATGATGAGGTTAATTAGGTCAAACTAGATATCGATAGGTTGATGTGATCTGTCAACTAGGTGTTTAGATCGATTGTGTTCAAGGTTGGAAACATCGTAGCATGGTCACTAGTCAACCCACCTGATTAGATAATTGATAGAATTATCATGATAAACATGTGATAAACATGTGTTTGATTTAGATATAGGATAGATAGATAGATCAATCTGTGTGAAACCTAATAGTTTGTTTGTGTTTGGTTGGTTGTAATGGGAGGATATCATAGATGTTCTGATGTTACAGGAGATATATCTCATTACTCAAAACTTGAGGTCGATGTTGTCAGAGCCAGGTAGACTACTAATAGGGGCCACAGGATTATATCATGTTATCTACATGCCTGAGATTTGGGTGAATCTAGGGATGTTAACATCATTAGCAGAGCAGTGGCACTCGGAGACGAGTACCTTTCATCTCCCTATAAGGGAGATGATAGTGACACTAGAGGATGTATATCGCATCCTCTGGTTGCCCATCATAGGGGATCTGGAGTAGTACGATAGGCATGATGGCATCGCTAAGTGTAGAGCGGTGTTTGGGGATGATATTGATGAGATAGAGATCAACGGGGAGGAGATGGTGGCTTTGTATGAGCCTCTCCTAGTGGTATTGGCTGGAGCTATTAGTGGATTTGTGTGTCCAGATCGACAATCACATGGGTTTGCAATCGGATGTGGTCAAACACTACAAAGGATAATGGAGGAAGGGACCCATTTTGCTTGGGGTGTGTGCTTGCTAGCACACTTATATCATGATCTTCATCAGGTGGTGTACCAGAGGGGTGCATCATTATCAGCAGGAGTGACATTGCTCCATGTCTGGGCATGGCAACATATTGTTGTTACACAACTAGTGGCGATGCGATTCTAAGCTGCTGGGCAGCCTTACATATTTTTATATGCATCTATTCAGTCTTAGCATTAGCTAGGACAACTAGAGTTTTAGAGACATTGTTTTGACACCATTGATGCGGTGATATGGAGACCATATCTCAGTTGTGAGCCCTGGGAGGATGAGCGACATCTAGGTTTATGCTTTGAGTCTAGATGGTTGATTGGGCGAACTTTGTATATCATCGAGAGGCATCTTATAGGCCAGGTACTAAGATAGTTTGGCTAGATCTAGGGTATACCACAGGGCATGACAAAGTTTTCCTGTACTCACCAGGAGAGGCGGGATTGGGGACCAATGGTTTCTTTTGAGATAGCTCGGAAGGAGTTCCTTGACATGCCATTTTGGGCATGGTCAATGAGACAGGGGGTGGTAGACCCAAGCATGACAACAAAGTATGAGAGGTATTTGAGGGACCATCCATTCCCTAGACTAACAGATCTAGCAAAGAGTCCACCACGACAAGACGCGGGAGAGGGTAGGAGAGACAGGAGATGGGGTAGAGGCTGGAGAGGTCGTGACAGAGATGGCAGTGGTGACGGTGATGATGACCATGGTGGTGGACCAGATGGAGGGAGAGGAGACATAGGTGGGCCTCAGATAAGAGGTGGAGTGCGACTGTGAGGACTTATGCCACCCCCTGTGAGATAGGTACCTAGACCACCGCCAGCACAGATACAGGCAAGTGCCCCTACATAGGTGGATCCTGCAGCATAGGCATAGGTACCGATATAGGCATTGGTATAGGTAGAGATAGAGGAAATACAGGTAAAAGGGGCACAAGGGAGATCCCATACAAGACAAGCAAATGCTCCATATAGCAGGGGAGGATGTGCATATGTCGAACATAGGGGCACATGATGAGTAGGTGGACATGGATGTGGGGGTTCAAGACCCATATCTATAGAGAGAGGCCCATGATGAGGACATTAACATTGATGCATTGCTAGTCAGACTATAAATGACATAGGTACAGGCTAACCATGTCCCTAGACTAGAGAGATGGGTGGAGAGGCTAGAAGTAGAGCTAGTGGAGGTGAGACAGGAGTGCGATATTGCTATAGAGCAACTGGGAGAGGTAGACACTTTACTAGATGAGCTTGAGTCTACATAGACATGGGATCCTCATGCCAACAGTCTACGATTGATGATGAGAGTCGGTAGGGAGATTACCTACTGGAAGGAGGCATAAAGACAGGTTGTGCCACGAGATCAGTGAATAGGGAGCTTCTGATAGAGCTCATATGCAGTACGAACAACTATGTATAAACAGGGATTAGGTGCTAGTGGAGGCACATATTCACGACCGTCGAGACCACCTACAGGTTTAGGTGACCTAGATGTAGCAGGGCCTTCTATTGCATCTCGAAGACATAGACAAACTGAGTCAAGGGGCAGTGGCTCATAGACATTTTGTATTTGTATTTATATCATTGTATCATGATGTATTGATAGACTTGATGGACACTTTGGACACTTTGTTATTTATGGTATATCATTGGACATTTGGACAGTTTATTATTTTTATGGACTCTATATGATAGATTTACTATGATGGACTCTCTCCTTATGATGCATTTCGGTTATGATTTATACATGTGAGTACTGAAATATGCAGGATGTGATGATTTATTTGATATGCATTTTACTTATGATTTATCATGTGATGATTATCTTTCTATGATGCTACTTAGAATAATGATTATGTTATGTGATGGTTTAATTGATGTGATTTAGATGAATGAATTTATAAATGATGAGCATGTAATTTTATTGACCTAATGCAATATAATGTAAAAATATGTGAATGAAAGAATGATGCGGTAATGGTAATGAATATAATGTTATAGACATAATGATTATATTGGAAATTAATATAAAAATGATGGGATGTAACTAAATGAATATGTACTTGTGAATAATGAAACATATGAAATGCATAATGGATATATACAAGAATGTGACAAATTCTAAATGCTTAATAAAACATAAGAGGACAATGAAAATATGCAATTAAAATATATTTTGATAACAAATGATGGTGATAAGATAAAATGTTAATAAAAATAAGGTGTCATGAAATGACCTAAAAATGTATAAAATGGATATGTACAAAATGAAAAATGATTATTAAAACAAGATAAGATAAGATGATGACAACATATTTAATGAACAATGCAGAATTGATTATAATGAATTGACAAATGACAGATTTTGTTTATACAAAATGAATAATGCAACATGAAACCTATGTTTTTGATGCCAACTATCCTCAATTTAAATAACAATATGTTTGACACGAGAAGAATGGACTATGCACTATGCAAATGTGATTCTAATGAAATGCAAAAATGAAATATGAAATGAAATTGTAGACACCGAAAAATCTTTCAGAAAATAAATTATTTTTATTTTCTGAAAATCCTTGATGACATCATCATTTATTAATTAATTAATTATTTAATTAATTTATTTATTTTTATGCCATTAAATCCCTCTCTCTTAATTAAAAATCTTTAATTAAGGAATCTAGCCTAAAAATGTCATTTGGACATTATCCCTAATTTATTAATTATTTAATTAATAAATTGACCAAAAAACTTCAAAAATAAATTAATTTATTTTTTATCCCAAAGTTGGCCAAAATTCTAAAGAGCACAAAACTCTTCTATAAAGTCCTAAACCTTCCTCTAAATGGGTCAAATCCCTAATCTAGTCCCTTCAAACCCTAAGCCTAGATATTTAATATTTATTAAATTTACTTTTAATAAATATCTAAATCTCACCAAAAGCCACTTGCCCATCCCTTTCTCCTAATCCTAATCCTAATCCCCTTTCTAATATTGTCACATTCCATTAGCAAAAGGTTTACCAAAACTTATGCTAACCTTCTCTTAGTCATCCTCCTTAGTCAACAAGGATTGACACCTCTTGGCCACCTCTTGCAAATGCATTTAAGGATGCATTTAAGCCTTCCTTATCTTTCTTACATGCATTCATTATGCATTTAAGACCTTCTTATCCCTTCCTTGCCACCTCTTGGCCTTGGGCACATTTACCAAATTGTGCACATGCCCTCAAACTTTCAACTCAATCCTCCCTTGACACTTGTCAGGACACTTGTCCTTGACTCAACCCTAACCTTAGCCCTAACTCTGACTCATCCTTTTAACCCAAGCCCTTCCCTTTTCCTATAAATAGCCTCACTTCTTTGAGCAAACAATCCTCTCTCATCTTTCAACTCTCAAACTCAATAGCAAAGTTATAATGTCATTTTCATTCTAGCATTAGCATAAACTCATCATTTTAGATCATTTCCAAGCTTAAATCACATCTAAATTAGCTTAATGGGATTAACATAGATTCATTTCTTGTTTAATCAATCTTAGTTCATCTTTTAGCTTTGCATATTTGTGTGTTCTTGAGGCCTTTGAGGCAAAATAGGTTCCTCATACCTATTTTGTGTCATTTTGGGTCTTCTTGATCCTCAAATCATCCTAATTTGCATGCTCCAAGTGCTTGAGTTTGCACAGCCACATCCATCTATATCCAAGCATATCAAACGGTGCATGGGCGCATCCGTTTTAGGCTTAAACT
This sequence comes from Chamaecyparis obtusa, assembly GCA_027943335.1. Classification (NCBI taxonomy): domain Eukaryota; kingdom Viridiplantae; phylum Streptophyta; class Pinopsida; order Cupressales; family Cupressaceae; genus Chamaecyparis; species Chamaecyparis obtusa. Next base: position 661,593 of record BSBK01005583.1, on the reverse strand, counting down.
GAGGTGGCTTTGATTTTAGTTTGTTTACCATTAAATTTGATTTGATTATATGCTATGACGTTTGTTTGTCTTTGGCCTTCAAAACAGGTTTAGGTGCACACTCAAATCCTAGTCTACATTCTGGCACGCCCGGTGGGACGTAAACCACAATCATTTTGATAAGATTATACTTTATATGCTTGTATTTGCAGGAAACAAATGAAATGTCACCTTCAAGCAATTAAATGTCGCCTACAGCAAAGAAATGTCGCCTTCAACCAAAGAAATGTCACCTTCATGAAAAGAAATGTCGCCTACAAACAATCCAGTCACACCTTCTTGCAATGAAAGCATGCCTTTGAGGAAAGAAATGACGCCTATGACCTCTGTTTTCACGCCTGCATAACTGAGATTTTCCTGTGATCGATAACTTTTGTTCCGTCTCAGAATTCTCTTCTGTCGCCTGCATGTAAAGAAATCACACCTGTAACGAAAGAAATCACGCCTCTGCATTTTTATCTGTCGCCTTTTGAGGTACAGAATGTCGCCTGTAAGAATCAAATGTCGCTTCTGCACTTTCCAGCGTCGCCTATAAGCTGGACAGTGTCACTTTTTGGTTTTTTGTCTTGAGTTGCTTGGGACTGGTTTTTTCTTTTCTTTTACAGCAAAGGTCAAAAACAAAATCTTGAATGACATTAAGGAAATGAACTTAGGTCCTAGAATGTCATTGTCATTTTGAAAAGCTAACTCAATCTCGAATGCACTAAAAGGAACGAACAACTCTATTCCCTCATCTGTTTCAGATTTCAAAACAAGCAAACAAATTCAATCTTGAGTGATCTAAGGGATAAAACAAAGCTTTTTCAAAGTTCTTAAATCAACTCGCTAACCAAATCTTGAATGCACAAAAGGAAAGAACTTGCAAACGTTCAATTCATTTACATTTTGGAGAAAGGAACAAATCAAAATCTAATCACGAGTGTCTTCATTTCAAAGTTCAAACATCACTTAATCAAATTTGGGAAAATGAACAAAATCTGCTTGATGTGCATGTAGGAGTTTTTCAATTCTTGCATAATCCTTGTTAGAGTAAGTAACGTGGAACATTTGAACTTGGACAAGTTCACCTGTTCTACTTTTAGCGAGGCCTGTCCAAGGAGAAGCGCTTCCTCCTCGGAGAACGACCCCAAACCGGTATCCCCCCCGGCCGGTATACAAATAAGCAAATACCAAAAGAATCGCTTACATCTCCTAATCGCTGGGCGTTCGTGCCAAACACGTGTCTGGGGATGGTAAACATTCCTCTCACCCAGCATTATTGGCAAGGCTCTTAAGTGAGTCACGGATGATCAGCATAACCGGGTATGGAGACACCACGGAACTATTAAAAACCTGATAAACTAGAGGCTACCCTATCTACATCCGAAAGTATCAAAATCCTTGTGCAAGGACCGATTCCAAGGGGTTTACCGGGTCGCCTCAAGATTACTCACCATTTGTATTCCCTTCTGGGGGATACCAAGCTGTGGGCAAGTGATTTTGATACTCACCTTCCTTAGGTAGATCTGTTTGAAGTGCTTGACAGTCAAAGACCCGTGAAAACATTTGTCAAACATACACTTTTTCGAAAGCATTTATCAGAGTCTTTTATCTTGTTTGTATCTCACAAAGTTGCTTTGTCCTTTGTGAAGATTGCTTTTATCAAATCCTTTGCCAATGGAAAAACATCAAGCAGATCTATAACTTGGTTCGAAGGACAATCAGAGCAGCCATCCCAAAACTTGGTCATCTCCCATCCCTTTGTCTCTCTTCTTCTAGAAAACCGTCTGCTTCCGTCAGTCATCCCAATCTGAGTCTTAGTCTTCCAAACCATCTTCGTCCTTCCTCCTTATCCAACTCATTCGCAAAGTCAACATGTCTCAAATCTATAATGAGTTTGGTTATGATATCTCTCCTCTCCGTCCAATCGATCCTAATGGTGATGAAGGTCTTGTAGACCATGATGCCTTTTTCAGCCAGTTTGCTCCAAGTAACCCCTAGCAACCCACCATTCCTCCAACATATCCCATCATACCTTCGCGCTTATCTCCTAGCACTCCCTTTCATGTTCTTGGCAAGGCTAGCACTCCTTTTCATGTCCTTGGCAAAGCAACCCCAGTATCTTATCCATCCCCAACTTATCCTTGTCTTCAACCTACACCTCTTCCATATGCTCCTTTCAGGCCTCCACTTTCCGCTATGGTCATTTCTCCATCGCCATCATCCCTTAGAAACGCTTCACGCTACTTCCCCTATCTAAGGCCTCCATCTGCCCATCCTCCAAAAAATTCTGAAACCCAAGATTCTAGTCCTCCCATCCTTTTCACCAAACCTCTATCCTTTCCCAAACCACCATCTTCTGCTCCAAACCCCAATCCTCCATCCTGTCTCAAACCACCATCTTCTGCTCCAAACCCCAATCCTCCATCCTGTCTCAAAACACCATCTTCTGCTCCAAACCCCAATCCTCCATCCTATCCCAAACCACCATCCTCTCTTCCAAACCACATTACCAAAAGTCTCTTCCCACCAGCAGAGTTCATCCCTCAACCCACTCCAAAACCTGTACCTCAAGCCATTAGCCCTGCCTCTTCAGCACCATCATCCCCTCAAGCAAAATCCAAAGCTCCCTTTTCAAAATCATCTTTTTCATGGGTGTTCCCTTCTTTCTCTCCTCCTTCGCAAACATCTACCCAAGCACAAACCCCACTTTCATGCGAAGACCATCCAAGTTCCCCATCTCCTCCACCTTCCAAACCTTCTTCACCACAAAAGTCTCCAAGGAAACCAATAACAGAACCCAAGGAAGAGCCAATAGCAAAACCCACGCCTGAAAATGAAAAGCCAAGCAATCCTTCATGTGAAGCCATCATTGATGAGGCCCATCCAGCACTCCCATCTATTATCTATCTTCCATACATCCCAACCGTTGATCCTCTTCCATCTCCTATCATCGTTGAGTTCCTTTCATCTGAAGTATCTATCCAATCCCCAGAATCATCTCCTCCTAGCATTATCCAAAGCATACCTAATGAGCTTCCTGAGTTCACCCTTCTTCCTACCATTGCAGCTGAAAGATCTTCCATCCTTTTATCCATACCATCTGAAGAGTTCTTCCTTCTTCTAGACACCCCAGCAGCAGAGTTCCCAATCCTTCTATCCACTCCCTCTGAAGAGTCCATCCATACATCCCCCAATTCTCTATCTACACAAATCCTATCCTATCAAGATCTTGGCCAAAAGCATGATGAACTACTCACAGAAGAAAATCAAGATCCAATTCCTTCTCTTCTCCCATCACCTCCTATCCAAAATCCTACAATCCCAAGTCTTCCGATCCAAAATCCTACAATCCCAATTCCTCCAATCCAAGATCCTATCATCCCAGTTTCTCCAACTAAAGATCCAATACCATCCCCCAATCCTAGTCAAAATCCCAACATCCTATCCTCTCCTCTTGAGGATCCTCCTAACCAAACTGTCCAGCTGCCGTCACTCTATCCTCTTGGGTCACTAACATTTGTCAAAGGTAAACCACTTGAAAAAGAAGACATCAGCTTCTTATCTTCCATTAGGGAACCAGAAAATGGTTGTTTGTCATTCACCCCAAGTCAAAAATATCCTTGTTGGATAAAATGTTGAAAAGATGGAACTATCAAGGCAAAGGCCTTGGCACTCACGAACAGGGAAATATACAGCCCATTCAAGGCAAGAAACATCCAAAAGGCTATGGAATTGGTTGCACACCAGAAGAGGACACTCCCTCCACATCAGCGAAAGGTACTTCATCCAGAAATGTTGGTATAGCTAAGACAAAGTTCAAACATCCATTCAAAACCAACAAAACATCTTTCAGAGCCCACAATGCAATTCCTCCCCCTCCATCATTACAACCGAGGAAAACCTATCATATTCCTCCTTCATCCTCGCCATCCATTTTGGGTCCCTATGTCCCAAAGTCTTTCAGCGCATCTCCGTTACCCAGCAAATCCATTTTGGGACCTTATATCCCAAAATATCATCCCCCATCTTATCCTACTTAGCCTTTCATCCAACATCCAAGCATCCCTAGTCAAGATCAACAAAGGCACATGGCCACATATCCTATCTACCAATCTCCTTCCATCTCTCCATCCAAATTTCCTCCATCCCAGACAACTCCTCATATTCCTCCCAATGCTCCTCGCAATTTGGATGCCATATCGCGCATGAATAAAGGGAAAAATCCACAAATATCCCAGGATTGTTATGTCCAGTCTAATCGACATGCACAATCAAAGCAAAATCCGATCAAGCAAGCCAAAGCAAACCACTGGCCATAAAGGCCCATCAAAGCAAATGCCAAATCTAATGCATCCCAATGGCTGCAAAGGCCCAAAAATGATTACCATGTCTAGTCCAATCGACATGGTCAATCAACGCAAGCTCCAAACAAGCAATTCAATGCATTCATAAGGCCACAAAGGCCCAGCAAAGAGTTACTCAAGCATGCTAAAGCACTCCAATGGCTAAAAAAGCCCAGCAAGGCTCAAGCAAAATCTATCACATGGCCACAAAGGCCTAGCAAAGCAAAAGCACAATCTGATGCACACCAATGGCCGCAAAGGCACACTAAAGCTAAAACAAAAATGATGTGGATCCCAAAGCAAAAGGATGTAATGCATCTAAATGAAGCATCCACAATGGCATCCAACATTGCCCATCTCCCAGCTCCTCAATCTTCCCTTCCATCCCCTCAACCTCCTAGCATAAATCCTCCATCACCTCTATCTCTATCTTCCACATCCAATCATTCATCTTCCTCGCAACATGTGCCAATGTTGATCCTGACAACATCCCCCTATCTTGATCACTTTCCATCCTTCCATCCAAACACTTTCTACCACCATCTTTCCCATCTCCCCCATCTAATCCATGACTTTTCATGATCCCCCCCATCCTGCTACAGTTGTACCAACATCCAGGCACACAATCAGAAGAAATCAGTGAGGAAAGTCAGCAAAGATCAGTCAGCACATCTAAAACAGCAAAGGGAAATCAATGACAAATCAGAGAAATCAGCAAAGTCAACAGGCAATCAGGCTTTAGCATCAACATATGCCTATCAGCTTAAAACAGAAGCATATTTTGGGGAAGAGGCAAGCTTTAGTCGCAAAAGTTAAAAAAGCAAAGGCAAAATCATGAGTCTTTATGTGAAAACCCTTCTGGGGCACATTCTGATTCCAAAACAGTAACAATAAAGGGTGTATCTTCTAGTGAAAACTTGGCAATTCAAGTGCTAGAAGATGGAGCTTTGCCTCTTCCTCCTATCTGGGATAACAACACATGATAGTTCCCTATCAACATTGCAGAAACCAAGCTAAATCAACTTGGGTACAGAAGGATGTTTGTGGCTCATCTACATGGAGGTTAACCTGACAGAAAGTGAATCATGACCTTAAGTGCCTTGCTCCGAGGAGCCAATTATCAAACTGTGCATGGTCATATGCACATCTACCTAGGCCTCATCTTAAGCTTGTCGTCCATCATCTAGCAATGGATCCCCATGACAAGCCGACAACATCAGAAAATCAGCAATCCACATCAAAAAATCAGTGAAGAATCTCTCAGAAGATCAACATCAAATCGCATGATAGCACCAAAATAAGCACAAAACTCAGTGCCACATCAGAGAGTTAGCAATAACATCAAAATATTTGTGCAAAATCAAAAACAGCAGGGCCATCATCAAATCATAAGGGAACATCCAATCAAAGAATCAGCCACACCATCAGAATATCAGTGACAAATCAAAAGGTCACCATCTAATCAAGAGGAAGTGCCAAAACGGTGAAATCAGCTGATCAGCAAGCACGACAGCATTAAATCAGAGCTTCAGCAACAAATCAAAATGTCAGTGCATATCAGCACCGAATCAGCAACACATCCAAACAAAATCAGAAGTATCAATGCATATCAGCACAAAATCAGCAACAAATCAGAAAATCAGTGGAATATCAGCACAAGCTCAGCGACAAATCAGCAAGATCAGCACAAAGTCAAGGAAAAAACACAAAAATCCATAAAAATTGGATAAATCAAAGGAGCAAATTATCAACAAAGCAAAAATCAAGAGAAAAACATTCGTCCTCTGGTGAAAACTTGGCAATTCAAGCGCCTTGGACAAGTACCATGGTGAAAACCTGGCAAACAGGCGCCATGCGTAGTGCCCCCCCCCTAATTCCTTTCTGCAGTTAGGGGCTTCCTTTCTATCACCTCTTATCCAACATGTCCTCCGTCCCCTTTTGTCTCTCACTTCCTTCATTTTCCATTGGATCTTGATGACAAAAATAGAGACTATCAGATGTACATGCTTTTGGGCACCTCCTTGGCATCCATTGCATCTTTCAGCTACATATCCTCTATCCAATCCTTTCATCCTAGCTTCCATCCTTCCTCATCCTCTTGTTGGCATATCTTCCGTCCAAGCATACACCATGCCTTTAAAACACATGAACTATCTTAAACAGGGGGCATCCTCTTCCTTGGTGACGTATTCCTTGGAGGCTATCCAAATCTGAATCTTCCATCTCCCAAAATCCTCAGCAATTACTCTATCCAAATCCAAACCAACCACCATCCAATCCTTCCAGCACTCCTCTATCTTAATCCATCAGCAGTTCCTCCAGCATCCTCTATCTTGATCCACCAGCAAACCAACTCAGCATCCCATATCCTTTATCAGAATCCAACATCCACCATCCACAGCAGAAAGCAAATTCACCATCTTTTGCACCAAAATCCAGAGCTCCAAATCCACAAGCATTATCGTGTTCCAGCCCTTTGAGTTGTTTCCATCCCTTATCCTAAATCAGAAATCATCCTCTTTTTGGCACAACGTGTTGTCTTAAAGAAATCAAAACCCTGTCCTTGCATAGCCTTATCATCTCGAGCAAGAGATTGGCTTGTATTGACAAAAATCCAGTTGACCGAAGATCATCAGTCTATCCTAGGTTAACGCAATCCTTTCACTGATCCTCCATTGGGAAAATAGTAGCTCATTTTGTTGACACTTGGTAATCTTCCACCAGCTTTCCATCTTCCACCAGCTTTTCATCTTCCACCAGCTTTCCATCTTCCACCAACTTTTCATCCTCCAAGCAACTTTTCCATCTTCAAAATCCTCTAGCAGTTCCACCATCCAATCTCCCCGAATCTTCCTCCATCCAAATCTTCTAGCAGTTCCATCCTCCCCATCCTCAGCATTTTCCTCCATCTTTCCAACACCTAGTATCTTCTCTTGTCATTGGTATCTAGCTATAGGCCAACCTCATTGCAATCCAATGCCATTCATCCCTATCCACACCTTGCTAGCAATCTTCCCAACCTATCCATCTCTTCTAGCTATCCAACATCCAAGATCAAGCTAACTGATGAAATCGCATCCTTCATCTTGTAGCAAGCCTTGATCTCGATCCAATCATCATCATTGGGATATGTCTTTCCCAAATCCGTGTCATTTTAGGACACGTCATCCATCGCCAGTCCGTCTTGGCCTTCCAACCCAACTGGGGCATCATCTTGCATATCTTTGAAGTTGTCAGCTTCACCCCCAGGTTCTTTGTACATCCTATCCAGCGTCTTGTACCTAAGTGTCAGTCATGTCTCCACCTAAGCTCATTTGTACATTTGTGTCTTTAGGTCCCATCCTTTGTCTTAGTCCTTATCCGTCCTGCAGCAGCATTTGATCAAATATCTTGTCCCACCCCTAGCCTCAGAAAACTTTTGGTCCCACTCGGGCCTTGTGCTTCAACAACATCAATTGTCGACTTATCCTTGCTCATCCTGATTATTCCTTGAACTTCAGCTTTTGCCAGCAAACAACTACACTTATTCTCTCACCAACCCATGGGTCCTTGAGGATATATCGTTCCTCCTGTCCGACCTAATCTTCCATCCTGGTCCTTGAGGATATATCATTCCTCCTGTCCGACCAATCTTCCCACCATCAATCAAACCTAATCTCTCTCCTTGGCAAAGGATGTCTTTTTGGAGTTATCATTTTGATCTTGGATTTTTGTCCTTTGGGTCTTGTTAATCTTTTTGGCTTCTCTTTATCCCACCAGGGTCACCACGATTCTTTATATCACGGTGTGCTGCGTGTGCAGATAATTTGGGGCAAGGTCTTTTGATCTTCCGCTTCTGCCTGTGAGTCAGTTGTGTGTTTGTGGTTCCTTCAGCATCGGTTCCGCCATGTCGCCTCTGCGCTTCATGTGTGATGTTGGGGCAACCCTGTGTGTTTGTTTAGCGTCAGTCCTCATCAGTCCTCTGTGACGTTGTTGACAGGCCTCGTGATCCCAGTATCCTTGGCAGGTCTCTAACATAGCTATATTAAATCTAGGTTGTGCACTCCCATTTGCACTGGGAGCTATCTGGTCCCTTGCATTTATCATATAGATTAATCTTGCATCTTTGCATATAGCTGCATCTTGCATCTTGCATATCATCCACCTTTTGTTCTTAGAAGTGAGGTTATTCATCTCCCCTTTCTTCCTAGGCCCTTCCTTCCTCGTCCCGCCAGGCACAGTCTGTCCCAGGGTGTAATCCCTCTTTCTCCTTGTCCCACTGGGCGCATCTTCCATGAGTTTGTCCCACCGGGGCATGTATCCTCTTTCTCCTAGTCCCCCCGCACGTCATACCCTTTTCTTCTGATTCTAGCCTTGGCATCTTGTTTTCTTGTCTTTGACGCCATGCCACTTGCGGCATCGCATCAAAGAGGGGCAAAATGTAGACACCGAAAAATCCTTCAGAAAATAAATTATTTTTGTTTTTTGAAAATCCTTGATGACATCATCATTTATTAATTAATTATTTATTTAATTAATTAATTTATTTTTATGCCATTAAATCCCTCTCTCTTAATTAAAAATCTTTAATTAAGGAATCTAGCCTAAAAATGTCATTTGGACATTATCCCTAATTTATTAATTATTTAATTAATAAATTGACCAAAAAACTTCAAAAATAAATTAATTTATTTTTTATCCCAAAGTTGGCCAAAATTCTAAAGAGCACAAGACTCTTCTAGAAAGTCCTAAACCTTCCTCTAAATGGGTCAAATCCCTAATCTAGTCCCTTCAAACCCTAAGCCTAGATATTTAATATTTATTAAATTTACCTTTAATAAATATCTAAATCTCACCAAAAGCCACTTGCCCATCCCTTTCTCCTAATCCTAATCCTAATCCCCTTTCTAATATTGTCACATTCCATTAGCAAAAGGTTTACCAAAACTTATGCTAACCTCCTCTTAGTCATCCTCCTTAGTCAACAAGGATTGACACCTCTTGGCCACCTCTTGCAAATGCATTTAAGGATGCATTTAAGCCTTCCTTATCTTTCTTACATGCATTCATTATGCATTTAAGACCTTCTTATCCCTTCCTTGCCACCTCTTGGCCTTGGGCACATTTACCAAATTGTGCACATGCCCTCAAACTTTCAACTCAATCCTCCCTTGACACTTGTCAGGACACTTGTCTTTGACTCAACCCTAACCTTAGCCCTAACTCTGACTCATCCTTTTAACCCAAGCCCTTCCCTTTTCCTATAAATAGCCTCACTTCTTTGAGCAAACAATCCTCTCTCATCTTTCAACTCTCAAACTCAATAGCAAAGTTATAATGTCATTTTCATTCTAGCATTAGCATAAACTCATCATTTTAGATCATTTCCAAGCTTAAATCACATCTAAATTAGCTTAATGGGATTAACATAGATTCATTTCTTGTTTAATCAATCTAAGTTCATCTTTTAGCTTTGCATATTTGTGTGTTCTTGAGGCCTTTGAGGCAAAATAGGTTCCTCATACCTATTTTGTGTCATTTTGGGTCTTCTTGATCCTCAAATCATCCTAATTTGCATGCTCCAAGTGCTTGAGTTTGCACAGCCACATCCATCTATATCCAAGCATATCAAACGGTGCATGGGCGCATCCGTTTTAGGCTTAAACTGAGGTGGCTTTGATTTTAGTTTGTTTACCATTAAATTTGATTTGATTATATGCTATGACGTTTGTTTGTCTTTGGCCTTCAAAACAGGTTTAGGTGCACACTCAAATCCTAGTCTACAGAAATATGAAATGAATATTTCCACAACTTCATGAAACATCTCGGATCACGGTAACCAAAAATTTTTTATCATCATTGAGCTCGTTATGTTGCAAGAAAATGCGAGTATCATGGTATAATTAAACCAAGATGACCTGAGCACTTCTTACATGGATTTTAATATAGCAAGCTTGACAAGCATCTAAGTATAATTAAATTGAGATGACCTAGGTTTTGCTTGCATAACAGACAAAGAATATTCTCCCCTCTATCGAGGAACAAATATTTGGAGTCAAGGTATGTGTGGCACATCGCTATTAATAGCATTTTCGTAACAACATAAATTGTATGATCCAATGCTTATTAAATTGATGAAGGCACTTATGCGCAGACACCCCAATTACTTGTTCCTTAAACTTCATCAGAAAATACCCCACAAACTGTATCAAAGAAAAATATCATGTCCCATCCTGACTATTCTAATCAATGACATATGAGAGTTTTAAACTCATGTCAAGGACATCCCAAAATAGCATAGGAAACATGATAACAATGAAATCCAAATATGAATGCATAACCTATAACAATCATTCTAACATGCTTGCCATGAATACACATTTCTTTGCCAAAGATGTTGTTAAGTTTGTTGACCGGATTGGATGATGCGTAGATGTTTCAAATGTATAGGTAAGCGTGCATGTTTGAAAGATATATCACATGTTATGAGTCTCTATCAGGATATCATTGTGTAAGAGCATTTGATTGCATTTGTTTGTCTGGTGAATATACTATATTTTGTCCTCTAGGAGTCATGACTATCATAGATCCACTTCCCAAACTAGGTCAAAGACATGCCCCCAACTAGGTGATGGACTGACTTATTATGGATGAAGAAGGACACACAAACTAGGATGAAGACTAAGACGCAAGACCAAGCTATGATGGGATTTTATTATGGATTTATACAGTGGACGAGATGCGATGGGCTAGCCATTTTATTATAGATATATACATTATAAAGGATGAGGTAGACATAGTTTATTATGGATATATACATCAGATGAGATGCTAGAAGAATCCTAATAGAAAGAGGAGCTAACCTGTCACAAATGGTGCTTGTTTCCAAGTTTTCACCACATGTTTTTATTACAATTTTCTTTTGATTTTTTGATTTTTTTTGGTATTTTTATGTTTTTTTTATTTTGTATTTACATATCCCTTGCATTGGGATTTTAAGCATAGAACTTCTTGAGGTGCATATTGTTGAGAGGCTCATCCAAGAGATCGCCTCAAATGTAGATAGTTGATAAGCCCCTGAGCCATAGACTGTTATAATCATGAAAGAACCCAACCAATTGGGTTCAAACTTCTCCTTCTTCTCACAATGTTGTTGATTTTTGGGATTCTCATGATAGACTAGATCACCCACCTGAAAGTCTTTGGGATTTACCTTACTGTTATATTTGTGCGACATCTTTTATTGATAAACCTTTAAATGATCAAAGGCTCATTGTTGGCACTCATCTAATAATTCCAATTCAGTTAAACATGTCACATTATACTCTTCATCTAGAATCAAGTCTCTTAGGGACACTCATAAAGAAGGTAACTCGACCTTGAGGGGCAAGACAGCTTCAAAACCATAAACAAGGGAATATGGTGTGGCTCCAGTAGGTGTACGGATAGATGTACGATAAGCCCATAAGGCAGGATTCAATTGGATATGCCAATCATGATCATCATCATTGACTGTCTTTTGAAGTATTTTAACAATGGTTTTATTAGACGCCTCAGCTTGCCCATTGCCCTGGGGGTAATAAATGGTGGAGTAATGATGGGTGATGTGGAATTTTTCACATAATTCATCTATGTCCTAATTTTGGAATTGCTTCCCATGATCAGTAATAAGATGCATAAGGATACCATATCTACAAATGATATAATTAAGGATAAACATAGATATTTATCTACCAGTGGTAGTGATCAATGGAACAGCTTCAATCCATTTGGTAAAATATTCAATTGTAGTGATAATATATTTATGGTCATTGGAAGATGGAGAATGAATTGTGCCCTCAAGGTTGAGTCCCCACTAACTGAATGGCAACATGGTTGTAAAAGGATGGAGCTCCTGTGTTGATGCATGAATAAGATTCCCATGGATCTGACATTTCTTGCATTTCCTAGCAAAGTGAAAGGAATTTGTCTCCATAGTAGGCCAATAATAACCCAGACGCATGAGCTTCTTAGCCAAGGAAGGACCACTCGAATGTGTTCCACAAATACCCTCGTGGACATCTTGTAAGGCAATTTGAGCTTCATCATGTTTGAAACATTATAAGAGAGCACTGTCAAGACCTCGCCGATATAGGGTATCAAATATTAGGATATAACAAGAGGCTTGGTGAAGAAATGTACGTTTTTCATTTCTAGATAGTTCAAGAGGAATAGTATTATCTTTTAGGTAAGTATATATTTTTCCATAAGTTGGGGAGTCTTGTCCAATAATATGATAGATGATACTCATATCAGGATCATTGTACGTGGGATAAGTCAAATATTTTACCAAGAACTCAAAACGGGCTTTTGTATCTTCCACATCAAAATGAGAAGCAATTATAGCCATAGCATCTGCAGCCTTGTTATCATGTCTTGGAATTTTCTCAAAGGTGATTATAGAAAAATACTGCTTAAAGTCATCCACCATACGTTTATATGGTAATAACTTGTCATCCTTAGTCTGATAATCATCATTTACTTGATTAATAATCAACTGAGAGTCTCCATAGACATTCAACTCTGTAACCTTCCATTGTAAATCCATCTTTAGTCCTATCATCAATGCTTCGTATTCAACTACATTATTTGTACAAGGAAAAAGCAACTTGTAAGACTTTGGTATTGTATATCCTTGTGGTGTAACAAATAGCACTCCAGCTCCTGAACCATGTTGAGAGTATGATCCATCAAAATATAACTTCCATGTCTATGTAGATAATGTCAAAATGTGTGCATCTAAAACTATATATATAGGACAATCATCTATTAGTGGTGCCTCAGCTAATTGATCTACAATTACTTGTCCTTTAATAGCCTTCCTATCCACATATTCGATATCAAATTCACTAAGCAACATAACCCACTTAGCCAATCTTCTTGTTAGTGTTATCTTTCTCAAAAGATATTTTAAAGGATCTGTCTTCACAATAAGCTTGATAGAATGAGATAACATGTAGTGTCACCATTTCTATGAAGCAAAGACCACAGCCAAACATGCTTGATCAATTGGAGAATAATTAAGCACATATCCCACAAGAGTACGACTGATGTAATATATAGCTTTTTCTTTACCTTCTTAATCGTGTTGTTCTAGAAGAGCACCTAGAGAAGCTTTTGTGGCTGAAATATAGAGCAAGAGTGGCTTGCCAGGTTTTGGTGACATAAGAGTAGGTAGATTTATCAAATATTGCTTGATCTTGTTAAAGGATTCTTCACACTTATTATCCCACCTAAATGAGATATCCTTATGCAATAGATGTTGGAAGGGATGACTTCTGTCTACTAGTTGAGAAACAAATCTTCTAATTGACTGGAGTTGTCCTTGTAAAGACCTTAACTGACTAATATTTGTAGGGGAAGACATCTCCATGATTGCCTTGACTTTCTCTAGATCAACTTCTATTCCTTTAGCTGAGACAATATACCCTAATAGTTTTCCTAATGTAACCCCAAATGCACACTTCTTTATATTGAGTTTGATCTTGTATTTTTCCATTCGGATGAATATCCTATCTAGCACTCTCAAATGACCTTCTCCAGTTTTAGAATTTGCGAGGATATCATCTACATAATCTTCCATTATAATATGCATCATATCATGGAAGATTGTGGTCATGGCCTGCTGATAAGTTGCTCCAGCATCCTTAAGCCCAAAAGACATGACATTCCAACAGTATGTACCCCAAGGACATGTAAAATCAATTTTTTCTTGGTCTTTCGGTGCAATCTTAATCTGGTTATAGCCTAAAAAAACATCCATTAAGGACATCTCATGACCAGTTGTCAAATCAACTATGATATCAATGTTAGGCAATGGGAAGTCATCTTTAGGACAAGCCATGTTCAGATCTCAAAAATCTATACAGATCTTGATAGACTTGTCTGACTTTGATACTGGTACAATATTTGAAATCCACTCAGCATAATCAATGGCTTGATAGAATCCAACATCTAGGAGCTTCTTCATTTCTACTTTCACCAAGAGTGCAATATGAGGATGCATTTTTCTAAGTTTTTACTTGACTAGTTTAATCCCTAGTGTAATAGACAAGTGATGCATAATAATATTAGGATCTAATCCTGGCATGTCAACATAAGACCAGGCAAAGTTGACTTGTCTTTCCTTGAAAAATTGCAAAAAGATTTCTCTTTTTGATTCTATTAAAGATGTTTCTACTTGAAGAATATGCTTGGACTCCTCTGTTTCAATGTTGAGAGGTACTATGGGCTGAATAAGTATTGTAGATTACTCTTGATACATATAATTGGGGAGAGTGTTAATCCTTCCATCTTTGGGCACCTCGGAGAGGTTTTCACCCTCAAACACGTCTTTTCTTTTTACTTTTTCTAGATCTAATACTACCACTGAGTGGTTTTCACCATTAGATCTATTTATAATTTTTATATTTTTATGACTGAAAGGATTGGCACACTCTCCAAAATAAGCCATGTCATTGAGTTCTATTGGAAATCTTGACCTATGATCCCCTGGTGGTAGATGATCTCGAAAAATATCAAGTTCTGGATTATTGGGAGAATCCCAATCTATAAGGTCAAGATGGACAAGTTTTAATGGATCATTTGGGTCAATTTCAAAGGAGATAATGGTATTTATAGAGAAATTGTCAAGGTTTATGATAGTATTGGCAAGGCCTATTTCCATACTCTCATCTAATTTATCTATCACATGATAATTCTCACTTTCCTCACAATTTTTTAGAGTAGTACTTTGTGGGACTAATCCTAGTGATTTAGTCCTTGAACTCTCCCCCTCATGGTAAGTGTTACTATAGGTATGAACAACATCAACTCCTATCTCTTTAGTATAATCAGATAATGAATCCCATTCATAATCATTAGAGTCAGTATCATCATCTCGTTCTTGATTTTCCGTAAGGCGATCAATGATTTATGTTGCTATCCTCTACTTTTCTTTATCCACATACTTGCCATCCTTTTAGAATCCTAATCCAAAAGCCTTAGAAACTTTATTGAAAGATGTGATCTTTTCTTTACCTTTAGGTTCCTTTGGTACTTCTCCTTTATAACCTAACCTTGTTGTATCCCTTTTATAGTTTGGATTTTTCAAAATTGGTTTTATGACACCATCCCTTTGTAACCCTATAGGTCCACTGCCTTGATAGCCCATCATTTGTAACAAACTATATCCTTTACCATATACAACGGGTGATATATATTCATGCTTCACATCCTCCTCATTCTTGTGTTGATTAAGAAAATGATTAGCATTACGCTCAACTACTTCTTTTGATATAGTTCCCCCAGTTATAAATGTGTCATAAATAGTTGCAAAAGGAACTTTTGATTGTTGTTTGATAATCAAGGATTTTCCATATGACATGGGAGATAAGGGTAACTCTGTAATACAAAAGGATTGACCCAAAGTGTATTCTCTCATACTTTGTTCTTTTATGTCTATTTTGGTACCACTAGATTTAGATGTTCATGCTTCATTACTTGGATCAATGGGTGTTGTTGTAGAAGATCCGACATGATTATAAGGTACCAAGGATTCAGGTGCTATCTTCACAGTATTACAATATTGAAAAGGATTGGGATCTCTTTTTATAGTTATTTCTTGACCATTGTAGGGAAACTTCAAGCACTGATGATAACTTGATGGTACAACTTGCATAGAATGAATCCAGGGTCATCCCAAAAGAATGTTATATGCAAGTTCCATATCAAGAACTTGGAAAAGAATGTCTTTAACTACATGACCTACTCCAATAGGTAGAACCACAGATCCCTTAGATGACCTCTCCTCTTCATCATAAGCTTTGATTATGATTTTCTTCTTTGGATCTATAGTGTTTTCAGAAAATCCCAATGCAAGGACTAGTTTCAAAGTGCATATATTTAGGCCAGCTCCTCCATCTATTAGAACTCTTTTGATTTTATGATTTTGAACAAGGAATTCAATATGGAGTGGAGCATTATGTGGTTGATTAATGGCTAGATCATCATGCTCAATAAAATATAGGTAATGCAGAGTTGTCAAATGTCCCACCATAGCTTGGAATTGAGCCTGATCTAGATCTGTAGGGACATGAGTTTCTAGGAGAGCTTTCCCAAGAATATCCTTATGAGATGGTGACAAATGCAAAAGCTCTAATATAGATATTTGGGTAGGTGTTTTCTTCAATTGATCCAAAAGATTGTATTGATTTGAAATATTGGATGTAGATTTTGGAACATAGACAGACTTGTTCTGCGAGGTGGTAGGTTTGGATGAGACACCTTGTAAAGTAACCTTGGATTGTGCTCAAGTGGTGAAATGAACTAGTTGACTCTCAAACTTTTCTTTGATAGTAATCACATTGGCATAATATTGAGAAGGATGACATTTTGAGATGTGATTAATATACTTATAGGATGTGGTATTGGAGTTGGCTTGATTATCACCCTTAGTATTAGAGGAACTTCTTTTCTCATGTTCGGGAAGTGGATCTTTGAAAGTCGTATGTGACTCATTTGAGGTATATCCATCAACGCTTATTTCACCACTTTCTATCAAATCTTGTATCACATGTTTAAGTCTTTGACAATCATTAGTTCTGTGACCTTTCCCTCTATGAAATTTGCAATAATCAATGTCATTCCACCAAGAAGGTTTCACCCTAGGTTCAAAATCTTTGATTTCAGGAAGTACAATGAGTTTCTTCATGATCAATTTCCTTAATGCAGATTCAAGAGACTCACCTAAAGGAGTAAAAGTTTTTCTGCATGGCATATAAGGTATTCTTGAATTGGATGAGTTATTGTTGGTATTCCATGTTGTGGTTTTATTGATTTTAGTAGGTTGAGTAGCATTGGCCTTGCTTGTAAAATTTAAGACAGGTTGTGTTGGTTTAACATGACAGTTATCAACAATCCCATCATTGACAATGTTCTTATTTTTATTCTAATATTTTGATTTGTCTTTACTGTTGTTATTGGGATTTGAGCTTGAAGACCCAACATTGTCTTTGGTGTAAAACTTAATCTCACCTTTTTTAACCATAGCTTCCTCAATTTTTAATCCATTTTCAATGAGTTTGTTAAAACATGGCGGACATTGTAATTGTAACCTATAATTCATTTCTGGTGTAAGGTTATGCACAAAGATATTCATCTTTTCTTGTTCAGGAATTGTTTGTGGATATTTGGCAAATAGTTGATGCCATCTTTGTAAAAAAGTAAGGAAAGGTTCTCCATTCTTTTGTTGTGCATTGCAAAGATCAAGCATAGTGACCTCATGTTTGATGTTATATGAATAATGAGTCACAAATTTTTCAATAAGTTCATTGAAAGATTTGATACTTGGGGGTAATTTGGAGAACCATTTCATGGCTTTCCCTCCTAAACTATGAGGAAATAGTCGCATAAGATAAGTGTCATTGTGAGTGACTTCAATACAAGTAGCACAAAACTCATGTATGTGGTCTTGCAAATCTGAATTCCCTTTGTATTTATCAAATTTAGGCACCTCAAAATGAGGAGGGAATGGAATCATTGCTAAATGCTTGTTAAAAGGATAAGGACTTATATCATCTAAGGAATATTTCTTGGTTGAAGATCCAATTTGAATGTCACAAATATGTTGTTGAAGCATCTGGATATGTTGTAAAACAAGGTCCAAAGATAATGTAGATCCTTGAGTGTTGTGGGAAGCACTATGTTGTTTGTCTTCCATAGCTCCATGAGCATGTGTCTCTTGAGAACCACTAGGTCTTTCTTGATCATTTGAAATAGGGGGTTCTTTGAGAGAAGAGATATCAAAATCAGTGGGTAGTTTAAGTCCTTGTTGAGAAAACATGAGGAAGTATTTTTCTTTGTCCATGTCTAGGAGTCTTTCCATGACTTTATGGAACCTAGGATCTTGCATGGATTTTCTCAATTCTTTGTCTATTGGTTCTTCCTCAAGTGTGTTTTTGGTAGAAAATTTGGACCAAGGGTTCTCATCACTACTACCTCCTACCATTTTGTTTATAGATTCTAGATTAACTAGTTGTTTGAGTTTTTGAGATCGAGTTTGAACCATAAAAAGGAAAAGGATGATGAAGTGATACAAGTTTGGATGAAGAAAAGGATATGTGTTGAAAAGATGACTATGAAAAGAGACCCTAAAGTGTTGAGATAAGTTATGATAATTTGATAATCTAAGTCTATAAGAGGTATGTATCTCACTATGATATGACCAAGACAATCAAATGATAAAATCTAAGTAAGTTATTGGTTAAGGATGATAAATCCTAATATGAAACTCACAAAGATCAATCTGGTGTTCAAAATGGTAAGTGTCAATACTAAATGGTGATTTTGAGGATTTTGGATGAATGAAATCATGATGGATTATGAGAAGAATGGTCAAACTAGGTATCAAAGTGTTGTATAGATTGAATGTTCTTCTAGAATCACAAAGAAGACAAAATGGGTATATGAAAAAGTAAGTTTGAAAATGCTAAGGTCTGTACAAAAGGCCTCTGTGAGGAATGCGCAGGAACAAATGCACAAGACACTTTTATGTATGTGTCGTAGAAGTTAACAGATGCGCAGAAAAATGGAATGTATGCGCAATGATAGTTATAAATACGCAGGGTAGTTGATCAAATGTGCAACAAGATTTAACAAATGCACAACTCTATTTTCTGTGGTTTTGTTTGTAAAGAATTTTGAGAAAATCTTGGTTTTTAGACTACTTGTTTTTTTATTATTTTTGGCAAAAAAAATGCATATACACACACACACAAAACATGAATGATTTATTTTTAAATTAATATAAAATAAATGCACAAATACACTTACAAATCCTAAGGTTGGCAAAGATAATATTTGTTGAATCCCCACTTGGATAAAATCCAGCCATGCATATCCAAAGCGAATAGCCTAGGAACTTGGAGGAACAAGCTCCTCCTTAAGACTTCATCGTTGGATGGCAAATCTTATACGCCATCAACAAGTAATTCATCAACACCATTTATGTTATTAACTTTTTGTGAATTATCATAACTATCTCTTATATCATCTTCCATTTTCATTTTTATCCAGTCAAAATAAAATTGCTGGTTATATTGAAAAATGAGTTTATAGTATATAGTATAAGGGTTTCCCACACACTTTTTCTCATCACAATTCACTCTTCATGTGGTATGATATTTTAATGTAATCATGATCAATATAATGTTTTTGTATATACAATTATTATATTAAATAGTTGTAGGGATTTTGATTTTATTTAACATTTCCTATCATTTGATAAGCAGGAGATATTTTTCATAACAAGTCAAATTATGGAATTACTATCAGGATTCAACTGTGTAATTTTTTGAGTCAAACTCATTGACTCGTGTTTCATGAGTAGAGGTTCGCAACAACTCATCTCTCATTAGAATGAATGGAACACTTAGCACTAATTGCATCTAGGTGATGCTCACGGAGGTGAAGCACTAGGACTTCCTAGGAGGTCACCTATCCCAGTACTACTCTATCTCAAGTGCACTTAACTATGAAGTTTCCTTTATGACTAAGAACACTCTTCTTGAAACCCCATTTGCAAAACCTTTAGCAAGTGTTATGCCTTGTGAACCATTCATTAGAAAGCCCCTTGAGCTCACCATTTGATAAGTAGGAGATATTTTACACAAGTCAAATTATGATATTACTATCAGGATTCAACTATGTTGTTTTTTTAATTAAACTCATTGACCCATGTTCCATGAGAAGTGGTTCATAAGAAACCTTCTCTCTTGAGAATGAATGGAATACTTAGAACTCATTGCATTTATTTGATTCTCAAGAGGCTTTCTAATGGATGTTTCATAAGGCACAACACTTGTTGAAGTATTTGCAAATGAGGTAGCAAACAAAGTGGGCTTAACAATGGAGGAAAATTTTTAGTTACGCGCGCTCAAGCTAGAGTAGTACTAGGATGGGTGACCTCCAGGGAAGTCCTTGTTATTCACCTCTATGACCATCACCTAGATGCAATGAGTGCTAAGTGTTCCATTTATTCTCATGAGAGATGGGTCTTGTGAACCACTGCTCATGAAACATGGGTCAATGAGTTTGACTCAAAAAACTACACAGTTGAATGTTGATAACAATATCATAATTTGACTTGTGGAAATATCTCCTACATATCAATTAGTGATCTCAAGGGGCTTTCTAATAAATGGTTCATAAGCCATAACACTTGTTGAAGGTTTTACAAATGGGTTGCAAGCATGGTGCGCTTAACCATGGAAGAAACTTCATAGTTAATCTTGTTGGCATTTGATGAAGATGATGTTATCTTTGATCGTGCAAATGTATTGTGGTGTTTTCATTGCTAGAAACATAATTCATTGGAGGAAACATATTAGTGTTACCAATGGAGGTGAAGATCAATGTGCTGAAATGTTTAAGTGTTCAATTAACCAGGTAGAAAATAGTGTGCAATGAAAAGTCAATCAGATCTAGAATAGGAAATTGAGTTAAGGTGAGCGGTCATAGAGTTAAAATCTACAAAGGTATATCTATCTAGTCATACGATCACATCAGTTATCTTGGAGTATTTTGAAAGTTATTGAAGATTGAAGTGGAACTAGCAGCTAGAATAGTGAACTAGTGGATATAGTCAGTTAGATCGGTGTTCTGATCAAATCTTAGTGGTTGGCTGACATGTTTTCAAGATTTAATGCTTTAGGTCAGCATCAAGGATCCTATAAAAAAATGGCGCACTCACTCAATGTTTAAGTTGGATTTGAGGGCCGACTTGTAAAACATTTTAGGGTTCTAGCGCCGACCTAGAATAAGTATATAAATGGCTATTGCAATGATGTTAGATGATGTTATGATGGTATGTGATGATTGTTGGAGATATTATAGAGGTATAAAAGTGCTCTGAAGGATGCAGTTGATTTGGAATTCATTGGATCTATCATGCATTGAGTGCAAATATCAGATCATTCTTTACTTGTTGATTCTAACAGATTAGCAAGCTGATTAATTTAACAAGATCACTCCTAATAGGATCTAAAGGATAAATCCTTTAACAAGGTGACTCATTAGCTTGATTTTGAAATATCCTAACAAAGTAGACTTTAACAGGTCTTCAAAGCTCTTAACCAGACTGCAAAAATCTTAACCAGGTATAACCCCAAAAGGGTTGTTGTAATTGCTCCTAACAAGCCTGATTTCCAAACTGTGGACTAGTGAAATCTTGTGGGCACCATCCCCATGCATGGTTTTCACCCTCTAACAAGAGTCTCCACGAAAAATCTTGGTGTCAAGTGTTCTATTGTGTGAATGTTTCATGTGTTGTGTTATTACGTGATATTTATATTTGCATGTTGGTTAATTGGAAGGATGATCAATATTAGTTTCAGATTTCTGGTTGCACTAATTCACCCCACCCCCCTCTCAGTGCCTTATAATACTAACAATTGGTATTAGATCTTTGTGCCCTTGAAAAATCCTAACAACTTGGGTAGATCCTTAAGGCAAATATGGAGGGTTTGAGATATAGAAGACAACTTGAGGAAGTTGAAAGGGTTATCAAATAACTGAAAGATCAGTTGAAGACTTCCTTGGCCAAGCAAAAAGAGCTTGTTGAAAAACTCAATGAGACTCAAGACTACATTGAGAAATTGTCTGAAAAAAGTGGATATGAGGAATCTGAAGCAGTCCAAGAAGCCTTGTCTCAAGAGAATGAACAACTACACAAGGACAAGAAGAATATCAAGAGGGAGTTAGAAACATTAGCTATCAAGATGGGTCATGAGATGGAAGCAAGGAAGACTATTGATGATTCCCTAAAAGCTAAGGATTGGGCCTTGAAGGATAAGGAGTATGATATTTTTAAGTCAGAGCAAGAGGTAGATACCTTGCATGCATATCTTCACAAGAATAGAGAGGAACTGGAAATTCTAAGAGGAGAACTCAACAATCTGATGATCAACAATGATAATTTGGGAAGAGAAATGAGAATGGACACTTGAAGGGAGAACTAGATAATGTCAATGAAAAGATAAAGAAATTGCATGAGAATTCTGAGAAACTTGATGAGTAGATGAGAAACCAAAGAAGAAGCAAGGATACAATTGGTCTAGGCTATACCAATTAAACTACTTTTGAGATTGGTGAATCTTCTAGAACTAAGGGTGAAAAGCCATTAGGAGAATCTACACCTAAGATAAATACCAGGATTTTGGATAAGAAACCATACAAGCTTGTATGTTTCAATTGTCATAAAGTGGGTCATACTACTAATGTTTGTAGAAGCGGATCAGTTAATAGGCCTAACATTTTTTATGGGCATTGTTACAATTGAAATAAGTATGGGCACAATGTACATATGATTGTAGATCTATATCTAGCAGTATATCTAGTATCTTTGATGGATATTTTTATACATTAAACAAATATGGCTACAAAACTGATGACTGCAGGTCAAGAGTGAATAATCCAAGGCCACATGTGAATAAAAAAAGCCCTTACCAAAGGGAGAGGCAATTCAATGTCACTTGCTCAATGTGTGGAAACTATGGACACATGGTTGTGAATTGTAGGATGAGGAAAAACAAAGGTAATGTTGGACCATGGAGGTCAAATAGTATGGCATGTTTTCATTGTCACAAGATTGGTTATCTAGCAAGGAATCGTATAATGAGAAACCAATCAATAAACTAGTCAGTAAATCAAAAGGGAAAATAAATTTTTAATGTGGAAGAGACCATGAATGAGATGAGAAAGATTTGGAATTAAGAAGGATGACAACAAGACATCGAAGGGATCCACATCACCATCAGGTGTGGATGGTTCATCATCAAACTTAGTCAACTTTGACTTAGGGGGAGAAAGTATTGTTGAATCCATCTACGAACCCCCTGCAAGTGTGCACTATGATCTTTCAACATATACACATGAAATAAGATATCTTAGAGCTTTTTGAGAAATTTTGTAATTTTTTTATCATCGGTAATGAGGTATGAGTCAATTGGTTAAAAAGGCAAGTTCTATCAGTAAGAGCATTTAATGCAATCATGTGAAGGTAAATAAATAGATAGTTTCAATTTCATTCTACCTTACATACTTTGTGAACTGTTGTGGAGTGAAATAAGTGCTATTTGAGTTCTTTGTTGAGTTTGAATCTACATGAAAAGATTGTTTGTGTTGATTTGAAAAAATTAATCAATTAGTGTTGTCGTGTTCTTTGTCAAGAACCCTAACTATGCATAGTTTGAGGCATTTATCAATTATCTTCTTATGTGATTGAAAATTAATATTATTACTCCTAAGTTGATCAATATAATTGAGAGACCATGACCAAAATTCAAATGAAACCCAATCAAGTTGATGGAGAATGATCCATCAGGTGTCCTAACCAATGTACACTAGGGATTTCTACATGTGGAAGATATAAGAACTTATATTCACTACAAATTGGAAGATTTAGTATCAAGTGTAATATATGATCAGTACAAGAAATTGTTTGATGAAAAATTGATATTGAAGGATGAACACAAACGTATTTCCAATAAATGTTTTCATCATGTTGTTAAATATCCTAATGAGTTTGAATATGAACAAATAAGATATGTTCTCAGCAGGATACATGATTAGTTCATATGGTTGGACGAACTACATAAGATAATCAAGAAATAAATCCATGTTATAATCGATCTATCTACAATTGGTTCTTCGTACTATTCCTAAGGAAGAGGTGATTAAATAAAAAAAGTCTAAAATACATGGGCGTGTGATGAATGTGAATGATATCAAAGATGAAGAAGTTAAATATACATCAATGGTGATTGGATACAAAGTCTACAATTCCAGTTGGGTAAATAGTATACCTGACGGTGTCATTCATTTTGCCCACATGATGATTAAGGAAAATAAGGATTATGACCTAGTTGAAGAACTGAGGGAGCATCTAATGTTGAATCTAGAGAAGATCAAGAAGGACAATAGGCAAAAATTTAAATATGGTCAATTTGTATGTTTATTCTTCTATTTTCAGAATATATTTCTTGGCATTGGTAGTATTACTTGGTCAATTAATACACCAACTTTCATTCAAATAAAAAATTGTATAAAGGTTTTGGGAAATGAGTTTACTGGAAAATATGGGTATATTTGAAAGATTTTCAAAAAAGGATGCATGAGATAGAAAGAATACCTTCAGAGATTGTAGAAAAATATAAGGATATAATATGTTTCATAGTAGATTTTGATTCTTTCTTGATGGAAGTGGTGGAGCCAAGAACCTCATGGGTTATGCTGATGGGATATGAAGTGGAAGGAGACATCTTAACATTGTATGTAGAGAATTTTTTGGCACAACCAATAGATCTTAATACTCCTAGATTTGTCACATTTCAAGAAAACTCACTAAAAGTACACAATGAATTGATTAAAGTGGTCATTGAGAAGAAAGTGAGAAAATAAGTAGAACAATTTATGATCCAAAAGGGTTTCACTAAAGAGCATATTTGAGAAAGCTAGAGCCAAGCATGTTGTAGAGAAAGAAAGTACATCTAAAGTAAAAAAGGGTGATGAGGATGTTGAGATATTAGGTGCAATCAGTGGTATCCCAATTGGTAAACAAATAAGGAGAATAACTCAAGTCAAGAAGGATAAACCTTCTCTTGTCAAGCCACAAGAAAGGAGATCAGAAATAAATTTCAAGATTGCATCGCTCAAAGAGGAACAAGGAAGAGAAAGAAGGAGAAAGTACAAATATTTGAAATGGTTGTTGAAGAAAAAAGTGAGGAGACTGAATCAGAAAAGGGAAAAAAAAGAGCTCAAATATAAAGGTAAAAAGTCTAAGGTGGTACGTTCCCCTACTATAAAATTTGTAAGTCATGATTTCAAGAAATTTATTTGTGTTGGAGACATAATACAAGAAGTGAAGAAATGGGGAATTCTTAAAAGAGTTAAGTTGTATTATGACAAGTTTAGTGAAAAGGATCAAAATAAAATTGAGGAAGTAGTAATCCTTAGTATGAATTGTTTGATCAAGTGCTACTACTGTTACAAGATTTGTTACATAATTTCTTATATGAAAAACTAGATGCATGATGGAAGGCAACACTTAGTCAAGACAGGGAGATAATTCGATATGTGTTATTACATCTCCTACAAGAACTTAGCAAGGGAGAAGTACAAAATAAATGCAATGAAGTGAGACCTCTATCCAAAATGAATACTAGAGTAACCAAACTATTGATATGTGAGTCTAAAGCAGTACAAGAAGAGGTGGAGAGTATTCTTAGAGAACATTTAGGTCTTAATGGTGGAAGTAAAGAGGATGAACATGTTGAGGAAGAAGTAAGACTTCAACTAGATGAAGAGAAATTAGTATTCATCCAAACAACCAAAGGATGGAAAATTGATGGTGTTGATGTAACACTTGATAATGATCTTTTGTATGATACACTAGATAATTTGGACAACTCATGTGATATCTCAGCACAAGGACCACTGGAGAAACAAATTGATACATTTGAACAATAGAATCCTCAAGAAGAACAAAAGGAAGAAGAGAAAATAGATACTGTAGTTGGTCAAGGCATGAACCATGGATATCAAGCAAAGATACTTATTGATCAACTACAAGAACAACAAGTACAGCTTGAAAGTGAAAAAATTCCAAAAGATCAAGCGGAACATACATCATCTATAAAGGTTGAGCCTGATGTAAAAGAAAAGGAAAAGGGAAAGGACAAAGTGATTGATGAAGATGACATTCCAATTAAAGGGAAGATAGATCTCAATAACATGATCCATGAGGAAATGGTGAAATATGCAATGGAAATCAAGGGTAAATGATGAAAGGTGCTCCCCTTAACATCACAAACACATAACAGAAATAGAGAAACAACAACAATTTGCAAGAATAGAAAATGGGCTTCTTATTATCTCCACAAGTGTGGAATTACAAATTTTAGAATTACAATATACAAAGCCACATGGGCATTCCCCTTACAATATTTTGTAGGACAAAGCCTCGAATCATTACCCAGATCTACCCAAAACTGCCCTAGACAACACTACGGGCCTTCTTTATATAGGCAATTTCCACCGCCCGAGAAGGTTCAAGAAATTTAGCCCATAGGGCCGACCAAACTTAGAATTATTTTATTTTTCAATTTATTACATCAAAGTCAGCTCAAAATAACTTTTGAAACCCGAACAAAAATTTTGAAGGAAAATTATTTTCCGCCATTTCAAGTGGCCCGACTTCCAGAGACCATAAGTCATCACCAGTTGACCCGATTGACTATTATGACCTCATTTTAGAAAGGGCACGAGGAGCTCTATAGTGCCTGACTCGTGCAAGCTCCAATCAGCCAAAGTTTTGACCTCATCCAGGGCCTCTAAAGCCTTCAAAACTGAGTTCAAAGTTTCTGTACCCTACTGCCAATATCGAAAATCTTAAATATCTTCAAAACTAGACCTAATCTAGCCATGAAACTTTACTGGCAAGCTGATATGACTAAGATGAACCTCCACATGTGAAATCAGAACATTCTGAGATTGTATGACCAACTTACTAAAAATAGAAAGTTTCCATAAATAGCAACTCTACACAAGATAGCCCTTATTGAATACAAAAACTAAAATATTTTTTGGGTGATGCAAGATTGCTCTTACACCCAAGATGCTCCTGCATCAAACACCCGGGGTAATTTGAGAAGTGACCCTATCATGACTTAGGTGTGAAGAGGAAAACCAAGGTGGTTAACCTCCTCCCTTGTCAACCATGATGAATCTTCAACTAGTCATCATTTCCATTTGACCAGATATTCTTCATATGTCATGTTCCTTGTGCTTCTACCAACATGACTATCCAGTATGTCCTCAATCTCCTTGGTATCTAAACTACTTGGAGGAATACTCCACTGTAGTGCTATGATCTCATCTTCAACACCTCCTTCATGATACTCTGTCAAATCTAAAATGTTAAACACTGGTGAAATATTCAGCTCACTAGGCAATTCTACCTCATAGGCATTTCCTGAATCATGCTTCTTTAGTATCTTGCATGGCCCAAACTTCTTCATTTTCAACTTGTTATATGTACCAACTGGAAATCGCTCCTTCCACAAATGAACCATGACTTCATCTCCAACCTAAAATTCCTTATGCCTCCTTTTCTAATCTACCTTAGCCTTATACTGTGCATTCATTTTGGTAATGTTCTTCCTCACTTCCTCATAGATGTTCTTCAAGTGTTTAGAAAAATCTTCAGCTTCAGCATTACTTATTTCTCCTTTATCTATCTGTCTCAATTCAGATGCATTTCTTGGACTGCTACCATATACAATCTGGAATGGTGATTTACCAATGCTCCTGTTAACATAATTATTGTATGCAAATTTTACCTATGGTAAAATCAAATCCCGTCTTGTTGGCTTATCTCCAACCAAACATCTCAACAAATTTTCCAAACTTCTATTCACCACCTCTGTATGTCCATCAGTCTGTGGATGATGTGATGAACTGAACTTCAAATCTGTCTTCAACTTCTTCCACAATGTGCACCAGAAATATCCAACAAACTTAGTGTCCCGATCTGAAACTATGGTCTTTGGCAAACCATATAGTCTCACTACTTCTTTGAAAAACAATTCTGCTATATGAACAACATCATTAGTCTTCTTATAGGGAATGAAATGTGCCATCTTTGAAAATCTATCAACCACTATGAAAATTGAATCATGTCCCCGCTGTGTCCTCGGTAAACCAAGAACAAATTTCATACTGATATCCTCCCAAGGCTTCTTTGGTATAGGTAATGGCTAATACAACCCTATATTCTTCTTTACTCCTTTCACCATCTAACATACTCTAAAACTCTGTACAAACTTTTTGACATCTTGCTGCAACTGTGGCCAGTAATAATTCTCACTAACCAAAGAAAGGGTTTTATCATGACCAAAATGTCCAGCCAATCCTCCACTATGCTTCTCCTTAATGAGATTCTCCCTCATAGAACTTTGTGGAATGCACAACTGACTCCCTCTGAATAGCATATCATCTTGAATGATGAAATCCAACCACTTCATTCTGTCTAGAGTAACAGGTTCTTTACAAGCTTTCCAAGCTTCACCAAAATCATGATCCTCTAGATACAAATTCTTGAGTTCATTGAACCCAACCACCTCAATCTGCATCTCTATCAACAATAGTTGCCTTCTGCTAAGAGCATCTACAACCCTATTAGAGTTTCCACTCCTGTGTTTCAAAACAAATGTGTAACTCTGCAAAAACTCAACCCATTTCAAATGCCTTTGATTCAACTTTCCTTGACTATTCAAATATTACAAAACTTGATGATCAGTATACAAAATAAACTCCTTAGGAAGGAGATAGTGTCTCCACTTCTTCAATGCCTGAACTATAGCATAAAATTCCTGATCATAAACAAAATACTTTCTCTTGGCATCATTTAACTTCTCACTAAAATAAGCAACAAGTTTACCTTCTTGGCTCATAATAGCTCCTATTGTAGTACCACTAGCATCACAATCTACTTGAAACACCTTATTAAAATCTGGAAGTGCTAAAACAGGTTGTTCTATAACCTTTTGTTTCAACAATTTAAAACTCTGATCTGCCCCATTAGTCCACTTGAACTCTTTTCTATCCCCTCTCATTATTTCAGTCAAGGGTCCACAAATACTGCTAAAATTTTTGATAAACTTTCTGTAAAAGCTAGCCAAATAATGAAAAGATCTTACCTCAGTAGCACTCCTTGGAGTAGGCAATTCAAGGATAGCCTGTACTTTCTCTGGGTCCATTTTTAGACCTTCTGCTGAAACTACAAATCCCAAATACACTAACTCTTTCTTCACAAAATTGCACTTCTTCAAATTTATCAACAAATTCTCTTCTCTTAATTTCTCAAACACCCTACGAATATGCATCACATGTGACTCCAATGTCTTACTAAAGATCAAAATATCATCTAGGTAAACAATGATAAACTTACCCAGAAATTCTTTCAGAACCTCGTTCATGAGTCGCATGAAAGTTCTCAGTGCATTGGTTAGCCCAAAAGGCATGACTAACCACTCATATAGTCCTTCCTTTGTCTTGAAGGCAGTCTTCCATTCATCTCCTTCTCTAATCCAAATCTGATGATATCCACTCTTTAGATCTATCTTTGAGAAATACACAGCTCCACTCAAACAGTCTATAATATTATCCATTCATGGAAATGAAAACCTATACTTGATTGTGATCTTGTTTATTGCTTTGTAATCTGTACACATCCTCCATTCTCCATTCTTCTCTGGTGCTAATACTATTGGTACAACACATGGACTCAGGCTCTCCTGAATCAATCCTTTCTGCAACAACTCATGTACTTGTCTATTCAACTCTTCACTTTCTATAGGTGTCATTCTGTGTGTTGCCTTATTTGGAAAACTCACTCTTGGGATCAACTCCATCTGATGACTGATCTTCCTGACTGGTGGTAATCCATCAGGCACATTATTAGATACAATATCCTGAAACTCATTCAACAAATCTGCAACTTCTACAGGAACATCTTCTACTTCCTCTTTACCAGCTTTTGGAATTAAAGCAAAACACACATGCTCATGCCTCATACCATCTAGGAATTTTCTTCCATCAATAAAAGTTATTCTTCCATTACCACATACCTTTTCTTCTATCTCATTCAATGGATTTAGCTTATGTCGCACTCCATCCTTTGTTAGGGAATTGGTATTCGCATGACCATCATGTACAACACACCTATCAAACTGCCATGGTCTACCCAACAACATATGACATGCATCCATATATATGATATCACATAGTACCTCATCATGGTACCCACCAATCTTGAACTTCACTAGGCACTGTTCATTGACCATGACCTTGTGGTCATGCTAGACCCAAACAATCCGATATGGATGTGGGTGTTTCTCTCTCTTGAGCTTCAACTTTGTCACCATCTTTCTTGACACCAAATTTTCAGTGCTTCCGCTATCAATAATCACATCACAACATTTACCTTCACACTTGCACCTGGTGCAAAACAAGCTTCTTCTTTGCTCAGGTTCATTCTCCCACTCAACATGACTCTTCTATTAATTAGCATTTCTACTCTTTTAGCATCTTCAGAATGTGATGATCTGGCATCTTCATCCACATGTGCAACTCTAGCCTGGCCTTTAGTTCTCCTATCTATCCTTCCTTGGCATTAAGGACATTCAAATGCCCTATGACCTTCTTCTCCATAGTAAAAACATGTTCCATAGAAGCCTCCTCTTCCAGATGCTTGTCCTCTTCCTCTTCCTCTTTGATCTCTATTACTTTGATCCTGGAAGCGATTGGAATTATTTCCTCTCTGATTCTAACTGCTACTGGCCTCATCCTTCTTTTTCAGATCTTCATTTCGGCCTCCATAGGATTTTCCACCAAATCATCCACCATGACCGCTTCCATTTTGTCCGCTTTCAAACTTCTTGTTCAGTGTTTCCTCTACTTTTAGGAAAAACTAGTATGCCTCTTCAATACTATTCATTCGAACCAGATTCAGCTCCTCCTGAATGCTCAACCTCAATCCATTAAGGTAATTAGTGACTTTCTCCTTATCAACTTCTGCATGGTCTGTTCTGATGAGGATTCGATAGAACTCCTTTGTATACTCCTGAACAAATCTTCCTGCCTGCTTCAAAATTTGCATCTCCTCCAGTAGGTCAAGCTCATAATCAACAGGAATGAATTATCACTTCAATTTATCCACCATCCGATCCCATCTTGTGATTTTATCCTTTCCTCTTCTATTTTGCTCCAATTGAATCTCTTGCCACCAGATCTTTGCATGACCCTTCAGTCTAGCCTTCACAAACTTGACCCTATCAAGATCCTCAATATCTTCATACTTAAAATATTCTTCACATTTGTTGATCTAGTCAATCAACTCCTCTAGGTTAAGATTCCCTGAAAATGTAGGAACCTCAATCTTAGGTCTTTTCCCAATCTTGGAAATGGCTTGAAAAAGTCTTTCTTCTTCTTGATTCAAAACTTTGACTTCTCCTTCTTGATTAGAATTTCCTTCTCCTTCAGCTTCATCCTCGCTTTCATCTCTGACATTAAGATTCATTCCTATGCAAATCTCTTCTTGCAATGCTCGCACTTGTCTCTAAAGCTCTCTAACCTCAAGTGTCACAACACCAGCTCTTCCACCATGTTCCCTTCATGGAGGCATTTTCACTCTTATCACTAAAACCCTAACCACAGTCCTGGTGCAAACTATCTCACAATCAGAAATACGTTTACACAAAAACCCTAACCTATGGTCTTGGTGCAAACTGCCTCACAATCGGTGATCTATTTACACACTCAAGAACTCTTGCTCTGATACCACTTGATGAAGGGTGCTCCCCTTAACATCAACACATAACAGAAACAACAACAATTTGCAAGAATAGAAAATGGGCTTCTTATTATCTCCACAAGTGTGGAATTACAAATTTTAGAATTACAATATGCAAAGCTACATGGGCATTCCCCTTCCAATATTATGTAGGAAAAAGCCTTGAATCATTACCCAGATCTACCCAGAACTACCCTAGACAACACTATGAGCCTTCTTTAAATAGGCAATTTCCACCGCCTGAGAAGGTTCCAGAAATTTAGCCTATATGGCCGATCAAACTTAGAATTATTTTATTTTTCAATTTATTACATCAAAGTCAGCTCAAAATAACTTTTGAAACTTGAACATAAATTTTGAAGGAAAATTATTTTCTATCATTTCAAGTGGCCCGACTTTCGGAGACCATAAGTCATCACCAGTTGACCCGATTGACTATTATGACCCTGACTTGCGCAAGTTCCAATCAACTGAAGTTTCAACCTCATCCGGGGCCTCTAAAACTTTCAAAACTGAGTTCAAAGTTTCTATACCCTGTTGCCAATATTGAAAATCTTAAATATCTTTAAAGCTAGACCTATTCTAGCCATGAAACTTTACTGGCAGGCTGATATGACTAAGATGAACCTCCACATGTGAAATCAGAACATTCCGAGATCCTATGACCAACTTACTAAAAAAAACAAATTTCCATAAATAGCAGCTCTACACAAGATAGCCCTTATTGAATACGAAAATAGAAATATTTTTGGGTGATGCAAGATTGCTCTTACACCTAGGATGCTCCTGCATCACTAAAGCAAAGAAGGATAAGATGAAGCAAGAAGCTCAAGTGATTCTCACCGCTATAAACATGCTAGTTGATTTTCTATGTGAAGTAGAATATGATGAATCAGGTACACCAATTGAGCAATTGGCACATTCAGTTACTACCGCAAGTGAATAAATAAAAAACTTGGAAGATGTTACAATATACAAGTTAGAAAAGGAGTTTGAGAAGAAAAGAACACAGAAGTTGGCACAATCTATTGTCAGTGATAAGAACTCACTTACATTGGTTGTCAATTAGGTGAAGAGTGGATTGACTAAAGGAGGTAAGATCTTGAAGTCTATATATGATTTTCTACACTTCTTAAATAATCTATAGAAACATAGAGTGAATCCTAATAGGAGTTGAGATTGCTAGCTACAAACTTTGATCCCATGACTGAGCAAGCTACTTCATTTGGTGTCAAAGTTAACTCTATTCACCAAAAGATAAAATCATATAGAGTTGAGCAAGACAAAAGGATGGCTAATTTGATGGATTTGCAGAGCTTGTTGATTCCTAGTTTAGATGTTTTGCAATGAGGTGCCATAAATGAGTTATGGGCCTCATAATGACTTAAAATTAACCCCTAAACCCTAGTATACCAAGTGGAGTCATTAAATTTGACCCTAATTACCCTCTAGAAGCTCATTAGACCCTCCAAAATCTCACCTAAAGTAAATCCACGAGTTCAACTAACTTTGACCCATCTAGAGGCTTCCTAACCCTAGGGTAAGCATGTGAATTCTATCGGTTAATCATCTAGTTGGTGTCATACTCATCGTAGTTATAATGAAAAGTCATGCCAACACATCTTACACACATGTTTCAAGTGACACTACTTAAATTACAACATATTACACACATAGCATGACTAAATCATAAATTCACATTTTCTTAATTAAATACAACTGTGCAATAATATATTTACGAATAAAATACATGACAACAAGGTTCCTGTCCCTTCACTAGACATAACCTTAGTTTCACTGATAAAACATAGATCCATTCTTGATTCCCTATATTTAGAACCATGGTCAATCTCCAACACACTCATTACAAATATCAGTAGTCCAAGAATACAACATATGCAATTGATCTTAATATGCATAAACATGAATTAATGAATCAATTTTGCATCATAATAACACATAAATATATCCATCATTATGCATCATCAAAACATAACATATCCTAATAATAGGAGTCATTTGGATAAACTATCATAAAAAATCAAATAAGAATACTGACAATATAATCAAGGTGTTGAATAAACATAACATAGGATCTATCAAATCCTCAAATAATAACATAGGTCCAATAAGTCTAAGTATCTCAAAATAAAACATCAACTGTAGAGTCTAGTCTAGAAAATCAGTGTTGAGCTATGATGAGATGAGGTAGGCCTCACAAAATGGGAAGAAATATTATGATGTAAATTCTCCCCACTTCATAAGTTGTAAATTAGGAAGAAAGAATATCCCCACTAGGCTCAAGGGTTGACTCAAGCTCTTAATGGGAATGAGATTTGTTCTTCCTTAGAATGTGTAAATGATGGAAGTGGAAGAATGAATAAATGATGCAATAGATCTATTAGAGAAGTCACAAAAAGTTGATCAAAATAGATTAATATTAACTGACATTGAGCTAAAATTGATGGAAATGGAAATCAGAAGATGAAATTGATCAGCTCTAGGAATTTTAGTGAAAAATAGTAGGGACTAGGGGAAAGTTGATTTGTAGCCAGAGGACCTAGTGAAAATTAATCTGTACCTGCCACTTTCAAATGAGTTTTTCACAAAATCTACAACTGCTCCTATAGTATCTAGATTTGAAATCATGGCTCTATAACCTATTCCTACACACATAAAAATGTGGAAGAAGGTTGAAAAGAGGTTTGCCTCAATTAAACCCTTCTTTAGGAATCAACCTTGAAATGAAATTAAAGGAAAAGTGTGATGCCATGTAGTATATGATAGATCTAGAAAAATAATCATATCATACCTTGTAAATGAAAGTAATTCTTTAAATGTGATCAAGTATGTTGATGCAATAGCTTTGACTAAACAAAAAACCTCAAAGGTAAATCCTGCAAGACAAAACCTCATGGAATAGATGTTGTAATTCTCCCAATGTTTGTTTGAGGAGAAGAGAATGAAATTTGATGGATGAATGTGGATCTTGTTCCTTGATAGAAAACTCCTTTTCCTAGCCTCCAATTAGGGAACAAAGCTAGATCTATAGAAGAAGACACCTTGATTGCTTGAGAGTAATAAAGACTTGAATACTTGAACTTAACAGTTATTGATTGCTTGATTTGCTTCCTTGCACTTGATATCTTGAATGCTTGATTACTTCAGAATAAATTGATAATAATGGATGCTTGATAGTAGATTCATGATATTAAATGATGTAAAATAGGGGGTTTATATACGTTTTACATCATTTCAGCGAGTTAAACCTGAGCAGGTTGACCACATGTTCTAATTTCCCTCCCAAACCCTACCATAGGACTCTGAGCCAAATTCGGGCCTAATTCCCTGGGGACACATTGCTAATGGTGACATGTCCTAGGGAAAAATTACCAATGGGGATATATACCTAGAAGAACGTACCCAAATTTGATCTGGGTGCCATGGAAATGAGGCAGGTGTGGGAAAAGAAAGGCCAACTCATTTTGGGGTCGAGGAATATAAAAAAGGACACAAATAAGTGGATAGATCCTAGGTGAGGAAATGAATAATGGGATTAGATGGAAAATGAGAAAATGTACCTAGAAGTAAGGTCTAACCTCAAATTTGAGTAATATTAAAGGAGGTGGAGGATCCATATTTTAACTTAAGTACTCTTTTAGAGCCATTCAAGGTCATACCATAGAAAATACACTAAAGTAGGCACAAAATGATCCTAAAATTGAGAACAATTTAGATGCTTACAAATTAGGTCTATACATTTAGCCCCCACTTTAGTGGGAGTATGAGACAACCTCATGCTCATGGTAAAGGAAGAGATAGAAGAGAGAAAGAATGATGAGAGAGACGATCATGAGCAAATTTCAAAGAGGTAAGAAAATATTAAGTTTAAAGACATAATCCCCCAAACAAAGGATCTTAACTCCACATCCATGCATAAGAACACAAAAACAAAACAAAAAGACAAAGAAACAATACACAAAAGGGGTTAGTACTAAAAATAAAACTCCAAATCAATTAGTGAAAGAGATCTTTACCAAAAATTTCCCATCCATTAATATTATATCTGGAAAGCCATTGCAAGAGCATAAGTGACCACATAGAAAGGGTAAGAGCATCACCAAAGATGATACAAAACTCCATGATCTAACCCACTAGCATAACTGTGAGAGCATGTAGAGAAAGAGAGAGAGACCGTGAATCCAATGGGATAACAAGTTTTCTTATGATATGTGATCCATGGGAAGAGATGAGAAGGAGAAAAGTAGAAATGCTAGCAAGTTATATTATTCTATTTCCACTCATCTCAAATAAGGAAGGAGAATCTATGGCCTAGAAAGTTATGTTATGCTACTCAATTCTAACTTGAAAGTGTGTGCACAAAGGAAGCTTTAAAAATATTTGCACATAGGGTCAACTTTGAAAAATGTTTTGTGCATAGGGGTGGCTTTGAAAATACGTTGTGCATAGAAGCAACTTTAAAAATATTTTGCACAAGGGTGACTGTGAATTTTTTTTTTGTATACAGGGGTGTCTTAGGGATCAGTCTTATGGAAAGAATCGTCTCCACATGGATCCATAAAAAAATGATCAGGCCTAAAGAAATTATTGTCTCCTTAGGGATCAATAAACACAAAGTTTCATATATTATACAAGGGAGGTTACATGATTCCCCCCTCCTTATGATGGAAACATATGTAACATTAGAAGGAAAGAGAATCAAGGGTACTCACTTCCAACAAAAATAAGATATCCTTAAAACAAAAATGTATGCCAAAAACTTAGCAAAGAATTAAAACACTTGTTAGCTAAGAAAATAGATATTCATGAAAGGATAGTCCATTTGTAGGAAGAGACTCTCAAAAGAAAGAGATCTTGGTTGCAGTACATCTACCTTCGAGAGGAGTTATTGAAAAAGATAACATCTTCAAGACAGGGAGATAACATGATTGCACCCTTGTATCCTCCTATTGCTAGGTGAAAAATGGATTCTTGATGAAGGATAATGTACTATAAAATGCAAAGTAAGAGAAATTTCTTATGATAAACATAGTTTTATAAATAAAGAAGAGTTTTAATCAAGGATAAACAAATCTTGTATAAGAGAGAATCCTGAAGCAAAACAAATGATTCCTTATAATAAAAGAATGTTACATAATAAACAAATGCCACTATACTAAGGAAAGTAGATCCTTAGAAAAGGAAGAGGAAGAAAGACATGAAACATCCCCCCCAAGTGTGAAGGCAATACAATATGTGATGCATCCTTAATAATAGTCACTTTATAATATATATATGGAATTTTAGGCAAAAATAAACTACATCCCAAAGAAAAATCTTAATGTAAAATAGACACATTCTCACAAGAAAGAATATCACATTATAAAGTAAGAAAGTTATCAAGGAAAGAGATGAATGATATAAATGATATATAGTGCCTCAATGGAAGATTATTTTGTGATAGACATACCCTTTAAGGCAAGAAAAATATTGTTAAGAAAAGATTTAAGTATCTTGCGTGAAACAAATTATCTTATACCAAAAAGGATGTACTATGATGAAATAATATAAATCCATAAAGAGATGATGGAGAGGAAAAAGGAAAATGATGCCACATTATGCCAACTTAGTGGTCAACCCAATTACACATGATATGCACTTCCACACAAGGAAGAAATTGTAATGAGGATAGAAATATCATTAGAGAGAAAGATCCTAAATAAGTTCATACATGATAGGACATCATAGAAAAAAAAGTTCATCAAAAAAGAGATATTGGATCCTTTGAAATGAGAAATATATGAGATAGAAAGACCTTTCCCCCCAAGTGAGAAGACAATGGGAACAACCTATTATTCTACTCATAATGCACATTGTGCAAAACAAAGAGCCCCCAATGATGCAAGCTACTAAATTTACATAATGAGGAGCAACATAATAGGAAAAGAAATAATAAGGTATTATATTTATAGTACAAATATCTATAAGCTCTTGGATTTCTAAGTTAATATTATGATATATTTTTTTTGACAAGAAATGAGTGATGAGGATTAAAATGGGTTGAGAAAAATATTTTCTCGTTGTGTAAATCTAGTGGCTTGTGAAGGAGGAAGTCTACAGGAATTTGGTCCATATTTTCAAGATCTTGTCTATCATAGGTTTGTATATGAATCATGTTATAATCACTTTTATGATATTTGTTTGGTTTGGAATGTGGAAGACTTTGATGAAAAGTAGTTGTGTAAGAATATATAGTAGCTGGGGGATTGATCTCTATAGGGAGATGCTTAATCTCATCAACATTGTTTGCATTCAATTGATTAGAAGTTTTCTTATTTAAGTTTTTGCCTTCAATCAATGTTATGATAGGTAGGAAATGATGAATGGAATTCATAACATCATCTTGTTTCCAAATAGATTGATGAGTATGATAAGGAGTAGGAGAAAAAGGAATATATAGAGGGGTACCATGCTTAGTCTGTTGAACCAAGGTACCTTTGGGAAGAGAGTATTTACTACTCACTAATGAGAAATTCATAGGAGTATTAGATTGATCTTCATAGGAAATATATACCTTAGGAGAGGTAAAATTGTGGTTTAACAATGTTGCATCATTAGAAGAAGGTAAAGTATCCCTAAGAGATGGAATGCCACTTTATTTCTCAAAAATATCCTTATGAGTAAGAGGGTCTTTAGGAGAAGGATAAAAATAACTAAATAAGGCCTCATATATAGAAAAAATATCAATTAAATGTATAGCCAGTGGTTTCTCATCAGGATAAATAATCATACTATCATCATCTTTTACCAAATGCTCCCTATAAGGAAGAGACATTTTAGAAGAAAGATCATCATTGTTGTTGAGCTTCACCTTTTTGGTAAGATTGAGATCCTTAAAAGAAGTGGTGGTAATCTCTTTTTGCATCACAATGTCCTTAGGGTTGAGATCAATTTTGGGTGGGTGTTCATTATGGGAATGAATGAAATGAATAGCTAAATTGTCATCATATGCATGAAAGGGAACATCTTCAAGATATTGAAGAAAATTTGAAATTGAACAAGCAAATGAAAATAACAATTCCATTTAAAATGAAATGAAATAACAATGGATGAAATTATTTTGCATATTTTTTTATTGTTTAGACAAATGAAATATAAGAATGAACTAGATCTACGAAATAAGGGAAAACACGATTCAATTTTTAAATTTTTCTTTCTTTCACAATGCAAGTATACTAAATGAAATAATGCAATCAATGTACATGAGATCTAAACACCATATCAAAAGTGGAAATGTTAAACATCAGGTTCACCAAAATGTACAATAAGAAATGGGAAGAAATGATATGATGTAAATTACTCCCTGCTTTGTAATTTGCACATTAGGAAGAAAGAATATCCACACTAGGCTCAAGAGTTAACTCGAGCTCTTAATGGAAATGATATTTGTTCTTCCTTAGAATGTGTAAATGAGGGAAGTGGGAGAATGACTAAATGATGAAATAGATCTAATAGAGAAGTTACTAAAAATCGTATCCAAATAGACTGATAGTAACTAATATTGAGTTGAAACTGATGGAAATGGAAATTAAAAGATGAAACTGGCCTATTCTAGAAATTTAGTAAAAAATGGAAGCGACAAGGCAAAAATTGATTTGTACCTAGCACTTTTGGATGATATTTTCAAGGAATCTGCAACTGTTCCTATATTATCTAAATCTCAAAGCATGGCTCTATAACTTGTTCCTACACATAGAAAAATGGGGAAGAAGGTTGAAAAGTGGTTTGCCTCAGTCTTGTTAGCCCATTTTCCTGTCATGCCAAAAATCCAAAGAGAATGGTCTTATCTTGTGAAAAACCCTCGAAAATTGTCCCTCCCTAGCTACAACTTGTTTTGATTTGTGAAGTAGATGTATCAGGTTTCATGGCTTGCACCCTTAGCCAGGGATAGTTCATGATGTTTTCAAGCTCCAGTCAATAGTGCATGTGTTGAAATGAAAAAAACCAATGAGATATTACAATTTGAAGGTTTGAGAAATAGGTTTTTTCCATGAAGAAGGGTTTCAAAATTTGTCTTAAGTCCAGAAAAACCCTAGCCAAATCTATTTCTTTGTTACTTTTTTTGGGCCACTTAGGTTCCTTTTGTGCACATGTTATATTTCCTTGCTCGGGTAGCTATCTTTCTATTTAGTGATCTGGTGACTGTGGCATTCGCATGGTCTCCTGATCCTCATGGTCAATGGCTTAACATCTAGTGACCCGATGAAGCGGTCTCAGTTTCCTTCAGTCACGCAATCTCCAGATATCCGGTTAAGGCACGAAGCATCCAAATATTAAGCAAGGACCATCAATAGTGATCTTGATCAATGACTAACGCATGTTCTCAAGACAAAACCCAAGGTTAAGAAAAGTTCCAGTGATTTAGCGAATGCCTTTAGTCACGTGATCTTTGGACCAGACATGGGTTGAGTTAAGGATTGAGCAATCTGGCGAATGCCCTCAGTCATGTGTTCTCTAGATCTAGAATGAGTTAGGGAAAAGTTTTGAGTGGAAAATAAGAACTATTGATGCATATTTGATTGGCGGCCAACACTAGTTCTCTAGATTAAACCTAGAGTAAGCCAAAGACTCAGTGATCACATGAATGCCTTTATTTTTGTGATCTCAAGACATGACCCAAGTTAAGATAAACTTCTAGCAATCAGGAAAAGTCTTTGGTTGCATCATCATGAGATAAAAGATGAGTTAAGATAAAGGGCTTGGAGATTAGATCTGGTTCAATGATGAGATTGATTAGGTGGTGGTTGCCTGTTCGCTTGATGGAAACCAGGGTCAAGGAAATGTTCAACGATCACGTGAATGCCTTTGTTCATGTGATCTCTAGACCAAACCAAGGTTAGTTAAATCATTTAGTGACTTGGAGATTTGCCTTCAGTTGCGTGTTCACTGAATGAATTGAGGTTAAGGGGAGGCTTGCCGAGGTTAAGATAAAGAGATCATAGGTCAAGGTTGATTGAACGGTGGTCGTGATGCCGCTAAGAAAAAGTGCTCAAAAGTTAATGATCGCTTTTGCGACAGCCATCCGATCTTCTAAGAGATAAAGACCGAGGTCAAAGTGGGTTCAATTGCTAGGTGTTGTTGAGGTGCTCATTCCTGATTGGATGCTAAGATATGATGATGTGGCCAGACTTTTCAAAGCTCAATTGACTATTTCTAGATTTGTGAAGATCGTCCGATATGCCGAGAAAGAATGAGGATCAATGGCCATGTTTTAAAAGCTAATCAGTTAGTAGTTGAACCAAAATTTTAAAATTATTTAAGGTTTTTTGCTAGGGTTTTGAGTTGGTGAACCAGAAGCGACAAAGTTTGAATCAAATTTTTTTGCCAAGGATGGTTGTAGGTAAAGAATTAATGAATAGGATATCAGATAGCCGACTAGATCAGAGTTGTTTTCCTGAAATGCCATACTGGTTAAATACAAAGGACTGATACTTTGAGAAAGGTGGATAAGGGTATTGTTTGGAGATCTTAAACAAGGAAGTTTGACAGGAAGAGGCTGATTGGGACTATTTGGTAACATATGGCAGAGTTAGAACTATTTCTGGAAACTATTGCAGGAAACTCGACGCTCAATTTAAAATACACTTTTGAAAGCTACAACTGATTACAATCTGGGGGCACTTTGTGTCCTTTGTCTTATTTGTGTAATATTTATTTTGTTCCTAAGTGATCCATAGCTTGTTTGCAATCCTTGTTCTATAAAAGGATTTCCAAGATCAATTTGTAAGGACCGGAACTTGAACATTCTTACTGACAATTTTTTGAGTCTA
This sequence comes from Chamaecyparis obtusa, assembly GCA_027943335.1. NCBI lineage: Eukaryota > Viridiplantae > Streptophyta > Pinopsida > Cupressales > Cupressaceae > Chamaecyparis > Chamaecyparis obtusa. The sequence continues at coordinate 619,993 of BSBK01005583.1, read as the reverse complement.
GGATATAGTAGATTGTATTAGGCCAAGTTTTTATAAGAGAAAGTATTATTGGTTTAGTTAAATATCTAGATAGTTTGCATTTTAAAGCATTTTGTGTATACATGAAGATGATATAGCATATTAAATAAAATCTAGAGTTTATATCTCTCCTTTGTGTACTTTTCTTTGAGTTATGAGTTGTCAGATTCATTGCATGGATTATTTATGTGTATGTGTTGATATTCTTTAGCTTTGATCTAAGATCAAATTAAATAAGCTCTAGATATAACACTAATTTTTTGAATTTTTCATAAGGATATAAATAAGTAGTGTGAATTCAGGATTCCTTTGATTAGAATCATCACATGGTGATAGTATTTTCTAAGGATAAAGATCATCAAAGTTCAATATATTGTCTATGTATCTCATTTTGAAATGAAGATGTCACCCAATGGATAAGGCACTGGCCAGCAGTGGAGCTAGTTTATAGAAATCTTTACTTGATAAGGTTCTACTGTACTCCTAAAAAAATGATATAAATCTGTCGAAGTATTTGAAGTATTGTGACTTACAAGTTTTATCCTACCTAATGATAATGGAGAATCAATAAATGAGTGGTTATCATTTAGTATTTTCTTATCATTTATATGTTGTTCTTTAAATCCAGTCTATAATTGTTGTAGTAAGGTTTGTTCTACTAGATTAGGAGTACCCTCCTTGGTTTTGCAGAGCCAGAAGTGCAGAGGGTAGTCTTTTCCCTATAGTTGGTCTAGTCATCTTAGAACTCAATATTTGGATCTAACCCATCCTTAAAAAACTATAGATGTATTGGTTACTTTTGAAAGCATAAAGTCCATTTTGAGGAACCAACAAAATGGCAACTCTTCTGGGGAATAGAGATGAATTTTTTTTGATAAATCTAAATTGAAGATCTGTGGTGTTATAAATTTTATATCAAATAAGTAGGTACAAGTTGAGCCAAACTCCTGGCCTTCTTATTTGTCAGAACCAATTAGTTACCATTAAAAAATAGAGAGCTATTTGTAATCCATTGCTTTATGCATTATTTTGAAATTTTTAGCAGGATTTGTATTGTCTGTTATACAGTCATTCTTTGATCAAATCCCAAGTATTAAGTACTATGATCTATTAAGTTAGTAAGATAGGTCCCAACTTGTGTTGGGTGGTGACTCTGGGAATCTCTGTAGCAGTGCTGAGAAAATTAAAATATCAAAATATTAATCAAAGAATTACTAGGGCCAGAAGGAAGGATCATCCTGAAGATAGGTTGGAGGGTGAACTCCCAAGTACTTCTAGGGCTCATTGGCCAAGAGCTGATAGGAATGATAAAGACATGCCTCAGGCATGGAAACCAAAGAAAAACACAAATAGAGATGACCTAACCTATCCTAGCCAAGAAGGGAATGCTTATGAATGTGAGGAGGTTGTGGATTTGGGGTTAGGTGCATCTGATGATTATTATTCTCAAAGAGAGGATGAAATGCATCATAAGAAGGGAATGTTTCTAAATAGAGAATCTCAAGGGGGAGATAGGAGATCAAGAAATAAAAGTAGGGGCCTACTAAGAAGAAATGATCCTCCAACCCGGGGGAATTTTCCCTCTGAGAGCCCTCATAACCCTAGAGATGAACAACAAGAAGTTCATGATGAAGATTCAGACTCTAAAACAACTCTCCTAGAATCTGAAGAGATCTTTGAAGTAGTTTATGAGTTGGAGAGAAGAGTCCAGGAACTAGTTGCCATTAGATAATAGAGGGAAAAAGAAAAAGAAGATAAAATAAGACAAGCCATGATAAGAGTTGAATAGTTAAAGAGGTAGATAGTAAACATGGAAGCAATAAGTCATGTTCCAATGCTTGAAAGAATAATAGAACAACTTGTTATCCAAGAAATATGTGAGGTAAGAAAGCCTAGGGATAAAGGTAAGCAAAAGGATATCAGGATTACAATAAATGAACCTGTAAATGATAAAGATCCTTTGGACCAAGTATCAAAGTTAGATATTGATATTGAAAATACTAGAAGAAAGAATGAAATAGTGGCCAATGAACTTGAGAAGGAAGAACTTGATGTTGTTGCTTTAGAGATGAAAAAGAAGATTGATTTTCTTAGGCAGTCTTTAGGTCCCTCAAATGTAATTAATTCTATTTTGATGCCTAATGCTAACATTGGAAATTCTACTAGTCATGCCGCCATTGTCACACTAGTGACTGCTATGAATATAACTAAAACATTAAACAATAAAACATCTACTTCTCAGAATGATGGATCATTGCAAAGGGGACTAGTTCATGTTGAAAGGTACATACAACTTCTTTTTAATGGCATTATTGGTTATCCTAATTTGATTCCCAAATAAATTAGGGAAAAGCTTCCTAAATTCATTGGTAATAATGTTGTCACTTGTGAAGAGCATTTGAAAAATTTCATTGACATGATAGATGATTATGAAATATAACATGAGGATGTAATCATGAAATTGTTTGTTTAGTCTTTAACTGAGGATGCAAGGGATCGGTTTAGAGGGCTTCCATATGATTGTATTACTTATTGGGATGATTTTATAAATTGTTTTAAGGATCAATATGGTGATAAGACAAATGAAGGATTTATGTTGAATGAGTTCAACAATATTAAGCAGAATCAAAATGAAGAGGTCCTTGAGTTTAATGTTAGATTTCAAAAAGAAATGCATAAGCTTTTCCAAGCTATGAGATTAGATGAAAAGGTGTGTTTAGCAACATATCTGAATGCTTTTGATGCTAAAATGGGATACCTCCCTAGGGATAAAAATCCTAGAACTATTAGGGAGGCTCAGAGAATTGCTATAAATATTGAAAGCAATAGAAGGGTGTTAGGAAAGCTAGGTAGAAGAGAAGATCCTAAGCCCCCTAGGTTTGGAAAAAGGAAACATATAAACCTGCCAATATAAAACCTAGGGAGGATGATAACTTAAAACAAATATTGAATGCTTTAAAGGATTTAAAGCCTAGTAAAAATAAGAATAAGTTTTAGGGAAATGATAGGCCTCATCTAAATAATTTCAACAAGCAACCTAGGTTGTAAAAGTTTCCTTACCATACCCAGTGGAAGGGTGGGAAGCCTATTGTCCCAGAAAGAAAGGACAGACCTAATAACAAAACCCCTAACCCTTTGCAAAAGCATTTAGTCAACATGACTGATGATGTTCCATGGTGCACAACATGCTGGTCCCCACATGATCCTAATTCTTGTGTAGTCTCTCAAAGTATGTCTGAAAATGAGGAACAAGGGGATAATGAGCAAGAATCTTATGATGATCGAGGTTGTGCAATGACTTCTGCTAATTTATATGATGAGATTGACTCTAAAGAAGAAAGTGAGAATCAAGATGTAAATAATTCTCAAAGTAGAGGAGAAGCTTACCACCAACAAGTCTTTTATGATGAAGAGGAGGAAAAGGTTGAGTACATAAATAGTAATACAAGAAAGGGTGAAAAGCCTGTTATACTAAGAAGACCCTCTGATGAAGAAATAGCCCAAATCACCACTGATATGGTTACTCAAGCTAGAAGTAACTATGTTTTGAGAAATAGGACTATTGGCAATACAGATGGTAAGCCAGTTGGTGTATTTATTAGAAAAAAATCATGAAGACACAAGGCAAGCACATGTAAAAAATAAAGTTGATGATGATGTCAGAAAATTAAAAGTGAAAGGAGCTGAAAGGCCAAATGATTCAAACAATGTTCTTAAGGTCAAAGTCAAAACACCAATTACCAGTAACCCTGTTCCCCAAGTTGAAGATGAAAAACTAAGGAGAGATAAACTGAATTTTATAACACAGGCTAAAGATAAAAATATTTTTCAAGGAAAACAAGATTTATCTGATGTAAAGTATACACCTATTGATAGAAACTAGTTGTTATCTCAGATAATAGTTAAGGTTCCACTGATGGAAATGATGAGGATAGGTGAGCATAAAGAAAAGGCCCTTGCTTGGATAAATAGTGTTCTTACTAAAAATCTCCAAAAAATAGTGAGTACTGGGGTAAAAGATAAACCTCTAAGTAAAGGGAAAGACACAAAATAAATTGTTTCAAAGATACCCCAAATTTATTTAGATACAAATGTTGAAAATACTTCTTTGGGAGTTGTAGACCCTTTCTTTTCAACATTGATTTTAAATGGGAAAATGTTTTAAAATTGCATGATTGATTCAGGAGCATCTAATACTATCATGCCTATTGAGATCATGAGATCAATGGGATTACAAGTTGATGCTCCTCATGGGAGGTGCCAGGCTATGGATTCCAGAGAAGTACCAGTTATTGGAACAATTAAAGCCTTGCCCTATAAGCTTTCTGCTTATCCTGGAAAATAATTGACCATGAGTGTCTTAGTTGTTGACACACCTCCCCAATATGGAACGTTACTTTCAAGGAAATGGAGTGTAGCAATGGGAGGTAGCATCCAGTGTGATTTATCTTTTGCTACATTTAATATTGCTGGTGAAAATGTCAAATATCTAGGGAAGTTAAAAATCCTCATATGATTGAGGAGGAGAATAAAGATGATAACATGAATTGCTTCCTAGATACTGATGTAAATTCTTTCCAAGTGCAAAATAGAGAAATTGAGAACATAAATGAATCTCCACTCTTATTTGAAGATAAGAATAATGTTACAAATCAAAGTGACCTCTGGACTATGTACTTTGATGGTGCAAGTTATAAGGAAGGATCTGGTGTAGGAGTATTATTGATTTCCCCTCCTGAAATAACTTTTAAGTTTTCTTTCACCTTGTTGTTTACTTGTACAAATAATACAGCAGAGTATGAGGCCTTTTTGATAGGATTGAGATTAGCCTCAAAACATAAGATAAAAAATCTCAGAGTGATTAGAGATTCAGAATTCATTGTATCTCAGGTGAGGTCCAAATATGCATTAAAAAATAAAAGATTAAAGCAATACATGAATGTTGTTTGGGATGAGATAGAACACTTTGATGCTTTTTCTATTGACTAGATGGACAGACGCCACAACAAAATGGCTAATTTATTGGCTAACATTGCTTTAAGGCTAGAGGACATTACTTTTGTTGGGATATCTAAAATCAAGACTCAATCTAGACCTTCTATACCAGACAACATGGAAAACTAGCAAGTTTTTGAAGATGACCTAGATATCTTAAGGTTCCTACATTGTGAGGCCAATTTTGGAAAAGAGATAAATTTTGGTAGGTATGTGAAAACATCAGGAAGTGAGGATACTCTCCTTGGCAAGAAGGTCTTGCAACTAAAATCTAATAAAGTCCCAAAGGGTTTGGTAGTGCTTGAAAGAGCTTTTAATAATAATGATAGTTCTTTTCAAACAAAGCCTCTAAGAAAGCCTAAAGGTTTGGAGGAAATAAGTCTAGGGACAACTGAAACCCCAAAAAATGTATATATTGGGGGAAATTTGGATCCTGAAATAAGAAAATCCTTGATCAATCTTCTTAGAAAGTGTAGGCATGTTTTTTTTTGGTCTTATGATGACTTAAAATCCTATAGGGAAGATTTGTTCCAACATGAGATCCCTTTGAAGGAAGACACAAAACCCTTCAGAAAAAAGCTAAGGCTTATAAACTTGACTTTGGTACCAAAAATGCAGGAAGAGTTGAAGAAGATGAGTGATGCAAGAATCATTCAACCTATCAGACATTCAACATGGGTCTCTAACTTGGTCCCAGTAAGAAAGGAAAATAGAGACATCAGGCTCTGTGTAGACTTTAGGAATTTGAATATAAATTCATTAAAGGATAATTATGGGTTACCAAACATGGAAGCAATGCTACAAAGAGTTACTGGGTCAGAACTGATGTCTATGATGGATGGGTTCTCAGGCTATAACCATGTGGTTGTCAAAGAAACTGAGCAATTCAAGACTGCATTTACTACTCCATGGGGAACTTATGTATATGTTAGAATGCCTTTTGGTTTGACTAATACTGGGGATACTTTTTAGAGAGACATGGATGTAGCATTTTACAAATTTTATAAATAAGTTTCTTGTTGTATACTAGGATGATCTTAGAGCCTATTCAGAAAGAAAAGATCAGCATTGTGGCCACCTTGAAAAAAAGTTGTGAGAGCTTTAGAATATGGAGTCTCTCTTAATCCAAGAAAGTGTGCTTTTGGGGTAACTAAGGGTAAACTCTTGGGTCACATTATATCCAAGGATGGAGTTAAAATTGATCCTGAAAGGGTGGCAGAAATTGACAAAGTACCACTACCTAGAAATGTTAAGGGGATTCAATCCTTCTTTGGTCAGGTAAATTTTGTCAGAAGATTTATTACAAATTTTGTTGAGATCAGTGTCCCTATTTCCAAGATGCTAGAAAAGGGTGCAAAGGTTGAATGGAGTGAACAAGCTAAGAAAGATTTTTTGTGAAATTAAGTAGGCAATTAAAGATGCACCTATGCTAAGGACACTAGATTATAGTAAGCCCCTTCAAATTTCCTCTTTTGCCTCTTATCATACTATTATTGTAATTTTGTTGCAAAAGAACTTAGAAGGTTTTGAACAACCTATATCCTTTTGCAGCAAATCTTTGCAAGAAACTAAGTTAAAATATGACATGAATGAGAAATAGGCCTATGCATTGGTTAAGGATATTAAAACTTTTAGGTGTTATCTAGTTGGAGCAACTGTAGTTGCATATGTGTCTAGTGCTGTTGTGAAGGATATCCTGGTACAACAAGAGGTTTCAAGAAGAAGGTGCAGATGGATAAATAGGATCCAGGAGTTCAATATTGACATCCAAATCACAAAGATGGTAAGAGGACTAGGGTTAGAAAAACTCATGACTCAAAGCAATCTAGATGCTAACCATATCAATATTCTTGAATAAGAACAGAGGCCATATATTTGTGATTTGGATTGTTGTGAGTAGTATGGGGATATTATTAAATACTTGAAAATTTTTTTACTTCCCCCTAACATGGATGAACACAAGAGAAGGACTGTGAAATTACATGTTGTAAGGTATATAATTACTAAGGGTGAGCTATGGTGGAGAAGCAATGAAGGTGTCTTGCAGAAATGTGTTGACCATCATAAGGCTAGGAACTTGTTGCAAGCAATGCATGAAGGTGTGTATGGTGGCCATTACATGGCTAAGACTACTACACATAAGATATTAAGGTCTAGTTTTTGGTGTCCCAGTATCTTCAAGGATGCATACTTATTTGTAATAAAATGTGATGCTTGCCAAAGGTTTGTAGGAAAGCTAAAGTTCAGTGGCAACTTGCCTTTAAGTCATGTGACAGTTGAAGCCCCTTTTCAAAAGTGGGGCATGGATTTCATTGGAGAGATCCCAAAAAATTCAAGTGGGGGACAGTCATGGATCCTGGTTGCCACAGACTACTTCACTAAGTGGGTGGAAGCCATTCCCACTAAAAGAGCCACTAGCAAGGTGGTAACTGACTTCATGATGCAGAATTTGGTGGTAAGATTTGGATGTCCCAAGGTTATAATAGTAGATAATGCTATGTATTTTAGGTTTGAATAATTTAATAGTTTTTGTCAACAATATGAGATTCAAATTTCATACTCAGCCCCTTATCATGCTCAAGGTAATGGTCAAGCTAAATCAAGTAATAAGAGTCTGATAATTTTTTTGAAAAGAGTCCTGGATAAGATCAAGAAGGCATGGGATTCCAAATTATAGCTATCTCTGTGGGCTGATAGAGTGATAGTAAAAAAGGCCATTGGATGTGCTCCCTTTGATTTAGTATATGGTATTCATGCCAGGTTACCATAGAATAATTTACTACAAATGTATAAATTCATCCAATTATATGATAATGATCTAGACAATGAGATGAAGATCAGATTGGAAGATCTGATACAATTAGATGAATCAAGAAGGGAAGCTCATGATAAAAATATAAGATCCCAGCTCCAGTACAAATATTTGTATGACAAAAAAACCATAGTCAGAAACTTTAACACTAATGACCTGGTCTTAATGTGGAATGCTAAGCTAGAGGATAAGGGCAAGCACAATAAATTTGACCCAATCTAGTTGGGACCATATCTTGTTGACATAAAATGGGGACCTGATTCCTACATCTTGAAAGATCTGGTTGGAAATGTTTTGGAATTTCCAGTTCATGGACAATTCCTCAAATTGTACTTTTCTTAAGGTCTCTCATTATCCATGAATAGTAGATAGGTTTTATTTCCTTGTGTATTTATTTTCAAGTTGTGTGTGTAGGGTAGTTTATTTTAGTAGATAGTCTGCTTATCCCAAAGATTTTGAATCTTTGTCATGCTTGCAAGAGGCATACGTGCCTAGACACAACCACTGTTAGCCCATTTTTGTGTCATGCCAAAAATCCAAAGAGAATGGTCTTATCTTGTGAAAAACCCTAGAAAATTATGTTGCCCTAGCTACAACTTGTTTTGATTTGTGAAGTAGATGTATTAGGTTTCATAGCTTGCGCCCTTAGCTAGGGATAGTTCATGACATGTCCAAGCTCTAGTCAAGAGAGCATGTGTTGAAATGAAAAAAAACAATGAGATATTACAATTTTAAGGTCTGAGAAATAGGTTTTTTCCATGAAGAAGGGTTTCAAAATTTGTCCAAAGTCCAGAAAAACCCTAGCCAAATCTATTTCTTTGTTACTTTTTTTGGGCCACTTAGGTTCCCTTTGTGCACATGTTATATTTCCTTGCCTAGGCAGTTATCTTTCTATTCAGCGATCTAGCGACTATGGCGTTCACGTGGTCTCCTAATCCTAGTGGTCAATGGCTTAACATCTAGCGACTCAGTGAAGCGGTCTTAGTTTCCTTCAGTCACACAATCTCCAAATATCTAGTCAAGGTAGGAAGCATCCAAAGATTAAGCAAGGACTGTCGATATTGATCTTGATCAATGACTGGCATATGTTCTCGAGACAAAACCCAAGGTTAAGAAAAGTTCCAGCGATTTAGTGAATGCCTTCAGTCACATGATCTCTGGATCAGACATGGGTTGAGTTAAGGATTGAGTGATCTAGCAAATGCCCTCAATTGTGTGTTCTCCAGATCCAGGATGAGTTAGGGAAAGGTTTTGAATAGAAAATGAGAACCGTTGATGCATATTTGATCGATGGCCAATGCTAGTTCTCTAGATTAAACCCAGAGTAAGGAAAAGACTCAGAAATCATGTGAATGCCTTTGTTCACATGATCTCTAGACATGACCTAGGTTAAGATAAACTTCTAGTGAACATGTGAAGTCTTTGGTTGTGTGATCGCTAGATAGAAGATGAGTTAAGATAAAGGGCTTGGAGATTAGATTTAGGTCATTGATGAGATTGATTGAGCGATGGTTGCCTATTCACTTAATGGAACCCAGGGTCAAGGAAATGTTCAGTGATCACGTGAATGCCTTTGTTCACGATCTCTAGACCAAACCAAGGTTAGTTAAATCATTTAGCGACTTGGAGATTTGCCTTCAGTCACGTGTTTGTTGAATGACTTGAGGTTAAGGGGAGGCTTGCCAAGGTTATGATAAAGAGATCACAGGTCAAGGTTGATCGAATAGTGGTCGTGATGCTGCTAAGAAAAAGTAAGAAAAAGTGCTCGAAAGTTAATGATCGTGCTTTTGCGATAGTTGTTCGATCTTCCAGGAGATAAAGATTGAGGTCAAAGTAGGTTTAATTTCTAGGTGTTACTAAGGTGTTTATTCATGATTGGATGTCAAGATATGATGATGTGGCTAGACTTTTCAAAGCTCAATTGATTGTTGCCAGATTTGTGAAGACCATCCGATATGTTGGGAAAGATTGAGGATCAACGACCACATTTTAAAAGCTAATCAGTTAGTTGTTGAGCCAAAAATTTAAAATTATTTAAGGGTTTTTGCTAGGGTTTTGATTTGGTGAACTAGAAGCGACAAAGTTTGAATTAGTTTTATTTTCCAAGGATGGTTGTAGGTAAAGAATTGATGAACAAGATATCAGATAGTCTCTCAGATCAGAGTTGTTTGCCTGAAATGCCATACTAGTTAAATACAAAGGACTGATACTTTGAGAAAGGTGGCTAAGGGTATTGTTTGGGGATCTTAAACAAGTTAGTTTGATAGGAAGAGGCTGATTGGGACTTTTTGGCAACATCTCGCAGAGTTAGAACTATTTTTGGAAACTATTGCAGGAAACTTGGTGCTCAATTTAAACTACACTTTTGAAAGATGCAACTGATTACAATTTGGGGGCACTTTGTGTCCTTTGTCTTATTTGTGTAATCTTTGTTTTGTTCCTAAGTGATCCATAGCTTATTTGTAATCCTTATTCTATAAAAGGATTTCCAAGATCAATTTGTAAGGACCAGAACTTGAACATTCTTACTAACAAGTTTCTGAGTCTAGGATATAGTAGACTGTATTAGGCCAAGTTTTTATAAGAGCAAGTATTTTAAAGCATTTTGTAGATAGTTTGCATTTTAAAGCATTTTGTGTATACATGAAGATGATATAGCATATTGAATAAAATATAGAGTTTATATCTCTCCTTTGTGTACTTTTCTTTGAGTTATGAGTTGTCAGATTCATTGCATAGATTATTTATGTGTATGTGTTGATATTCTTCAGCTTTGATCTAAGATCAAATTAAATAAGCTCTAGATATAGCACCAATTCTTTGAAGTTTGCATAAGGATATAAATAAGTAGTGTGAATTCAAGAGTGATTTGATTAGAATCATCACAGGGTGATAGTATTTTCTAAGGATAAAGATCATCAAATTTCAATATATTGTCTATGTATCTCATTTTGCAGTGAAGATGTGATGCAGGAGCATCTCAAGTCCTTGGCAATCCTGTGTCACCAAAAACATTTTGAAGTTTGTCTATGTTGCCCGGTTCCTACTTTGATCAAGTTGGTCGGTAGTTGGTTGGTTTCCTTTGGTTACCGAGTGTGGTTGGTTATCTCTTGGGTGGTCGGTTATTTCGCTAGTGCTCGACGTTGCTTGTCTACTGCTCGGTTATCTTTTCTCACCAGTGGGTTTAGTTTTAGTTTTTGTTGAGGCCGACTTGTGCATTTATGATGAGTTACAGATTTAATGTTGGAATCAATCCTTGTGAAGCATGTGGTCCTAGATCTGATCGTTTCTCCCGTTGATTGTGGATCTGAAGGCCGACTCAGTTTGGTAGACTCTTGTATAAATGTAGTTGTTGGTTTAGAGTTTAGGAGTTAGTTTTGGATAGAAGATAGAAGAGATTAGATTAAATATTTTTGATAGGTCCTCACATGTTTGAGGACTTTTGTAATTCATTATAATATCAAGCCACAACCAGGAAGGCCTTATAGCCCGACATGTATCATTCTATTTGATGAAATAATAGGAAGGTTTCTGCATTCTCTCTCTCACTATTGTTGTTTATTTGCTTCTGCGTGTGTTCAAGCAGGTTGGATCATTAGGGTGTGCCATCCTTTGGCCCCTCTTGACCCTTGCCTTGTGTCAGGTGGTATCAGAGTGAGGTGATATCTTGATCTAGGTCTGCAGATCTAGGTTTGTAGGTTCCTCTTAAAGCCTTAGTGGATTGTTATGGGGTAGCAGATTGTGGTCTAACCTACAATTACATAGGGTTGTCAAGATGGTTTGTGGGAGGTGAGATGTGAATCTAGGATTGGCAGATATGCTAAGGAAGATTTCTACTAGGTTAGAAGCCATCGAAATAGCCCAGAGAAGAGGCAGACATCTTGAAGATGTTAGTGATGATGAAGTTGAGGAAGAACATGTGAATGCAGAACCTGCACCTATGATGGATCAAGGTGAAGAAATATTTTTGAAGGCTTTGACAAGTCTGAAGTCTACACCACATTTCAATCCTCCTGAGTATGGTGGAAATTTAGATTATGATGAATCAGTGGACTGGATCACCGAGATGGAAAAATATTTTGAGTATGAAAACATTCTTGAAGACAAGAAAGTGAAGATTGCAAACATAAAGTTGAAAAGCCATGCATCCTTATGGTGGAAACATCTGCAACTGGATAGAAAAAGGAAAGGCAAAGACAAAATCAAGGTATGGAATAAGATGGTGAATAAATTGAAGGAATGTTCTTACCCTGTGATTATTAGATTAACCTAGTTCAATGAATGCAAAGTTTGAGGCAGAAAGATAGCTCGGTAAAAGAGTATACTGAGGAATTCTATAGATTAGATATTAGATCTAGACATGATGAAGATGATGTGGAAAGGATTGGTAGATACCTAAATGGTTTGAGAGTTTCCATCCAAGAGGAAATTAGTATGGTCAAGTTGGAGAACATTGAAGAGGCTTATCAATTTGCATTGAAAGTCAAGGAGAAATTGAACAAAAGACATGAGCAAAGGAAAAGAGAAAGAGGTGGTAGATTCCTAAGAGGAAGAGGTAGATCTAATGGTGAAAATGGTAGATTTGAACCTGATAAAACCAATCTAGATAAAGGCAAGACCGAGTGGAAAGGTGAAAGTTCATCTAGAGGTAGAGGCAGTAACTATCACGGTGGTTATAGCAGAGGAAGTTTTCAAGGAACTTGCTACAATTGTGGAGAAGAAGGACATAGATCTTTTGAATGTATGCATGCAAGTAAGAAGGCTGGTAGCATTAGAAATGCTTTGGTGCAAGAAGAGTCACCAAATGAACCTGAGAAGGAAAATAACTTGATGGTAAGGAGAGCACTATGGAATGAAAGAAAAAAGGAAGATCCAATAAGGAAAAGTTTGTTCAAGACTAGATGTAGAGTTTCTGATAAATTTTCAACGGTAATCATTGACAGTGGTAGCTTGAAGAATCTAGCATCTGAGTAAATGGTCACAAAATTGCAGTGGAAAAGGTAGGAACATCCGAAGCCCTATCAGATTTCATGGATCAAAGATGAGCACACACTCTTGGTAAGTGAACAATGCTATGTGAATTTGAAGATTGAAAAATACTATGATAAGGTTTTGTGTGATATCATTCCTATGGATTATTGTCATATTTTGTTGGGTAGACCTTGGCAATATGATAGACATGTTATATATGATGGGAGATTACATAGTATACTATTGTAGCTAATGGAAAGAAACAAATCTTGTTACCATTGATGGAAGAACCTGTTAATGTTTGTACATCTGTGAAAGTTTGCTTGATGGAAGGTAGAAAGTTTGTTAAGGACTTGAAAAGGAATGATGTATGTTTTGTTGTGATTCCTAACAAACTGAGTAAGAAAATATAAGATAATATTCCTGAGGAGATTGATAAGTTAATCACCGAGTATAGTGAAATAATTTTTGATAATGTACCTAATGGTTTGCCACTGAAGAGAAGCATTGATCATTGTATGGATCTAATCCCTGGAGCTAGTTTGTCGAATAAGGCACCTCATCGGTTAACACCTACCGAGAATCAAAAATTGAATCGATAGATTCAAGAATTATTGGAGAAAGGTTTGATTAGAGAAATTTTGAGTCCTTGTGTAGTACCTATTGTATTGGCACCAAAGAAGAATGGAGAATGGAGAATGTGTACTGATTCCAGAGCAATCAATAAGATAACAGTGAAGTATAGGTTTCCTATATCGAGGATGGATGATATAATGGATAGTTTGACTGGAGAAAAGTATTTCACCAAAATTGATTTGAAAAGTGGATATCATCATATCAGAATCATGGAAGGTGATGAATGGAAGACTGCTTTCAAGACAAAATAAGGTTTGTATGAGTGGTTGGTTATGCATTTTGGTTTAACTAATGCACTGAGTACTTTTATGAGGCTGATGAAAGAAGTTCTGAAGAAATTCTTGGGTAAGTTTGTGATTGTATATCTTGATGATATTTTGATATTCAATAAGACCAAAGAAGAACATTTGTGGCATTTTAGACAAGTTTTATAGAGATTGAAAGAGGAAAAGTTGCTGATAAATTTGAAAAAGTGTTCATTCATGGAAAAAGGAGATTGTGTATTTGGGATTTATGATTTTAGCTGATGGTTTGAAGATGGATCTTGAAAAGGTTGAAGCTATTTTGAATTGGCCTACACTTGTGAATGCTAGTGAGGTAAGATAATTTCATGGTTTGGCAAGTTTTTACTGAAATTTCATAAGGAATTTTAGTTCAATTTGTAATGCTATGATTGAGACTATGAGAGGAGACAAAAGGGAATTCAAGTGGACACATGGAGCTAATAGAAGTTTTGAGACTTTGAATCAAAAGGTTGTTGAATTACCTATTTTGGCATTACCTAATTTTAGTAAGGTATTTCAAGTGGAATGTGATGCAAGTGGAAGTGCAACTGGAGCTGTGTTGAGTCAAGAAGGTAAACCTATTGCTTTCTTTAGTGAAAAGTTGAATGATGCTAGAAGGAAATATTTTATGTATCATCAAGAATTCTATGCTATTGTTCAAGCACTGAAGAAATGGAGACATTGTTTAATATCATGTGAATTTGTGTTGTATACTAATCATAAGGCTTTACAGTATTTGTGTAGTCAAAATAAGTTGAATCAAAGACATGAAATGGGTTGAGTACTTGCAGAGTTACACATTTGTGATAAATAATAAGAGTGGAGTCACTAACCGAGTTGCTGATGCAATGAGTAGAAGATCTTTGATGACCGAGATGAAAATTAAAGTTCTTGGTTTTGATGAGATGAAGGATTCTTATGAGTTTGTTCTTGATTTTTCTGAGCCATGGAGAAAGTGCAGAGCACCTATTCAAGATCAACAAGATACTAAGTGGGATGAATATTTTATTCAGGAAGGTATGTTGTTTAAAGGCATTCAGTTGTGTATACCGAGAGGAGTAATGAGAACTAATTTGATAAAAGAGAAACATAGTAGTGGTTTGGCTGGACATTTTAGTATTGATAAAATATGGAATTTGCTTAAGGAGAAATACTATTGGCCGCAGTTGTACAAAGATGTTCAAAAATTTGTGCAAAGTTGTGGAGTTTGTCAAGTTGTAAAAGGAGTAAGTCAAAATACTGGACTGTATACACCGATTGTTGTACCTGAGAAACCTTGGATTGACATCATTATGGATTTTGTTTTGGGCTTACTGAAGATAGTAAGAGGTAATGATTCTATATTTGTTGTTGTAGATAGATTTTCTAAGATGGCACATTTTATACCTTGTAGAAAGACATCAGATGCAGTACATGTAGTAGATCTTTTCTTTAAGGAAATTTTTAGATTGCATGGATTACCAAGGAGTATTATCTTTGACCGAGATAGTAAGTTTATTGGATACTTTTGGAAGACCCTTTGGAAGAAATTTGGCACTGAGTTGAAATACAGTTCTACATTTCACCCACAAACTGATGGACACACAGAAGTTGTGAATAGAAGTTTGGGAAATCTTTTGAGATGTTTAGTTGGAGACACACCAAGTAATTGGGATTCTATGTTGGCACAAGCAGAGTTTGCATATAATAATTCAGTAAATAGGAGTACTGGGAAAACACCATTTGAGATTGTGAATGACATACAACTGAGAGGCATATCTGATTTGAGGGATATTGTTGATGAAGATAAGAGAAGTGTTAAAGGAGTGAAATTTGCTGAGTACATGAAGACATTGCATGAAGATGTGAAGTTGAAGTTGGAAGAGAGTAATAAAAAATAAAAACATAGAGCTGATAGATCAAGGACACATAAAACTTTTGATGTTGATGATAAAGTGATGGTTCATTTAAAGAAAGGTTGATTTCCCGTTGGAACATATGGGAAGTTGAAGATGAAGAAGTTTGGACCTTGCAAGATTTTGAGGAAATTTGACAATGGAAATGCATATGAAATTGAATTACTTGATGACATGGATATATCACCATTTTCAACATTGCTGATTTGCATGAGTATCATGAACCTGATGAAGAAATGACAATACTGAAAGAATATCCTAAGAAGCAGAATGAAGAAGTGGAGCAGATTCTGAAGCAAAGAGTTGGCAAAAGTACAAGAGGAAAGCAGTATATGGAATATCTGGTAAAGTGGAAGAATAGACTGATGGAAGATAGCTCATGGATTTCACAGTCTGAGTTGGATGCAGCTCGGATAATACCTATCAAATGATTCAGAGAATCATTTCAAAATAACCCTAGGTGTCTGATGTAGGAGCATCTCGGGTCCTTGGCAATCCCGTGTCACCAAAAACATTTTGAAGTTTGTCTGTGTTGCTCAGTTCCTACTTTGACCGAGTTGGTTGGTAGTTGGTCGGTTTCCTTTGGTTACCAAGTGTGGTCGATTATCTCTTGGGCGGTCGATTATTTCTCGGTGTTGCTTGTCTACTGCTCGGTTATCTTTGCTCACCAGCGGGTTTAGTTTTAGTTTCTGTTGAGGCCGACTTGTGCATTTATGATGGGTCACATATTTAATGCTGGAATCAATCCTTAGGAAGTGTGTGGTCCCAGATCTGACCATTTCTCCCATTGATTATGGATCTGAAGGCTGACTCAGTTTGGTAGACTCTTGTATAAATGTACTTGTTGGTTTAGAGTTTAGGAGTCGATTTTGGATAGAAGATAGAAGAGATTAGATTAAAGATTTTTGATAGATCCTTGCATGTTTGAGGACTTCTTTAATTCATTATAATATCAGGCCATAATCAGGAAGGGCTTATAGCCTGACATGCATCATTCTATTTGATGAAATAATAGGAAGGTTTCTGCATTCTCTCTCTCACTATTGTTTATTTGCTTCCACGTGTGTTTGAGCAGGCTAGATCATTAGGGTGCACCATCCTTTGGCCCCTCTTGAACCTTGCCTTGTGTTAAGATGTCACCCAATGGATAAGGCACTGGCCAATAGTGGATTTAGTTTATAGAAATCTCTCCTTGATAAGGTTCTATTGTACTCCTAAAAAAATGATATAAATCTATCAAAGTATTTGAAGTATTGTGACTTACAAGTTTTATCCTACCTAATGACAATGGAGAATCAATAAATGAGTGGTTATCATTTAGTATTTTCTTATCATTTATATGTTGTTCTTTAAATCCAGGTTATAATTGTTGTAGTAAGGTTTGTTCTACTGGATTAGGAGTACCCTCCTTGGTTTTGTAGAGCCAAAAGTGTAGAGGGCAGTCTTGTCCCTATAGTTGGTCCATTCATCTTAGAACTCAATATTTGGATCTAACCCATCCTTAAAAAACTATAGATGTATTGGTTTCTTCTAAGAGCATAAAGTCCATTTTGAGGAACCAACAAGTCTATTTAGGAATCAACCTTGAAATGAAATTAAATGAAAAGTGTGTTGTCATGTAGCAAAGGCTAGATCTAGAAAATAAAGCATATCATACCTCATAGATGCAATTACTTCTTTAAATATGATCAAGTACGTTGATGCAATAGATTTGAATAAACACAAAAACCCAAAAGGAAATCATGCAAGAGAAAACCTCATGGAATAGATGTTATAATTCACCACAATGTTGGATTGAGGAGAAGAGAATAAAACTTGATGGATGAATATGGATCAATTTCATTGATAGAAAAATCCTTTTCTTGGCCTCCAAGGGGGAAAGAAGCTATATATATAGAAGAAGAAACCTTGATTTCTTGAGAGGAATAAGGACTTGAATGCTTGAACTTGACAATTCTTTATTTCTTGATTTGCTTCCTTGCACTTGATATCTTGAATTCTTGACTGCTTTGGAATAACTTAGTAATAATAGATGCTTGATACTAGATTCATGATGTGAAATGAGGTGAGACAGGGGGTTTATATATATTTTATATAATTTCAAGGAGTTAAACCTAAGAAAACTGACCAAAGGTTCTAATTTCCCTCCCAAACCCTATCATATGACTACTGGCCAAATTTGGGCCCAATTCCTTGGGGACACATCACCAATGGTGATTTGTACCTAGAAGAACAAACCTAAATTTGATTTGGGTGCTAGGGAGATGAGGTAGGTGCGAGAAAGAAAGGCCAACTCATTTCGGGGTCAAAGCAGATAAAAAAGGCCAAAATAAGTGGATAGGTCCTAGGTGAGAAAATGAATTATAAGACTGGATGGAAAATGAGAAAACATGCCTAAAAGTAAGGCCAACCTTGAGTTTGAGAAAGATTTATGGAGGTGAAGGAACCGTATTTAAATTTAAGTACCCTTTTAGTGCCATATGAGGTCCTACCATAGAAAATAAACTAAATTAGGCACAAAATGATCTTAAAATCCACACCAAAGTAAGCTATCATATTTTGTCCTAAATATAATATTTCTACAAATAAGGGCTACAAAGTGAAGATCAACATCCCTACCAGAGAAGTCAAACATAGAAAAAAATTCCAGTTCCACTCAAGAGCGTGGTCCTTAGCTATAAAAATGACATAGTCTCTAACCATGCCTCCCCAAACCTAATATAAAGTATTGTAGATCTACTCCAAATTAAATAAATTGTCCAATCTTGAGTTACCTAACCATGAGTCTTCCTATAAGAGAGTTTTTCTATCATAGTGTATGTCCCGTGATAAATAATCTATGACTATATATTTTTTATTTTGCTTGAAATTCGACACTTTGAATCCTAAAGGAGGATTGAAGGTGGTACAAACACTCGAAGGACAATAATCATCTAGGTATTTTCCCTTCAAAATCTTGACTCATTTTCTATGGGGTTTCTTATACACATACCAAATGAGTTTTGCACCAAGAGCCTTATTTTGCTCTCTTTTTCCAATTCCACTTGGCTCCTTTGACTTGGAAATTTTTTCCCATGAAATAAGGGTGATCTTGCACTTCTAATAATTACCTTAACAAAAAAAATTCCTATCATCTGATTAAGCCTATGAATAACTCCAACAAGTAATGTCAAACAAGATAAAGTAAATGGGGATGAATGAGATGATTGTTTTTAGTGTGGTGGTTATCCTAGCTTGAGAGAACCATATTCCCTTTTAAGAAGAGTCTTGTGTTTATTTTTTTGTTTGAGGAAATCCCAGAGCTTTCTTAGCCTAATCCCCTTGGTTAGTGAGAGTTGAAGATAACTGTAGGGGAGACCCCCTTTCTTGAAATCCAAAATTCTAAGAATTTCTAACTCTTTCCTTGGTGTATTATGAAAGAATAAAATACCATATTTGGTCTTACTCACCTCCTATCTTAAAGCATAGTAATATTGGTTTAAAGTGGCATTCATATGAAATGTCACTTCCCTATTTTTTGCACCAAATAATATTGTATTATCTATAAACTATTGGTGTGAGATCGATGGTAGGAGCTTGAACTGGTACCTACATCATAATAATGAAAAGAAAGGGTGAGAGAGGTTCCCTTTAGTGAATACCATGATGAACCTCAAAAAAAGCCTATAGAGATTTATCTAGGGGAATAATAAGGTACATTTCCAATTTAAACATTTAACGTTAAAACCAAAAGCTTCCATGAATTTCAAGAGGAAGTTACAATCTACCTTGTTGCATGCTTTCTTGATATGAAATTTGATAAACATACTCTACTTTTTAATAACCTAGATGGAGTGGGTGAATTCTTAGGCAATTATTACTTCATCGAGGATATACCTTCCCAAAATAAACTAGGTCTACTTGTTTGATATGATTTCAAGTAGGATGCTCTTCAACCAATCCCTCATAGCTTTAGTCACAACATTATAAATGGAATTACAAAGGGAAATAGGCTTGAAATCATCCAAAGGGCCACACTTTTCTTCTTTGGAAAGAAAACTATGAAAGTATTGTTCCAAGAGGCATGAATGACATCGCAAAGATCTTTACCCACTATATTCCAATATTTTTGAAAAAAGTATTTAGGGCAACCATTCAAGCCTAGGGTATTTTCTAGGTATGGTAGAAAGAGTTTTGATTTATTTGTGCCTCCAACAAACTATAATTTAATATTATGTTTTGTGCCTATTTTCTATTAATTCTTATTGTACTCTTATGTTAGACCCATCCTTATTTTTTAGGAGTTAATTGAAGTAGGTCATAAATTTCTTGACAATATCCTCTATATTTACCAATCAAGTTACCATGAGAGGACCCAATTGATGTGATCCTATTGAAATCCC